>VZRL01003708.1:2437339-2621192 GCA_013397895.1 Origma solitaria | reverse complement strand
GGCCGGGGGCTCTCGGGGAGCCGCGGGGCCGGGGCTGGAGCGGAGGGATGCCCGCGGGTCGGGGTCAGCGCTCCGGCTCCGCTCCAGCCCGAGGAGCGCCGTGCGAGGGCTGCGCGGAGAGCGGCGGCACGGGAGGTGGCTCCCGAGCACCGGGAACGGCGAGGAACATGGGCATTCGGGGCTCTGACGAGTTGCTCGATAAAAGAGTGCTGATATTTAACTGCTGGGAAACTACCTGCCTGTAGGTCCTCGGTATTTGCTGATTTTATTGGCGATTCATCAGATCGTTTTCTCCCGCGTGCCTCTGTCAGGGAACAAACCGTGTCAGTATTGCATGAATACCTGCTCGGCGCAGGTGTGGGGACTCTGTCTCGGTGTAAGATGTCCGGGCAGCTCTTTAGGATGCCGCTCCTCAGCAGGGGAGGGCTTTGCGCTGGGAGCTGGGCTTGGCACACGCCGTGCGGCTCCGAAATTTGTGATGTGGCTGTAGGACATGGAGCTGCCAACTTAGCATGGTTCACGCAGATGGTGAAACGAATGTGGTCTGAAGTTTGACTGGAGTGATTCACATCAGCGAAGTGTGAAAGATCTTGTCCAAATCTGCAGCTTTTGTTTATCTGCTCTCTGAATTGCAAATGTGGCGTAGTATGTTACATTCTGAAGTTAGTTTAGTGTTGACTGGTTTTTTCACTTTCAATAAAATTCAGCTTATTTAAGGCGAGCTGGATCATAAAGCACAGCAGACGCTGGGGATGGTGTCCCAAGAATGTCAAGTACCTTGTTTCACTTCTCTAGGCTTGGTGATGCTTAAGAGAGGAAAGATACTGTGTGTTCCATTTGTCATTTGGAAGTGTGGGAACAGTTGTATGCATGGGCTGTAAAAGTAGAAGCAAGGTTTTGTCACTCTGTGGTAGAGATTGATGATTGTGAATGTATTGCAGTTTAAAGCAGAGCTAGCCCTCATAATCAAATAATTAAGTTTTGGAAACCAAATAGTCGCAGCTGCTTGAGATGTATATGGGGAAAAGTAGTGGGGCTGGGTGAATTTTCAATATGCTTTTCAATAGATGGTTTAGTTTTCAGGAAAGTGGTTGGTATCACGTGCTCCAGCTATCAGGATTATAGGCATTTTTAATTTATTTTTATTTACTTTTTCTAGAATGTTTTGCATTACTGGGTTTGGGGAAGCTATTTTTATGTAGGAATTCTGATTATAGTAGAGATCTACTTGCTGTCTTATGCAGGCTTTGAAGGCTTGGCTTCCCAAGTCTCATTTACAGTTTATTCTTCTGGTAAATACATTAGACAAAGGATCCGACATTTTCTGAAATGAAATCTGTATTTCTAGTGTCAAGAGTATATTTCTTTTTTCTATTAGTACTTAGCCGAGTGTCAGTAATAGAGCTGACAAATGTAATGAATAAAATCCACAGTATGTTGATGATTTTTATAGTTCTTGTAATTGAAGTACTTGGTGTCCTTGACGTGATGAGGATGCTGCTCAGGCTTTCAGGAAAGGCTACCCTTCAGTGACAGAAATACTGTCAGGAGTCAAGTGTCGAGAAGGAGACGGGGATTGTTAATTCTGTGCATAATGGGGTACACGTGTGGGACTGCAAGGTGCAGCTGCCAGCACAGAGTCATTCCAGTGCTGCTGCACCCTCCAGCACAATCCCTGCTGCCTGCGCTGCTGCTGCTGCACAGGAGGGGCAATGCTGTGCCCTGAGGCCACGGCTGCCAGTGCTGCTGGGGTTTGGAGAGTCTCCTTGCTCCCTCACAAAGCCCCTTGAAGTCAAACCCGGCACAGCAGGGCCAGCAGGGACTCACCTCTCCTGTTGTCAGTCGCTGTTCCTGCCCAAGGCGGGAGCAGCTCCTACGTGTGTCATCTCTGATGGCATGTTCGCTGTACTTTTTGTATTTCCGTTCTCTTCTGACTTTTCTTACTGCTTCTGCTGTCTTTTTCTTCCTTCTTGGTAATGCTCTTACTTATTATTTTCTAAGAAATCTTATCTCATTCCCTGCAAACTCTGTCTCCCTCTGGTATGCGCAGTCAGTCTCTCTTTCAGTATTTTATTCATTGCTTTGTGGGAGACCTACTGCTTCTCTGCCAGCCCTATGTATATGCTGGATTTATCAGGCTTCTGCCTAGTTCTTAGGAGGAATTTAATGGAAATTGTGCCCTTGCTCTCTGTTTTGCAGACAGGTAAGCTTTGTTCAGCACCAAGGAGCTGTCCAGTATCTGCTGGCGCTGGGGGAGGTTGAGCTGCTTGGAAATAGAGAAGAGGCTGAGTTAGAAAATTCACCAGCACTAATTTATCACGCTGTACTTTGAAATGGCATGATCTGATTTTTAAATCTAACTATGAGCATGATATACCATAAAGGTAGAACTTCTAAGTGCTGGCCACAAGAAGAAATATTATTTACAGTTATGGAAGGTATGGCTATGTTAAGCATATAGTTGCCTGAAAGGTGTACTCATCTGAAAAAGATGAAATTAAGACTAATACCTCATACTACAGCCTGGGAGAATACATGGCAGCTGAGAAATGTATTTGTTTTGTGCATCTGTCAGAACTCCCTCTACTTCATTCTTGGACCTTGACTCCCTCCCATTTCATGTGGGAGGTGGGGGACCTCTTGTCTCATGCAGCTTTGTAAAAGTAGAGTGTGAACAAAACTGAAGAAGTAGGAAAAAAAGAGAGCAGACAGGGCTTGAAAGGGTGGGAAACAGAACATTTATGAGGGGTCCTGGCTGTTTCTGGTCTTGATAAGGTGAAATCACAAACATCTGTGGCAGAACTTCCAGTGACTTGGTTGTGCAGAATTTGAGCTGTAATATTTCCTGAGAGCAGAAAGCTCCTGTCTCTGAAGATCTTCTCCCAAGTCATTGACGAGAAGTCTTATTTTTTCTTTTTCTTGCTCTTTGTTTCTAATTCTTTGCTTAGTTGCACTTTCTTATGAGCAATTTCATTCTTTTAATTAAGTAATCAAATTATTCAGTGCCCGTGATTATTTTCTAGTGCTAGTCCTCATTCAGTGCAGTATAATGCCATCTCTGACACTTTGTTGTCCATTCTTGTATATGTTATCAGTAGATAGTGTTTTTATCACCTATTCTGAATGTCTGCTTTTATGATTAAAAATTGCTTATGAAGCCCTCAGTATTTATTATACTTTCCCTTCATAATTGTTATTTTGCTAAAATTCACCATGCCAGGAATTACAGCTTATTGCAAATTAGATGACTTTATTTGTGTCCTTCAAGCTGATGCAATAAAAAATGAATGCAAACTGAAAGGACCTGGAAAAGTCCCTCTGGGATGCCGAAGGTGTCTGTACCAGCAGGGCTGGAGTTTGTGTGATTCTGTAGAGCAGGAAGGGCTGGTCGTGCTGGACTCACAGGATGGACCAAGCCAGCAACATCAAATGCCAAAAATAGGCTTGTCGTACTTTGAAATACTATTTTCTGCCAAGTAGGTGTAGTTTAACACAGTCTCTATTCTTCTGCTCCAGATTTCATGCTTTGCAGAGATCCTGTCCAGAAGGAAGAATATTTATACGTGAAGTTTTTAGGGAATATTCCAAGATTTAAGGTATTTTCTGAGGTCTTCGTTTGTCTCGTTTCAAGGGGGAAAAAATCGTGAAGTATTTTGTAAGAATGTATCTTTCGGAAGTTGGTTAAGTGTCTCTAGCACAAAACTGAAGCTCTGTGACAGTTTTGTCAAAGCCTGCTAAAAAACCTGAACATTTTGCAACTTTGGATGCGGTATTTCCAAACAGCAAGATGTTCCTGTGCTAATACCTGAAAAGAACACGGTAAATATGAGTTCTGCATTGACAGATGCCTTAGGACCTTTGCTTTTCAGTGCCCTGAAATTAAGATAACTCTGTGGAGTGGCAAAACACTGTGCCACAAAGTGCCTGCAGCCAGCCAGGGAGGCTGTGAGAAAGTGACTGAGCAAACTGATATCCATTAAAATAATTGCCTGTGCTTCAGCTGGGAAGGTGTGAGGGAGCGTGCTCAGAGCAGGGCGAGCTGAGAGCCTCGGCTGTGCAAAAGGGCAAACATGCAAAACGAAAGCACTTGAAGATAAACATCACGGGGCTGACTGCAGGGCAGGGGCACCTGCCTGGGACCAGCACTCGAACACTACAAATACACAGATTTTCTCTTTGCAGCGCACTTGGCTTCAACCCTTCCGTGCACAACCCCTGGCCAGGGAAGTTTAGGATACAGAAAGAAGAGTTTACAGTGCCAAAGAAGGGAATTTAAATGATACAGCCTGGAATGCATTCCAAGCAATTGCTGTCTTCAGGCTCCTCAGTGTTAAAGCATTGGTGGTAAGAGCTGGAGTTACACACGTTCACACCCACAGAATATTCTGAGTTGGAAGGGACCCACGAGGATCAAGTCCAACTCTGAAGGGAATGGCCTGAATGGGGAGTTAGTGACTCTCAGCTTTCTGTGTGTTTTGTAGCTCTTTGATCTGAGTCTGTTGCAGTGGTAGCTGTGATTCAAACTTTACTTTTGGGCATTTATTAATCACTTTTCTGCTTTTTTTCCCCCTAGAATCAAATAAAGCATGAATATGTGCTGACAAATTTTCTTGATGAGGATACCCATAACGTCTTGGTCGCTTGGTTGCTGGTTCCTTAAGTTTTCTAAGGATTTTATTGTATCTGAGTTCAGTCTCTGTATGAGTTGTGAGCAAACATTGTAGGATCAGAACAGTAAGAAGTTGGCCTGCAAATATCTTTTCTTTTTTCCCCTGAGAAATTTGGGAGACTCAAACTTGGTGTGGAAACTTCCAGCTCTAAATGCGTTTTGTTTTGAAGGCGTGAGTGTGTGAAAATGTGGGTGGGAAATTCAGGAGAAGGTTTAAATGAGGAAGTGCTACTATTTCAAATCCAAGTACTCTGAGAGTCAGAGCAGTTGTAGAGAAGGTGGAAAAACACCTGTGCGCAGGTGGAAGGATGGGCAGTTGTGTCAGACAGTTGTACTTTTGTTAAAGAAAAAGGAAAAAACTTCTGCTGCGTTTAAATCAACCCCATCTTCACATTGGTTTCCTTGAACTTTAATCATTCTGGTGTCTGTCCTTGGGGGCTTTTAAGGCTTTTTTATCTTTCGTGTTGCTTACACGTGAGAAATACATGGAGAAAACAGTTACACATGTAATTCTGGTGTCTCACAAAACTGGCAGTCTGCTGTGCACCTCAAACAGATCCAGAGCCCTGGAATTCAAAATAAAACACTGTGTAATTGTCTTCTTGTCTTGAAAAAACATATCTTTTTTCTCTCTGTTCAATGATTAATGGCAGTCATCTCTCACAAAAGTGGTTTGGCTGATGAATCAGCATTTCTGTTCCTCTGGATGGCCAGTTCTGGAGTTTCTGCTTTTATCTTTTAAATTTATTTTGTTAAATAGGTCTTAGGTGTCCGAGTTTTTCATGTGTTATAGAAGATTGGTAATTTAGGGTTTGAGGAGAGAGAAATTAGACAATGTTGAATGGCACTGATCCAGGAAAAAGGCTTGGTAGTTTCTGTCAGAGCCAATATTGATATCTTTTTCTCCTTGTTCATTCACTGTTTTCACATTTAGCATTTTTTCCTAAATTAAGGACTATGCAATATTATGGAGATATTTTGTTGAGCAAATGATTTTGATAATAAATAAAGAACCTGTAAACAGCCCCTGTATGAAACGGTAGGATGCAGTAGCAAACACTGCTTTTTCAGAACAATCTTTCTGTCTCCAAAGTTGCTGCGATTCTGTGACATGTGCCTCGGGATGCAGCACAGCCTGTGTGGTTCCTGACCACGGAGCTTACAGTCTTCCTGCTTCTGTGGGAAAAGATACTGAAGCATCAGTTTCAAGTTGTGCTGCTGCGTGGCTCTCTCTGATCAGCATCTCAGGAAATAATATGAAATACTCTCTCCTGTTACAATGAAACTCTACACGGGAGCTCCAGGATTTAAAAAAAAAATAAAAATAGTGTCACTCCACTACAGGCAGTCTACTGTGTATGTAAGTAGTTACTAAAATGTCCTTTCCTCCACCATGGAAGATAAGCTGCCTAAAATGTCATCTACCACATGGTGATAGCCATTCTGAGCCTGCCACAATATAAATGCTAAGGAAGTCCCTGAGAGCAGTTTGAATTGAGCCACACAGAGTGACCCAGCAGGAAGATGAATGGATCTGGATATCCTCCTGATCTTTCTGTGATATTAGACCCTTTTCCCACTCCTTAATTTAGGACACTCTCCAAATGGCTCCTTCTCCTCCTGATGGCCTCCCCTCTGTTGCCATCGTGATGCTGTGTTTGTCTGCAGCTGCCTCCACGGGGAGCCATTGGGTTTGCCCTGGTCATTACAGCGCTGGGCTCTTGCCAAATGCCCAAATTGCCCATATTGCATCTTTCACACACTTGCTTCCCTGTGAACGTCCTCAGCTTAAAACCAGATTATTTCATTCTTGCTGTTTCCCAGTCCCTGATATTACCTGTGAGTTTATGATATATGTTTTTTTCTCATTATTTCTATTTTACAGCGTTGCTTTCACTTTGTTTCAAGGCTGAATCTCTGGCTTTAGCTGATAATTTAGGGTCCTGTGGTGCTCTGGAACAATCAGCCCCAAAGCCCAACTGTCAGGTGGGGCTGGGTAGGGCTCACCTGTGCCCAGGTGCACAAACAGATCCTCTGCTCTGCATAAGCCTTGAGCTAAAATCCCCTGTTCTTTGATGCTGAAGCTGCCTTTTACTCCTCCCACTGTAAAAGGCTCCAAATCAGTCAGCTTTGGGGCTGATATGATCTTTCATCCTCACTCTGGGGCCTGTCAGGTGCAATGAACCCCTGATTAATCAGTTCTTCTTGGGACATATTGCTCCAAACAGGCAGAATGAGGCACTCAAGGAGTTTGGCCCCTTCGAGCACGGTGGGCACAGTTTTGTTTTCAGCAATTGCCATTTCTCTGCAGGAGGGTTTGTAATCAACTTCTGGTGATAACACTTCTTAGATGTTTGCCTTTTAATGCGATTTAGCTGGAGGTTTTCCCTTTCCCATTGTTGCAGTGCTTGTGGTTGTGTTCCTGCTTTTGAATTGACTCTAACTGCTGCTTCACTGCCTTCTTTAAAATGTGTGTGTTTGTCAGAGCCTGAATGGATTTTAAAAAGGACTCAAGCGTTGCTTGAAATCTCATTACGTACAAACTTGGCTATGTGGGAACCTAAACACTTTAATATATTCTAAATATGGATTCATTGTAGCAGAAAAGAACCTTCAGAGTGTATCACAATGACGTTTTGGTGCTGTGCTATAAAGGGTTCTGCAGGACTGGGGGGTCTGGGAGGCAGCTGAAAAGGACAGTGAGGACATGATACCATCTCTGAGTACCAGCTCAAAACCCTGGCTGGAATGAAAAGAAGTAATTTTAAACCATTTTAAAACTCAAGCAATTAAAGTGATCAATTTTAGGAAGGTACAGTAACACAGTAAATATATATATATGTATATATATATATAGGTAAAAATCAAGTCTCTCCAAAGTTCATGGTTTCCAGCACCTCTGTTCCAATCAGCTCCGTTACCTGGGCTTGAATTGCAAATTTGTTTTCCAGAGGTGACCAGAGAGCTGTGATGGCCCTGTCAGGGTCTGTGTCATGATTGACAGGTCTGATTGACACGTGCCTGACAGCCTGGGAGGGGTTGGTGTGGGATTTTTAATAACTGTTGTGTTTGGGGGGCTTTGTGTAGTTGAATAATATTACTACTACTACTAATAGTAATACACGAATAATCCTTAAAACCAGTCTTCCTTTATAAACATGTCTTAAACCATGCAGTTTTTAATAAACATATCTAATAGTCAATATGAGGCCTCTCTGTGTTACAGCTTTGCAAAATAAAGGAAAATTAGGAAGTTTCCTTTGTTAAAAGTAATGCAGACTTCTCTATGTTTCCACTGTTGCAAAGGAGCAGAGTAAAATATGAATGCAAATTTCTAATGCCAGTATTTCTGGTGGATAATAAGTGTTACAATTGTAAAAATAGTTTTCCATTGAAGCCATGAAATATTTTGCCACTGACTGTACAAGACGCAAAAAGATTGGACACTAATTTCTACTGTCAAACAAATATTTGTTTATTGAAGTTTTCTCAGGGCGAGGCTTCCTTTCAAGTTGCTCAAGAGTTATTAAGGTACAAGTTAGATTGAATAATGTTTTCTCTAGTCCTTGGAATAGTTCTCACATGAGCCTCCATAGTAGATGACCACATTGCTCACAAGGAGGAAATAAATGCAAGGGAAGTAGAAATGGAGAGCAAATGAGAAAGGTGATGAGCTCTTCCTACTTGCAGATTTCAGGCTTTTGGTTGCCAAATCCAACTTCAGCACCTGCAGTCATCTGTGCTCTGCTCTGAGAGGCTCACCTTTGCCAATAAAGGAATGCTCTATTAGTTGCATAAGTGGCTGCATCTTCATTAGCCGAGGTAAATTTTCGGAGGTAAATTGGCTGCTTCATTGCTGTCCCTGGGTTTAAATCAAAGCTGTCACATCAGCAGGTCTCAGGATGGTTTTAGAAGCACATTCTCAGCCAGGGTTTCCCATGGCCAGACCAAATGAGTTATGCTGTACTAACACCTTGTGCATTTGCTGCTTCCTTGGCCATTTAAAATGCCACCTGGTTGGATCTCATGTTTCTTCTTTGGAGGTATCAAAATGATGATACAGACCTTCTCTCACATAAATCATAGGGAAATTATAGATAGATAGATAGATCATAATGAGGAAGAGGAATACTTTTAATATCCTTTAATCGTGCTCCACTTGTGCTTCTCCTCTGACCTGCCCCATGAGTTTTGCCAGCACACGTTGGGGCAGCTCACCGTGGGGTCATTTGGAGGCCTGTGAATTGATAAGAGAAAAGCTGCTCCTTTTTAAAAATTATTATTTTTATTTTTTTTAACACCCCAGTCCTGGTATTTGTGCAATGGCTCTGGGCTGACTGGGGCAGTGACCCTGTGGTCACAACCATCTTTGGGCATCTCCAGAGGATGTGCTTTTCCCCTCACCTCTTGCCAGCTGTGCATTTTAAGAACCTGGAATCATCTTTAAAAGAGCGAGAGGCTTTTAGGGTAATAATGTATTCCCCGTTCTTTTCTTTTTTATTTTTTCCCCCCAAGAATTTTCCCTGCTGATGTTTAATATATAAGAAGTTTAAATAATTGAATAAACTGTCTCAAATGAGGAAATTGAAAGGGAATTCCAAATGAATGTTACAGCACAGTGCTGTTGGTGCTTGGCTCTGGAGTGTGGGTGGCCCTGCCTGGCACAGGCTGGAGGAGTAAGAAATAGGCAGGAGAGAGCTCTCAGTAAAATACACAAGTGCATGCAGGAGAAATAGACTCAAATAATGCATTCAGAATGGGAATTTGTGCTTTTCATTTACCTTTTCACAGCTCTGAAATGTGTCTAGCTAATGAGCTGATAAAAGGAACTGACCTTGCAGCTGATAGCTGATTTTGAAATACAGAGATATTGAGGAAGGTATTTATGATCTGCACTGAGCACAGCTTGGTACCTGTTATTATTTGATGATTTGCATCATTGTTTCTAATACTAAATTTATGCCTCAGTAACCAAAAGCAACACATCTGAGTTGCTGACACTGTGAACTATGATTTTGAATTCCTTCTATTTTGTGTTTAAATTGTCATCCATAACTTTGTGTTATGGCACACACGAGGGAGGAAATGCCAAGCCAGGATTCCTACAGCAAGCATTAAATGAATTTATCACATACTTTTCAAACAATAAATTTAGAAGCGCAGGAAGATTTGCAGAATATTCTGTATTCACAAGGAAGGCAGGTTAGAGCTGCTTTAGGAGGTGCATGCATTAGCTGGAATTTCTGACTTTTGCAGGCTGCAGGTCTGAAAGCTGTTCAGTCTTTGGGGCTATATTAGGGTTATCAAAATGCCTGTGTTGATTGTGCTGAATGATAAGAGATAATGGATCTTCTCTGCTCTGTTTAGGTCCTACTTTTGCTGTGAGGTGCTCCAGGTGATCAGAGTGTTATCTCTGTGTCTCCTTTGGCCATGGGGCTCATACAAATCAGATCTGTTCCTTTAATTGGCTGATCATTACTGTGAAACAACACTCGCCATTAGAAGCCTGGCCTGAGTGGCAGCTCCAGGTACAGTTTTGGGCAGTAAATTGGAAATACCAGTCTTTTGTTGGCAAAGAAATGTGGGAAATAATTATTTGAATGTAAACTGTCTGCCCTATCACTGTGTGTTTTCGTACAAATCAGGCAAAAGTAATTTCCTGTGATCCTTTACAAGTCAAATATGGCAGAGAAGTATATTTGTGTGGATTGTTTAGCCACAGAATGCCACGCACACTTTAACATTTGCAAGTACAGAATAACTGCTTTAATTTGTCATCTTCAGAGGTGGACAATGTTCATTTGTCATGCAGCCCATTAGATAGGAGAAAACCTGCTGAGGACATGAAATCCTAATCTTGAGAGAAATGCATTTGTAGAAGCCAGCAGATGTCAGTATGTTCTTGTCATAAGCCCTTTTGTTTTTACACAGTAATTTCCCTGGAATTAAAAAATATAGAAATAGTAATTGCAGCACTATGTCAATACAGGCCTGTTTCGTTCAAATACTTTTTTGAAAAGAGTTTTTTTCCCAGACCTAGGCTGGCCTGACCTCCATGCACACAGCAGTGCACAGCCCCTCCTCAGATGGTGTGAGTGCAAAATGCTTTGCTAAATGAGGATGTTTCATTGCTACTATTGCACCTTAGCCTCTAATTGAGATTTTGGTTCTCTGTGCAGGTTTCCTTCCTGTATTTTGAGGCATTTTGAGAATGCTGGCACTGTCCTCTCAGTTTGCCTAGCCAGGGAGTGTCTGAACTCTGATGTGCCTAATCAAATCTGCCTCTCTAATTTGGAGATTATTTTGCCACTGTTTATACATGGTAATAAAAACCAGATGAGCTGTTCCTCGTCTTCCTTGTATTTCAAAAATCAATACCATGATGACATTGTGGAGAAGCCTCTCCCTTCCCTGACAGTGCACAGTGATGCACAGAGTGTGTTGGGATGCAGGATTCCTGCTCTGGGAATTTGCCAGGGCTGTGTTTGTGGAGGGCTGGACTCTCTACACCCCAGAGAGGATCCCTGGGCTCCTTCTGACATAACCTCGGTCTCACTCTGGCCACTGTGGCATTGTCCAGTCCAGTCGCCCCAGTTTGGTCACTCAGTGCCTCGGTGTCCTCACCAAGAATCCTCTCTGGGGATAAACCACCCTTTACTTCAGCTTTTCCTAAGCAACTGATGTCAGTTTTGGCCTGGTGTGTTCTTTTTGTTTTTTGTAAATTCCCAGTCATAAAATACCGTAGCTGTCACTTCAGGGTTTTTAATTACATTTCCAAGCAGAAATTTATTGTACATTTTCTCTTTCTTCAACTCCCTCTTCAAGCTCTGTCATCTTGAAGCATTTGTTTTACGTGCCAGACCTATTCTTTTTGACTTATTCCTTGCTCCTCCTCGTCTCAGACTGTTTGGGTGATTTTCAGATCTTGCAAATGAGAATCAAGGCAGGCAAGAGAGCTAAAAAAGATATCTCTGGAGGACAAAACCCCAAAGTACAGCGCTACTGAGGCTGTAGGCTGGAAAGAAGCTGTTTTATTTTCTGGTTTTATTGCATTTATTGCATTTGCCCCTAATGCAGGTTCTACAGATGTTGACAAACACCCAGAATCCTGTTAAATATCATGCTTAATTTAGTCCTCAGCAACTTTGTGCATGTTACACTAATGTGATTTAATTCAGGTTTTGGCTTGCTCTGCTGGAGCTGAATGGACGATACCACAAAATTATAGCTCTCTTTTCATTTTATTATAAGGGGGGGAAAAGGAAAATAGAGATACATGAAGGTCTGCATTTGCAATGTTTAAAAATGTGTTTATCATATCTTTTTTTTTTTAGTGAAAATAAAAAGCAGAAAGTATTTTTTCAACCATGGAATGAAAAAATAAGGATTGGTCTCATGTGTTGTTTTGAGATCTTTCCTTCCATGGCAGTGAAAGCACTTTCTGGTGGTTGACTTACTAACAGCCTCCTGAGTCTGCCTTTGGAAAACCTGCACAGTGTACATGGAATTAATTCCCCTGTGTAGCTGGCAGTGCTATTGCACCTTGGGCTCCTGAAAAAATGAGAAAATGTTTGGAGTCTCCATCATGCTTTAACAGCCTTAACATCAGCGCTAAAAATGGTATTTCCCTGGAGCTCATGGTCAGCCTGAGAGATCTGCACTGCAGCTCTGTCCTGCTGCTCACAGAAGGTTTATTCAGGGAGATGCAGGCATTAAAATGGGTAAATTCCGGGAAAATCTGGTTTCCTTGTGATTATGTAGACTTTTGGGTCAAAGCACCAGAGTGATACTCAAATCTTGATATGAATTTTGATCAGTTACTTACTAACAATGATCTTATAACTTTTTAACTCTATTTAAAAATTTCATTATTTCAAATACAACTTTCATTTGACTGAAATTTACGCTTTTCTGTGTGCTTGCATTTGTACATTTTGGAAGAGATTAATGGGAAAATATTCAGAAATGGATGCACAAAGCTCTGAGCCATACTTCAATGAGTGGATGGAAGTGGATGAGTAACTTACTGAGAAATAGTCATCCAATAGGTAATGAGGGGGAAACCAACTCAACCAAACCAAGAATGCATCTCTGGAGACATTTCTCATCCTGAAACAAAAGAAAAAGTGATTCTCCTCATGGGAGTGAAGCGAGGTGTTGGAAAGGTGATGTGTAATTGATACCTCCCCAAGGAGCATCCACAGAAGTCAAACCTGAAATTCCTCTTCACAGGAGATGCTCATAGTGTGGCCAGCTATGGATTATAAAATCTGTGATACAATTTCCCATACAAGGTGATTTGGGAGACATCAGTGATAAAATTCTAGAGGGTTCCTTGCTCTGTTCTCTAAACTACCTTATTTCTTATATGCAGAAATATTATGGAGTCATCAGAATAACACCGGGATTATAAAATATTCTTAGCAGTAGTACCTCTGACTGCAGTTCAGTTTTAACAATAAAATTCAGCAAAAACTTTTAAGTTAAAGGTCTTTATTTCTTTTTTAACTTCACAGGAGCTTATCCTTCCTAATTCCTTAAAAGCTTAGTTTCCCAGGCCTTTCCAGGCAAATTGTCACCTCTGTGCTCTCTCCTCTTTTCCTTCACTCTCAGGTGCTGTGAGAGCCCTTCTTTTAGCTGCCCTGAGAATGGGGAAGCAACCAACCAAACTTTGTGCCAATCTCTTGTGAACTCCCCCAAAATTTCTACGAAACCCTTCATTCTTAACTGGGGTAACCTCCTGTCCCCCAAATTTTGCATGTCCGGTGTGTTTTCTCTGTCCATGGGAGCAGCAGCTGCTGCTGAGAGCTGTGCAGCTCCAGCTGTGCAGCTCCAGCTGTGCATGTCCAGCTGTGCAGCCTCTCTCCACAGCTGCAGGGCTGGGGTCACTGCTGCCTGCACACCCCACAGACCTGACCCCAAAAGGGAGGGGCACTGAGCCAAACCAACCCCGAGAGCAGGGCTGTGAATGAAGTCCCGTCCTAATCTCAGATGATTTAGCAGCGCTAAATTGAGCCTCAAATTCTGAAATTACAGGTTCTGGGTAAATGAAGAATAATCTCCCCAAGCACAGGTGAAAATTTATCCTGTTTTGGCATTATTTCATCTGTTCCAAATGGAATCCATAGAATCCCTGGAGACCACAAACTGAAAGCTGTGAAACTGCTTGAGAAAAGTCAAGTCTCATTGCAGCCTTTCTCCTAATAAAAGAGTGAGGGGTGATGGTGAGGAGGGCTCTGCTCACCGTGCTGGGAGCTGCACGTCCTGGGGACACACACACAGCCCTGGGCCTGTCCCTGCTGCCCCACGGCTGGGGAAGCACCTGGATTGTCCACGGGGAGAAGAAATTGCTGGGATTAGGTGTTGCTTGAAGGAGAACATCCAAACCTGAAGTGCAAACAGAGACCAGGTGAGGTAAATATCACAGGAGCACACGGATCCCACCCCACCTGCTGCTCATCCTTTGGGGTCCCATGGCCATCAGCAGCTCCTCCTGTTTTTCCAGGAGCACTCACTCCTGGGAGATCAGCCTGAGCTTTAAACACTCAGCCTGATTGAATTTATTGCCAATTATAACAGAGCTGGTCGGGAAACAAAGAGAAAACACACATACACTTTTCTCCCCTGACTCAGCTTTGCTCCCCTCCCTGAGCCCCCACAGCTCCCAACATAGTGTAGGAGAAAATTCTCATTTTTTTGGTTGTTTTTTGGGTTTTGCCTGCTCTGTTATGCTGGAGGATCCCTGCTCTGCCCTGCGTTCCTCGAGACAATGACTCTGCTGGTTTTGGGGGCAGCAGGGAAATAAATGTGCTTGGCTGAGGGATGTGCTGCACCCTGGGCACAGATCTGAGGTGGATTCAGCCTAGCTGAGATAAGTCACTATTTTTAATGGGAGATTTCAATAGTTAAACACCTGCAGGGATGTCTGTGAGCAGCTGCTGATTTAAAAAAAAAAAGGCAGCACGTGACACAGTTTTCTCCTACTCGAGGTATTGTAGTGGGAAATAAAGGATGATTTCTCACATGGCTGTTTTCAAACCCTGATTTTTTCAGGGTTTAGGCAGTGTTATGAAATGTTTTAAGCTTTGTATGTTAGACATTTCACTATGTTCAGTAAATTTCTCTTGTTGAATTAATTTTTGAGGCTCAATCCTCATTTGGAAAAAAAAAAGGAAGGGGTTTTGTTCTCCTGGAGGTGAAAAATGTTGTTCTGTCCTGAGACACTTAATTTGCCCAGTTTGATAGGCATCCTGGTATATTCTAAGCATATTTCAAAATCCAGAGGTATTTTTAGCTGCTGTTGGTATTAGAACGATTTACTCTTAATAAAGTGAAAGAAGGGTGAGAGCAAAGGCTTTTGAATATTTCAGTAAGGTAATTTTGATCTATGGGATGGAAGTTAGGAAGATTGTTCAGATTGTGCCTCATCAGGGTGGTGACTGTCCCCAGATTCACAAGAAATGCGTTACTCTGTGCTCTGTGAGGACACTATCAAAACTGATGGTAACTTCCTTAATTAAAACAAATTAACGGTGAAGTTCTCTGGACCTCATTATGGGGTTGCTTGCCCTCCCTGTGGGGAAGGACAGAAAAATGATCTTACTCTTTTATTTAATGTGTAGGTGGTGTTTACCTGGTTTCAGAGATGATTAGAGGATGGTTTGGGATGCTCACATTTGCATTTAGGAGCTGCACATGGGCAGCCCATGAGATCAGCTGGGTGTTCAAAATACCTGTCCCTTCCCTTTCAGAGAACCTCTGGGATCTGGAACAAGATTTGTTATGTTCTTTGTGGGAATGGACCAAAAAATAGCCATTAAGTATCTTTAGGGAAGAGTTAAAATAATTTTTTTTAAAAAATATTTTTATTTATTTACTTATTCATTTATGAAGATATGCACTTGGTACATTGAGAAGAAAATAATTTGACTTTTTGTAATAAATTCTTTGGATTTTGGATTTATCTTATGTTGTATAAATTATATTTGCACAATCTGAATACAAGCCTAAATTTGAATCATCAGTTTTCCTCCCTATGAAATTGATACCCATTTAATACTCCTTTCATGGTGACTTTCAGCTGAAGCTCTGAAGGGTTTAGCAGCAATTTGTTTCCCGTCTGTAGCTGAAATTTCCTTGAAAAGTTTCATTAACACACTAGCATGGTTTAAAAATAGAAACTCAAGAGAATTACTCCAACTCAAGTAATATAATGCAGCAAGAGGCTTTTCATTTTATATTATAATTATCCCAAAGCACTTCAACCTAGCCACTTTTCCATTATGAGGAGGATTCTAGACCATTTTGATTCCAAAACTGCATTTCTCAGAAATTCCATATCTGTGTGTAGATTCCTTGCAGTGCTCCTATTGTCCTTGTTTTGTCTCTGCTGTGGAATGAAACCTCAATGTTTAGAAAACTCTTAACAGAGTTTGGTGGCTCTGTACATGCACAGAGGGCAGAGTGAAGCAGCTCAGAGCCTGCAGTGCCCTGGGGGTTGCAGATTCTTGCTGCTGAAGGGATGCTTTTCAAGCCCTACTTCTGTTAGAATTCTGTCAGGAAAAGTTCATTTCTCTCTTTTTTTCCCCTCCCTCCAGCCCCCAAAAGAAGAAACACATATTCTCCATGGTATGCTGTCAGCTGGGCAGGTCTTCAGTGTTTAGCTATAAACTCTGTGTATGGAAACTTCCCCTAAACATTTGCTGGTGTTTTAAACACTAAATAAATAAATCAGCGTTTCCTTCCTGCTGTGCTAATTTAGTGACACCCTGTCAGTTCCTTTGGAAACTGGATCCCGAAGAATTCTCACTCAGCTGCTTAAACTGAATTGAAGCTCAGCTTTGAAAATACAATTTGCCTTCTGGCTTGACATTTACAAATGTCTGCTATTTATTTTGGGCAGCAAATTATTAATTTTCTTCTGGGCATGTTTTTTGCTTGTTTTTAGATAGTTTTGTGTAGGTTCTTTTTTTGGTGTTTTTTTTTTTTAAATTTTTTTTTGTTTGTTTTGTTTTGGGGCTTTTTGTTTGCTTTTGTTTTGGGGTTTTTTTGGTTGGTTTTTTCTGTTTGTTTATTTGTTTGTTTGTTTGTTCTTCTATTTTTTTTTTTTTGAGGGGATATTCTTTTTATCAGTTTGTTGCCTCTGGCACTTGCGGTGTCTCGGGCAGCTCTCGCCGTTCTATGCCATCTGCAGGCTCACCGAGGCCACGCTGTGCCCACCATGGCATCAATAATGAAGGATTTGAAAAGGATCGAGCCCAGCACTGACTCCTCTTCCTGGGAAGTTCAGGCTCAGCTTCACACACAGCTCACAGGAGCTGCAAAACCCTCAGCTACTCCAGAACTTATCACCTTGCTTTTCCATCTCCTTTCCATGTCCATCCCTTCAGCCTCGCCTCGCTGCAGGTGTGTGCAAGGGAGCACAGCAGCATTCCCTGATTTCCTTTCCCTGCTTTCCTTCTGGCACCTTTGTAAAGCATTTCCGGATTTCCTTCCCTGATTTCCATCCTTGCTTTCCTTCTGGCACCTCTGTAAAGCATTCCCTGATTTCCTTCCCTGATTTCCTTCTGGCATCTTTGTAAAGCATTCCCTGATTTCCTTCCCTCATTTCCTTCTGGCAACTTTGTGAAGATTTTCCTGATTTCCTTCCCTGCTTTCCTTGTAGCACCTCTGTGAAAACATTCCCTGATTTCCTTCCCCGCTTTTCTTCCCTGATTTCATTCCCTGATTTCCTTCTGTGAAGCATTCCCTGATTTCCTTCCCTCATTTCCTTCTGGCACTTTTTGTGAAGATTTTCCTGATTTCCTTCCCTCATTTCCTTCTGGCACCTCTGTAAAGCATTTCCTGATTTCCTTTCCTGATTTCCTTCTGGCATCTTTGTAAAGCATTCCCTGATTTCCTTCCCTGATTTCCTTCTGGCACCTTTGTGAAGAATTTCCTGATTTTCCTTCTGGTGCCTTTGTAAAGCATTCTCTGATTTCCTTCCCTCATTTCCCTCTGGCACCTTTGTAAAGCATTCCCTGATTTCCTTCCCTGTTTTCCTTCTGGCACCTTTGTAAAGCATTCCCTGATTTCCTTCCCTGTTTTCCTTCTGGCACCTTTGTGAAGAATTTCCTTATTTCCCTCCCTGCTTTCCTTGTGGCACCTCTGTGAAGCATTCCCTGATTTCCTTCCCTCATTTCCCTCTGGCATCTTTGTAAAGCGTTTCCTGATTTCCTTTCCTGATTTCCCTCCGGCACCTTTGTGAAGCATTCCCTGATTTCCTTCCCTGATTTCCTTCTGGCACCTCTGCAAAGCATTTCCTGATTTCTTTCCCTGCTTTCCTTGTGGCAGCTCTGCAAAGCATTCCCTGATTTTCTTCCCTGCTTTCCTTGTGGCACCTCTGTGAAGCACCAAGGGGACAGGTGTGACAAACCCATTACCCGAGCAGTCCCGCAGGTTTTTCCCGAAGCAGCAGTCCCTTTCCCTGCCCTCCCTGTCCAGATGGCAGAGTGCAGGCCGAGCAGGATGGATGGGTGCTGGGGAAATCCAGCCGCACGTGGAGCAGGCAGCGAGGCTGGCGAGCTGTCCGAAAACCTCCGAAAGGTTGTGGCTGAAGGACACCACTGTTGGGAGCACAGATGAAGATATATTCCTGAACTCAAGGAGGAAACACATTATGGCATGGGATGATTAGATGAGTGACTAATGAGCCTTGAGGGGCAAGGAAATTGGCTCCAAAAGCAATTAAACAAGCACTTGACATTCCAGTGCACTCTGTACAAACACGGAGCTTTTACCATGTTTAGTTGGCAAAGCAAAACAAGTGCTGGTGAAGCACACAAGGCAAACTGCTGCAGGAAAAACCTCTGAGTTGAACAGATTGTTTTCTGGAAGTGTGCTGGTAAATGCTTTTCTTTGTCCGGAGGTGTGGGAACACACTGCGCTGGAAGTCACTGCCCACAGTTTTCATTCATTATTCTGGATATTCAATGTGATGCCACGTTAAACTCCATCTTCTGCTTTAATCTGTCTCTTGGTAGATACCATTAGGTGATGATGGCATTTTTTTTCCTTTACGGACAAATCTTCTGTACAATAATCCAGATGTAGGTGACAGAAGGTTTGATGCCAATTCTCATAAGACAGAGCTGCAGTGTACAGAGATCTCCACGTCATGTGCTGAGGGGAGGGAGTTTCATCGAGTTCTGCACAGACACAGGGGAATTTACCCCCAAGAGGAATAGATGTGAATACTGTGCTCAGGTTTCTCTTTCCAGTGTGCTTTCAAATTACTTGCTCAGGGATTTCACTTGTTGCCCCACCCGGTGGCAGTAACAGCTTTGGGATTCTGTTGTCAGGCGATTCAGGGTCAGGAAGGATTGGAAAGGCAGTCCCAGTGAACCAAAGTTGAAGAGTTCATAATATTTTAAGAGCAAACCAGATGCTCTGGTCATGTTGCTGGGGGTGATCTTCAGCCATGTGTTCAGTAAGTGTCTCCAGCAACCTTTTCTGTGTGGAGGTGCTGAAAGTGTCACTAATTCTGTTTTTTTCCTGGTAAATGTGTGCAGCTAGGGGAAGAAAGTGGTAATTTTCAAGTGTCAGTTGGAGCTGTAACTATGTGTGACAAGGAGCTGTGCTGGGAGATTGAAAGAAGTGCTTTCTCTCCTCTGTGACCGACTGCAAGCAAAGAAATCAGGTGGGGTGATTTTTCTGTAAGAGGAGTTACACTCACTTCTTAAAAGTGTTAAATAATATTAAACTTGCTGTCAGAAAACCATGCTCGGTCTTTTAAGGCAGTGTTGAATTAATCATGTATTTGTTTCTTAATTGCCTCATTAAATTCAGGTTCAAAAGTCCTCCTGTACCTGGAGTTCGCAATATGTACTGCTGAACCCCTAAATCGTTGTGTATGTCCTGGTTTCTTAAGCGGATAAAAATCCTAGATTTCTGAGCTGAAAGAGCTTTATTATGAAGTGACATGTCAGGCTCAAGAGGCAGAGGTGGAATTGGTACATCTGAAATTAATGAATAATATATAAGGAGTGATACCAGCTTTGCTTCATGAGTTGGCCTTACTATTTAGCCTAAAGCAGAAGCAAGAAACACACACAAAAAAAGAAAGGTTGTTAAGGTAGAAAGTTAAATATTTAATGCCAGTGTCTGCTGTATGTGTATTCTTTTGTGTATTCATGGAAATATATTTTGGAACTGGAGGCAAATGTTGTTTATAATACAGTAGTGGCAGAAGGGGCATATTTGATTGAGGCATCAAAGTTCTACACTTTGTGAAAAAGGTACGAGAGAAAATTCCTGGCTTAGCCTTGAAATTTTCACTGCCATCTTCCCTTTTCTTCTGGGTATTCTGGGTTTCATTTGGGATTTGTCTGTAACAGTCCTTGCTTCCTCTCCCGTTTCTAACGAGCTGGGTAAGCAGCAGCACTGAGAGCTGCTTGTTTTCCCAGCTGCTGTTGTGCCTTTCAAGCCCTCTGCGATGCATCCCGTCGGTGACAGCCCTCAGGATGGAGCACACAGCCTCGTGTGCTGCCTTCTGGCACGAAAAAAAGGGTTTTGTGAGCCCAGTGGGTAGAGAAATAGCACTGGCATTTCTGTTTGCTGGCCAAACCAGGAGCTGGATGGCACATAGAGCGGGGAGCTGGGAATGGAATGGATTTTGGGGTGAAAACTTCAGAAATTGTTTCTTCTCTTGCCCTGGAGGGTGTAGTTGGAGCATTAGGGTATGCTGAGGTTTTTATGATCTGATTTGTTGGCCATGAGCAAAGATAAAGCCCTGCCTACCTGTTTGCAGGAAATATGTCCTGGAGCCATTATTGTGTGGAAGGGTAGGTGTTGTTCCAAGGCTTTTGATATTCAGCTGAAACAAGAGTTAAGTGCAGATTCTGATGTTTTGCTCCTTAAAGAAGAAAAAAAGTCACTGCAAAACTTGTTAATTTTCTCATTGGAACACTGTTTTTAAAATAAGTTTGGATGTTTGTGTCCGTGCTTGCTTTCAGAGTTGGAGGAAGGGCTCAGAGAGATTCCACAGACTTGGCATTTCAGTCTGGGTCCCAGGCCCCTGCTTTTCTGCCTCAGATCAAGGCAATCCTTTGTTTCTTCTACCAATCTTGGGGGAAATGTTGTGCTTTTCTTGTAAGACTTTTTGCTGTGGAAAAGCTGTTCTCGGTGGCTGGGAGAAGCAGGAATGTCCTGATCACAGCTGTGTCTCATTCTGGAGCCCAGTCAGAATCTACAGCTCACCCTGCAGGTGTTTGAAATGAGAGGCACTTACAAACACACATGTGTGCATAATACTGAGATATGTCCTCACTTTACTTTATTTCACTCATTCAGAGCTTGAAAAAAAAACCCCTGTGTTTGGAAACTGAGAGCGACCAAAGGCAGTTGAATAATCACTTCTCAAAGAAACTGATTGGAGTAAGAAGAAAAGTGTAGCCCCAGAGTTTGGAAAGAGAACTTCTATGGGAAGTTAAAACTGATGCAGTCCTTGTTTCCTGGGGCTGAAGAGCCAACTCCAGTGCTGCTGGGAGGCTTGGCAAGCAGATCCTGCAAAGCTCAAAAAATCTAGTGCTATTTCACTGAGCTCTTTGGAACACTGTCACCAGTAAGAAGAGCTGGGCTTAGGTTGTTGTTACTTGAGATAGAGCTGGCAGGCATTGTGGGCAAGAGTGGTGAAAGAAAGAAATGTGGAGTTTGAGGAAGAGAGTTTGTAAATGAATTTAACTATTTTTCTAACTGCTGATCGGTTGAGGTTTTGAAGAAACTCAATCTATTGACCACCCTGAACAGAATGATAAATTATTAGTGTTAAAAGCATCTTTTAGATCACACAGCACTTAGAATGTAATTTGGCCATCTTTAAAAATAGAAAATCTCTTCAGAAGTGTATGAAATAGGCTGAAACTTTGTTTATCGTATCGATTCAACTTGGTGCATATAAAGGATATTACAAAGTGTTAAAAATCGGAGATGTTGCTGATTTTGAGGCTGAGGAGAGCAGGAGGTGAGGCAGTCAGCCCAGCTGTTCTTGTGTACCCTGCACAACTCTGGCTGTGCATCCCAGGAGCAGGAGCAGGGATGGTGCCTGCATGGCCTGGGCAGGCTCAGAGGCTCAGTGGGAGCAGAACACAGCGTTTCCCAGGAGTTCTGCCTCCTCTGAAGGACTGGGCCAGTGCATGGTGGGGCAGTCCCTCTGTTCCCAGGACAGCAGTGGGGCAGAGCTGCAGGCACTGTCCCAGCCCCTCTGTTCCCGGGACAGCAGTGGGGCTGAGCTGTAGGGTGCTCTCCAGGTGCTGTCCCAGCTGGTGCCGGTAGGTGTCAGTTCCCAGGTGCTGCCGGAGCCGCGTTCCCCAAAGCCCAGGGAGGCGCTGGGGTGGGCTCGGCAGCCTGGGATGCTCGGTTGGAGTTTGGCTCCGCAGCCTGGGATGCTCTGCTGGGGCTGGCTGGGGTGGGCTCCGCAGCCTGGGATGCTCTGCTGGGGCTGGCTGGGGTGGGCTCCGCAGCCTGGGATGCTCGGGTGGAGTTGGCTGGGGTGTGCTCTGCAGCCTGGGATGCTTGGGTGGAGTTGGCTGGGGGGTGCTCCGCAGCCTGGGATGCTCTGCTGGAGTTGGCTGGGGTGTGCTCTGCAGCCTGGGATGCTCGGGTGGAGTTGGGCTCCTCATGCCAGCGCTGCTGCTGCTCTGGAGATGGGCAGGGGAGCAGCAGCAGGGCTCCGGCTTGCCTTCCCACGTGGAGGCTTTTCCTCTCCCCAGTGCTGTGCCTAGGAAGGCCAGCTCCCTCCTGCAGCGATCCCAGGCTGGGTAGGAGGTCAGGAGCTGCAGGCAGAGCGCGGTGCCGGAGCGCCTGTCCCCCCGGGGACCGCGGGGAGCATCAGCGCCAGCCCGTGAGTACGAGCAGCGATTCTTGCATTCCATCTGTGCCAGGGCTCAGCAGGGCAGGGCAGGGACAGCAGACAGGCTCTGGACAGAGGTGCATTTGCATTTTGTTGGCCGTTCATAGCGAGAAAAACCTCGGGATAGGAATCCTAGCAAGATTGCCAGCGTGCTGCTGGAGAGTTTACAAATCACCGTGCGGTATTTTCAAAATAAACCGAAATGTGCATCAAGGATCTTCTTGTAATTTGGATACAGATTAAGTGCAGCTGGGATATTTTATCAGTTTGTGTTTCATGTGTTTGCACTGAGCTGATGTATAACTTGATATTGTAAGCTTTCCAGGGTTTTTGTGATGCCTACAGAAAAAAAAAAATCCTCTCCCACAAGCCCACTTAGAGTAGATTGTGTTAGAAAGTAAATGAGATTACAAAGTGTTATGGGCTCTGTTCTGATGCTATTTGTGCTTTGGTTTAAGTACATAACTTATTTACAAGGTGATTTTTGGAGATTAACGTGTGATGAATTGCTTTGTGTAGAAAAGTTTACATTCTAGACCAATAATGTAAGAAATAGTAGAGAAACCACAATTAAGTAATGTGTGTCTTAATGCTTAAATGCTAATAATGCACTTTGTAAGACCCAAAGGAAGCCCCTGTAATTAGAAAATTGGGAAACATGCACTTAAATCTCCTGTACCCAATTTCCCTCTTATGCTTGCTATAAGTACTCATGTGAAGGAGTTTGTCTTACAAACTATCAGGAGATAGATCTGAAGGATTTTTTTTCTTTTCAAACATGTATTTACTGGAAAGAGGTCACATTAATAAAATTATAGGTAATTTTTTCACAAAACCTGATAATTTTCTTTAGAATAAAACAGTTGTGTCTTGCAACTACAAAAGTGGAAAGCAAGTACCTTCAAATATTTTAAGGAAAATCAGTCCTGAGATGACATAAATGTGTAATAGGAGGGGTACAGCTGATTCTGAGTCAAGTCAATTCAGAACCAGCTCTCCTGGTAAAGTGCTTTTTTCTTTTACATGTTTTTTGCTCACATTTGCTTTGAAGCAGTTTCTGTAGCTAATGTATATAAAAATTAAAATGTATCAGCACCATATGGCAGTGGCTCATTGCCTGGAGAATGTATGTTCCATAAGTTCAGTTCTCTTAAGGATTGCTTCGCACTGCTTGGAGGGCGTTCACCTATAATTCTATTGTTGAAAAGAGTGCCCTGAGATCAGAATAATTTGATGGGTAGAATAAAAAAGACTTCATTCTTTAGTGGGTATGAAACTATAATGATTTCCCCTTGTGTTTACTGATGAAGGACAGTTTAGTTCTTGGGGGTGGTTGATTCTCCCAATTTCTGTATAAATGATTTTGTGTTATGCATATTCCCCATAGTATTTATTGCCTTAATAGCAAATGCTATGTGCTGGGGCTCCACAAAACACAACTTGGGCTGGGAAGTTCACTCTGAACAATAGGTGTTCAGAGGAGGCATATTTGGATTTGAAGCATATAACATAATTAGGGCAGGCTGTATTCCATTTTTATTTTTTTCCCTTCATGTCTGTGGTTGGAGTCCTGCTAGCTGAAGATGCAGATGCCTTCTCTTTTGGAAGAAGTTTAGGTTTAATAATTGTGCTTTCTATGCTGCAGCCTGTAGTATTCACTGCCACATGCTCAGTTAAAACTGCATTGTAAAAACCTGCTTCCTTTTCCAGAATATCTTGAATTTATTCTAATTCTAAAATTTTCATAGGTGGAACTTCTCTTCATTTTCTCCCTGGTGCCGCCATAGTAAGATTTAGACCTGAGCTCTTCCCGTGATCCCAGTTTTTCCTGCAGCCCTATACTCTCAGAGAGACAAGCCATGAAAGATTTAGGTCCCCAAACTGTGATCTGGACTTTAGGTGTCTTCCTCTCAGGCTTCCAGTTTTCACTTTGAAAAATAAACATTGTGTTATTTCTCTTGTGGTGCCTAAAATGTCTGTGTATGCATACTGAGAAGTTGCCATGGTTTTGGCATGTGTGTGAATTTGCATGTTTTGTCATATAATAATAGATCAGTTTGGGTTGGAAGGGACTTTTCAAGGTCATCTAGAGCAGCCCCAAACCTGGTGATTTTACATCTGTGCCCAAGAGGGAACAAAAACCTGGGTTTTTTTTTTAACTAAATCTAAAGGTAGGGTTGGGGTGGTATTTTCTGTGCACACAACATAACTGAATCACTGGGTTGCTCAGAAACTTTTACCTCTATGAACATTTTGGAGGTTTATTTGCTTGTTCCTTTGTTTGTTTGTTTCTACATCTGGCTTTAAAAAATTACTGTGGTATTTGCAGTCCTTGTCCTGTAGGTTTTGCATATTGAGGGGGTGGCAGATGGATGTTCTGTGCCCACCTTCCGCTGGGTGAAAATGTAAAAATCACCTTGCAATTCTTCCCAGAGAGATCCGAAATCAGGGGGGCTCTGGTTGGGAAGGTGGGGCTGTCCCCTCCTCCTGCTGGAGCTGTGACAGCCTGGCCTGGCTCGCTGCTCTTGGGGCGTTTGGAGGGGATTGTTTCCTTTATTTTGCATGGGAAGCCGGTGAGTGCTGGGAGAAGAGCTCTCTGTGGAGTTTGGATGGTGCCTGGTGGGACAGACGAGAGTTTGGCTGTTCTCAGGACAAAGGTGTGCAGTGTCTGTGGCTTTGCTCAGAACAGAAGGTGCGAAGCAGCAGTGGGGTGTGATGCCCACGGAGGCCACAGCCTTTCTGCTGGACCTGTCCTGTCTTTCACAGCCACTCTTGAGCACAGCTTTCCTCTCCTGTAGCCGAGTTTAGCCAAGTTTTTCTTTCTGGAGAAAGAAAAGCATCAGATATTTCCAGGCAGAGCAGTGTACCTGTAGCTGGGAGCTGTCTCCTGGAAGGATGCAGGCAGAATTATTTATTGTCTCCTGGGCAGGGCAGGGAATTCAGCCTGGTTTGCTTTATGGCTGTGGGAGAGCTCTCACCATTGAGAAAGGGTTGGTCAGCAGGTAACTCAAGTTACCTATTGAGAGACAGAATATGTGAATTTTAAAGAGAAAAACAGGATTCCCTTAATCTTGTAAAGATACGAGGGACAAGAATCTGTCTGAGGCCAGCACAGAAACCCTGAATCACCCACCAAGGACTGCCCATGCTCCAGAGAGAAAGGTGAAAAGTGCACTGTGATGAAGACTCCAGATCTTCATCACGAGCAGAGCCCCAAAGACCACCAGGACACACAGCGCATGCGTGGCACACAGCTAATGATATTAATGATCTCCGAGAAATGATTTGTATAACCACTCCTATCCCGGGGGATGTGATGAATATTCATGAATGTCACCCATAATATTGTGTGTTGGCAGTGCCGGGGTGTGTGTGTTTGGAGGAGTGAATCCCCACAGCCTGTGCCGAATAAAGCAAATCCCCACGGCTCTGACTGTGTCTCTGAGTGTCTCTGGGCCTGCTTGGGGACAGTCACCATTACACTGATGTACAGTTGTTTTTTGGGGCAGCAGAGCTCGGAAAGCCTCAACCAATCCTCAGCCATGAGGGAAAAGCAATGAGAAGCAGGAGGAGTGTCTCAGGAGATGTTCCCAAAGGCGATTCAGCAGCAGACACACGGCATGGTTTAACAGAAATAGGATGTGTATATCCTATATGGAGACACATTGTGATTATGACCCCTCGGGGCTGGGAACGCAAGGAGGGCATCACCTTTGGTGTGCAGGGGAAGGTGTGAGTGCCAGTGCCAGCCCTGCCTGCTCTGCTCTGTGCCTCTCCCCAGCACTGAAAGGCATCCTGAGTGCGAGCACAGCCTGCATTGAGCCTGCAGAAATTACTACCGTGCAGAAGTTGGAGGGGAGGAGGGGGGAAGACACAGAAAAGCTGTGTACTCCTTAATAGATTCATGGTTTGCAAGGTTTCATAATTCCTTTTTGACTCAGTCATCTGTAGCAGTAGTATAAATTACTTCTAATGATGCAGTATTGCTGAGGAATTTTGGTTTTACTTTGCAGTGTGTCATTATTAGTTCTTAGGGGAAAAAAACCCCTGTATTGTCTGGGCTGTATAAAGGACATGTAAGAAAAGGAGAGTGAATTCAAATCAGAAGGAAAAAGGAAATTTAAACCTTTGCCACAGATGTTTTCTTTGGAAAGGAAATTCAAATTGTCGCTTTGCAAAGTGAACTAAATGGAACATCTGTGACTTCTTGTTTTCATTCTTCAAGACTTGATTCTCTTCTGTTTCTACCAGTCTTAGAGATGCATATTCATCCTCATCCTGCTTCCATTGCCTGGTAACTTCAGCAGTGCTGGACAAAGCCTTTCATGAGAAGAAAGCTAAAAAAAAAAATTAGTTGAGAAAATCATCACTGTGCAAACCTGCTTGAAAAAGCTGCTGGAAGGTACAGGTTGGGCAGGAGTTTCTGTGGAAACATCGCTGCAGTTCTAATGTCAGTGAGAGGTTGCAATGCACAGACAATCTGTCTATTGATTTTTTATAAGTGGGAAAAAAGTAAGGCATTTAAAAGAAAAGCTGTTATGTTTTCTTTGGGTTTTTTTATTTTTGCATTCTTTATTGGCAGTGCACAATAAATAAACTTTGATTAAAAATGGTTAGGTTTATATTAAAGAGTCTCAGAGCTGCAGCCCAGAGGAAAGAGCTTCTAGTGATTAAATCTAGCCTTCATTTTAATTTGGAAAAGATTTGAGCTTTCCATGAAAATTTTTTCATTGCTTACATTAAGCAGACTGAATTTTAGATTTTAAGAATCAAAAAGAACTGGATGGAAAAACTTGGCATGGATGGAGAGTAGAACTCAACTGAAATTGTAGCCAAGAATAAGTGGATTAAATGGATCTGTAACTGGGTGCACAGGTCGTAAGAATGATTGATTCATTTGTGAATGCCAACTGTAAACAAAGGAGGAATAAAATCTGGAAAAATACTCAGATTCTCCAAAGGAAATGTTGGATTGTCTTCTAATGAGGACACATGACTTTTGTTCCCTTCCTTTTCTCCCCCATTTGCCACTGAACTTCAAAACTGGACATTTTCACTTTGTAACCATCCTGCAGTGCACAGATATTTTGGTGTTTTCAGTGTTCTGATGGGAGAACAGCACTCTGGAAAGCCCTGCTGTACAAAAGTATTGGTGCCAGAGCGAGGGGCTGTGAAGAGGAAAGCGCCAGGACAGAGCAGAGCTCCAGCTCTCCCATCCTGCCTGATGAATTTGCTTTAATTGGGCAAGAACTGCACCCAGGCAGGTCCAGCTCAGGTCCATGGCCATTTTTGGCTCGGTGCTGATGCCAGCCCCTGTCAGGGGAAGGGAAGGAGAGAAGGTCACAGCTGGTGCTGAGAAAATGCAAACTGGAGGCCAACGGGGCAGAACAACGAGGAGGGAGGGCTTTGCTGCTTTTCTACCTGAGCTGTGCCTCCACCTGCGAGAGGAGAAACCCCAGGGGTCCCTGAACCCTCACTGAGTGACAAAGGATGTTTGTCACAGCACTTCAAACCCAAGCAAATGTTCCCAGCTCCCTTCCCTGTGAGTGCAGTGGGTGAGGAGCTGCCCAGCTTGGGAGGCTCTGCCCAGAGTGCATCTCCTGCCCCACAGCAGGGATGAGCTCCAGCAGGGCCATCTCTGCCCAAATTCCCTCTCCTTTCCACCCTGGGGTCCCATCCAGGGCGGGATGGCACTGGTGACGTTTGGCTGCTCTCTGGTCACATCAGCCACTTGCAGAATTTGTTTCCTGCTTCCATCTTGCTGCTTTTGCTCACGGTGCTGAGGATTCCTGTCACTTATTTCTTGTCTTTGGGCACTTCAGGGCTATGCAATGACCGTAAAGATATTGAATTTAAACCTTGTTAATCACAGTGTTTGTTGTCCATATTGTTCTGCTTTGTACAGTCACTTTTATTTTATTCAGTGTCAGTTCCCAGGTTTTCCTATTAGTTTTAATGTAGGAGAACTGTAACATTGCATTTTAGAGCAAACCATGCAAACTCAGTCTGATATTTAGCTTGTGTTATTTAATCTTTTCTCCTTGATTTAGATTTGGAGGTCTTTTTGTTCATGTTATCTCAGTTACAGAAAAAAAACAGGTCTGACTTTTTATAAAAACCTGCAATATTCATTCAGAGAACATTTTCATTTTAAAGCATTTTACTTTATGCTGCACTTTTACTTATACTGCACTTTTACTTATATATTTTGTTCAAAGCACTTAAAACTATTTTGACCATAAAAAGCCTTATCTACCTACAACTAAACAAGCAAAACAGTTTCACTGCATCTAAAATATTGCTTTTATTTGACTTTATCTGACCTCTGCTGACCAGGCATCCAGTATCTGACAGGGATGGGAGCTGTACGTGTATTCCGCATACCTATATATTTTTAATGTCATTAACTCATTTCTTGCTAAGTTTTTGTGCCCTCTTAGTTTTACTGGAGGCATTGGGGGAGAGGGTGGAATTCTTATCTTCTAAAAGAGATAAATACATCAGGTGGCTGCAAAGCGCTGTTGGGGTGTGACAGTGAGGCTAAGTGAGAATCTGGACCTGCTATTTTTAGGTTTTTTCCTAATACGGAGGCTAAATTTTTTGTCTTTCCTTCATAACATCAGTGTGGAACAGTCAGCCAAAGGAGAGACAGGTGCATCCCATGCAGGATGTTTTTTTGGAGGCCATAACATTGTGCAGCTATGAGTAGAATTAGTTTTTCCTTCTGACACTTGGTATTTTAAAACATTCATCAGGCAGCAGAGACATGTCAGAGGCTGTTTTTGCTTCTCGCTCAGGAACACAGTCCAAGTGATTTCAATAAATAAGTACTTTAGACGTGTAAATTCAGTGTTCTGCTATAATATGTTACGCATGTTGGGAACAGAAGTCCCTGGTTTGAGGTGTGGCAGGGTCAGGCAAGAGCTGGTGGCAGCTGGGTCAGGATTTGGGCTCTGCACCACCCTGTGGTCCTGTGCTCGTCCTGGTGGTTCCTGTTGGAAGTGATGCTTTAAGGATTTTTACCTTCTATTCATGTATCTGTAGCTTTGGTGTGTAGCTCTAGGCTTCATAAAGTACTACAAACCTCTGTTCTCAGTGTTTTAGACAAAACATTGCTCTTGATTGGAAAATCCAAGGATACTTTGCTGCCTCAGAGCCCCAAAATATGTAACCAACAATGAACTGGGGGAGCAGGCTTGGGGTGGTTGACATCATCGCCTGAAGGTGCCATTGGAGGATTAAGGCTCAATATGTTAATGGACAGAACTTACAAAATGTGAAGAACTCATGACTCACTGTCCATTTTGGGTGTAGCCTCTCGAGTGGGCTCCGTCTGCCCCGAATGTACCTGAAGGGCTTCATTAAATTTGTCTGCTTTTTATTCTCCGAACTTTGTCTGGCCTCTGCTTTAGGCATCAGAAGGGGAGGTTGTTGCACAGTGTCCCTCTAATGCATGTCCCCCTCCAGTTTTGGGACAATGGGCATTGTCAGGGCTCAGCAGGGCACTTTGCATCCCCTCAGCAGTGCCATCCCCACCTGGGAGCAAAGCGCCTCCATCCCCTGCGCTATTGATCCCTCAGCTCTCGCGCCAGCCCCGAGTTCATCCTTAAAAAATAATTAGCTCCGGTGGCTTGGCAGAATTCCAAGCAGGCAATTACATTCTGCCTGCTAAAAAATGCCCCCTGCAGTTGCAATTGGCTAACTTACAGTGACAGATGACTGTGTGTTTTGTGATGTGTCTTCGCCAGAGCTTTTTATCAGTGGGAAATCTCCTGAAATGCTGCAAACACTCGCCCTGCCAGACCCCACTGACCGGCATGGCTTATTAGCATGACAAAGAAAAGGATCCCTGGAAAATGTTTCCCCAGTGTTTGGAAGGCAAAAAGAAAGATTGAGGTGTTTCTGGCACGTTTCAAACTTTCAAAGGCATTGTCTGTAATGTGCCTTTAGGTCTCTGCGCACTGATACACAGAATAAGAGCAAACCTGAACCTTGCTCATTTTGTAGAGCTCAGTGTTAATTATGGACTCTGGACTGACAATTAAAATTGTTGAGAAAACAGAGGAGAGATGATTTTGTTTGTTGACCGTGGGACTTTATGTTCAATTTGTTTAATGGAAGAAAAAATAGATATGAGATAAAACATATATTAGCTTGGTAGCTAATTAGCTTATATTACGCTTTCCGAGGGTAAAAAATCATTGAAAACTTGGGGTTTGTTTTTGTTTTTCTTCCTTTCTATTTTGACAGAGAAAATACAACTTACAGTATCTAAATAACTTGTATCTGGTATTAAAGGGTTTGAAAAGACCAGGAGAAAATATTGATGTTTCGATTTTTGATGGAGCCCTCTTTGATTAAAAAAATCCTTAAGGAAGGGGAGATGGACCTCCCATCTCCTTCCACAGATGAAGACCAAAGCTACATTTTGATAAAGTCATCTGACTGAAGAGGTCTGATACATTTTTCTGATTATTTAAATTTTATGATGTAGAAAAGAATTTTTCCATTTCATGGGCTTTTTTTTTTGTTCTTGGTATATTCAAAGGGGCAGACATTGTCTAGGCATTGAGCCCTTGCAATTACACACTGTCAGTGGAGTATTTTAGGAAAAGAGGATAGAAATAAAAATCGTTTGCAGCCAGTCCAAGGGCTTTCTCCCCTTCTGTTTTGTCTCCTGGTAAAGGGAAAACAAGGCTGTTTTTAGGAGTTCCCTGTAGAGTGTGAAACTGTGGCACCTCTGCCAGGATATGCAGAGTTAGCAAACCTTGCAAATTGAAATCTGAAGAATTAATTCTGGTCTTTCCAGTTCAGGAGTTTGAGAATTAAAAGTCAGTTCTTTCCTAATCATGAAATTGACTTACAATTTAATAAATTCTTCTTTTTAAGAGGACTTTATTTTTATTCCTTCTAGATGCAGAATTTTTGGGAGATTATAGTAGAATTTTTAGGCAGTTATTGTTTCATATCTGAGTCCCTGCTGTCTGAAATACAAAGGATCAACATTGCAGTTGTATTGCAGAGCCTTGGACAGTTTCACACATTGTGAAGAGCATAAAATAAATAATCTTATCAATCTTGCTAATTATGACAGGAGTGCTCTGCTGAACAAGGGGCAGAAATTTGCTTTTGAAGAGTTTCATTTCATCTTCTCCTAGCATTCTAAATGTGGTCAAGGTTGTTGGTTGTATAACCTCTTAGAAAAAAAAAATTGGGAATGATTTTGAGAATAACACAGCAGCTCAGATGGTTAATGCATGTTTGGGGACTCATTTTATTGCCTCTGCCTTTTCTTTCTCAGTTGTGTTTTGTGTCTGTAAGCAGTCAGAGCTGTCTGGAGATTGTGGAGGCAGCTGTATCTCACAGCATCTCTTTTCAAATGGACTATTACTGGGGACATGAGCAGAATTGCTGCTCTTCCTTTCTGAGGTGGCTCTGCAGTGTGAGTTCCCTGTACTTTGGAGAGGCAAACACTGACAGCAAGCCCTGCTCAGGTTTGTTATCGCCCACTGCAGAGTTTCCTCTGCTGCAGGATTCATGTGTGTTAAACTGCCCTCAGTTGTTTCTTGGTCTCTTTAGCACCCCGAGTTCTCAGAGCTCCTCTGTGCTGCCGCTTTGACCCAGGGATTGCAGCATTCTGCAAGAGCCCCTGAGCTGCCCTCAAGGCGTTTTCCTTTGACCTGTTATGGGGCTTTGTGCTCCTTTCTGGCCAAAGCTGTGGTTCCACTGCGGGCCACTGTTTGGAATGGAATGGGGTGAGGTTTGTGCTTCCTGTGGATAAGAGCTGCTACAAAACCCTCTGTAGGGATGAGATGTTGGTGAACCATCACTGATGCTGCAGTTGCCTGTTGAGAACAAACCCTAATTCACCCCCCAGGCTTCTCATCAGTCTGGTTCCCAAAGCTGAACGTGTGACACAAGAAGCCAGAGAGCTGCAGAGCTCTGAATTTCACCAAGCAGCCCTTACTTGCTGTCGTGTCTGTGTGGCAGTGTCGGGGGCTTCGGGAAGTTCAGATCCCTCACTTCACATCGCTCCACGCTGGGCTGCAGCACAGAGCATTTTATTTGCTTGCTGGTGACAGATCAATTATTTCTGCCCTGCAAGGTTCAGGTTTCAGCTCTCCAAGGCTGAGTTGGTGATCCCAGCTCTGGGAGGCACACAACCTGTGGGATCCATAGGGATATGGATCCTCAAGGGATACCTGTTCCTTCTTCAGTCGTGTTCCTGTGCACGAGAGCTGTCTTGGAGGCCTCTGGAGGGGGCACCACGAGAAATACAGATCGAGAGGCTGAAATCTTTATTCCTCCCTGTCAAGGACCCCAGTGGTTTCTGTGTGTGGGGATGGATCCATCTCTCTGCTCAGGCACAGGACAGGGGTTTTGCAGCAGTCCCAGCGACTCAGCCTGGTTCTGGCTGTGCCCTCTGCTCTGTCACTGCAGAAAAGTTTTTCTTTCTCCTTCCTGGGGTGCCTCCCAAGAGTTGCCTCGTGCAGGGCTGGATGGGAATGGGCAGTGGTTATCTGGTCACTGATTGCCCCTCCGAGCACTGCCTAGGGACAGCTGTGCACTCCAAACACCCCTGGGCCCATTCTGGTGTCACAGGGCTCGGCACACCTGCTCTGGAGTCTGGATTACATTATTCAGAAGTACCGTGGGTTTTGTTGGTGAAGTCCTTGTCAAGACTGAGTTTTGAGCAGTGAAGTACTGTTCCTCCTGCTATAAAATCCGTGCTGTGGGTGCTCACTTTTAGAGGTGGATTCAGAGGGGACATGGCACTCCAGAACCATGGCCTGAGCAGACAACCTTTGCTTCTGCTGAGCCTCCAGTTAGAAAGTCATTTTAAGTCCTAAAGTCATACATTAATTGCACAAGTCCTGTTGAAAACTTGGAAACCCACTGAGATGTGCAAATTGGTGATTGATTTTTAATTGGATGATGACAAAGTAACTAACTGTGAATGCTAACTAAGAATTCAAACTCAGGAGAAGGCATTTACCCAGAGAGATCACATTCATGCTGGATTTTTAGACAGAGTTTAAAATACAATGAAAGTCCTCATCAGTCACACATTTGGCTTTCTTTTCCCTCTTGTATATAAACAGTAACTGCACAGGAGCAAGCAAAGTTCCTACCGGTGCAGAACTAGAGAGAGGGAGAAACATCTGGAGCTGGAGACTTTTTGGGTAAATCCTTCTGGAGAAATCGCAGGAGTCACTTACATAATGGAAACATCCTATAATTTTTCCTGTGCCTTTCTCCCTTGTTGCCACACATTTCTGTTGCCAGGGTAACCGATCATGAATTGTTCATAGTAAGTGACCTTGTCATTGCTTTTATACACGCCATGAGTTATTGTGCACAGGATATTTATAGAATTAGAGAGGTGATTGTGACTGCCTGAAGACAAGCAGGTTTTGTTTCATTTAATTTTATTTCTTTTTCCTGTAGAACAGGAGGCAAAAAGGCATAAGAGAGGGAAATGCTAGCATTTGTTTGCAGAGTCAATCCAGCTGTTATCAGATGGGGCAAATAGGGCCAATAAGTCAGAAGGCAGCTGCACGGAGAGTGGTCAGCTCAGCCTCCTGCGAGCACTGCTTTCAGTTGATGCTCTTCCACACTGGACTTGGATATATTCACATTTACTCTTATGTTTGATATTTTTAGAGGTGCCAGAGTTTTTTTAAGCTCTGCAAAAAGGGTGCTTTGTGCACGGCTTTTAAATAACAAACCCAACAAACAGCAAACCCAAAAAATTTGTGTCAACCATTCTAAGTGGTAAAAGCTGTTGCCTATTCTCCTTGTCCTGATATTCTGTACAGAAATTAATTAAAATAAAGCTCTACCAACAGTTTTAAGTATTAATAATGAAGAGATAAATGAATCATGCTAGTTCAAATAGAAAAATAATATAAAAAATGTCTGAGATCCACAGAAGGCTTCCTAGTCTTTTTATGCATTCAAGAAGAAAAAAAGATTTCATTACATAATCACCCTTACAATTCTCTTCAGGGCTGTGTTTTGTAATTATTATTTTAATCCAGGGAAAGGTGTGGTAGGATCTTTGGATTTGAGGGTAAAGCTGTGCTAAGGAGGCTGCAGTTGATGTTTGCCATGTGCTCCTAACTGCAGCTGGGCATTGGAGCTGTGCCTGTGCGCACACCCCAGGCCAGCATTTCCTAGGGAATGGTGGCAATGGTGGCCAGGGATGTCCCGGCTGGGCTCCAGAGAGGGACAGGGGCTGCCTGCAGAGCACTGGGACAGCATGGCTGAGCCCACCCAAAACTTTGCTGCCTGGTGGAAGAGCTGCTCAGGTGAGGGATTTGGGCAGCCCCAAGCAGCTCCCGCCGTGCCACAGCGCAGGGAATGGCACCGGCTGAGGGCTGAAGGTGCCTGGGTTCACCTCCCAGGCAGAACTGGTGACAGCCTCAGACCCCCAATATGGGATTCTGGCTGTAGGGTTTTCCACCCAGGGCATGGATGCTTTCAAACAGCTGAGGGAAACTGCTCTGGCAGAGGCAGGGATGGACACAAAGCAGAGCTGTGGCAGTGGGAGGTGTTTTACACACAGTTTAACAGAACTGAGAGCAGTGCAAATGTTGGAATGCTCCTGCTGGACGACAGGCAGGATGGATGGAGGAGAGCTCAGCAGAAGAGCTCAGGTAACCTCACCTGATCCAGCTGCAGGTGCCACTGGACAGGCCCTCGGGATGGGCACAGAGATCCCCAGCTGAGCAGCACCTGCCCATGCTGCTGCAGAGGCAATTCACCCCATGCAAAGTTCCTAGAATGTCAGTGATTGCAGGGCATTTGCTTTAAGCAGGCAGTGTGACTGTGAGGGGCTCTGCAGCAAAAGGAACACGGCTATTGTCTCCATTTGGCAGCCAGCTGGAATTTCACGATCAGCTGATGTCTTTGGAACTTCTGCCGTGGCTCTGGAATGGCCTGTTGTTAAAATGTGGGTGCATTTTATGAATTGCACCCGGAGTTCAGGTGAGAGGAGCTGCGGTGCAGTGCTTAGTCCAGCAGGGGAAGGAAGGGCTCTCGCTCAGTTTTACACAAGGCAGGAAAACAATGAGCAAAAACCAGGAGGAAGTTGGCCTGTGAATTTTAACATTAGTGCTCAGTGGGACTGAAAGGCAGAGCAGGACAGCACTGAGCCACTTACACCTCACCTGGAGAGCGCTGGGGATGGAATCTCATGGGAGGGAGAAATGGTCTCACATGCTTCCCATCCATCATGGGCTTTGCCCTGCCCCAGGTGTGTTACCATGGGATGGCACAGGGTGAGTGTGTGCAGGGAGCTGGCACTTTGTGGGCAATGCCACTCCCTTTGCATCCAACGTGGCTGTTATATTCAGGGTAATAAACCCTAAATATAACAGGGTTTATATTACACCCCAGGTCTGCTCTAGGGTTTCCACAGTTCACTGCTGCCTGAGGACCTGGTCCATCTGCTCAGCTGCCATAAGCGAAATAAGCATTGGGTCCTTGGGGAGAGTGATCTGAGAGCAGGTGCTTCAGAGAACCTCAAAGACCTTTAGATTTCTTGCTTTACAAAGGTTAAGTAGCATCAGATCAGCAGGCTTTATTTTCATCCATCTTATCTTTAATTTGTCCTTACACTAACCTGGAAAACACCACTTACTTGATCCACATTTTTGCTTGTCTGTATCAAAGAATAATATAATATAATATAATATAATATAATATAATATAATATAATATAATATAATATAATATAATATAATATAACATAATGTAATGTAATATAATATAATATAATATAATATAATAATAAAATAATTATAAAATAAACGAATAATTAAAATAATAATGTAATAAAAGAAATTCTCCAGATCTTTCAATTTTTTTTTGGTTATCATAGGGTTGAAGCTAGCTCTTTGAACTAATTTTTCTTGTCTTGTTTGCTTGCATGTCCTGGATGAACTGTGGTAAAGCAGGAAGTTAACATTCTGTTGCCATCCAGTGAAGTAAGTCGTCTTGTTGATGTTTGAGTGTTTTAAATGAGGCTTAAGTATATAGTATTGACACTCTTCTGTAAATGGTTTTGAGAAAACCATTTATTACCCATTTGCTTGAGGGATTTGCTTGAACTGCAGTGCTTGGGAGCAGTGTGTTAAATGAGATAATGTGCAGAAGAGATGTGCATTTATGGGCAGTGATTTGGCACAGTGAAAACCCCAGGGCAGCAGTTGTGGGGAAAACATTCCTTTTTCCCCCTGAACATGTTTCTGTGGGCACATGGGATGTTTCTGCAGTCACAGAACACGCCTGGATCCTGGTGGGGAGGGGACAGTGAGCAGTCGGCACACTGGAGGGAGCCTGGCATGTGTTTATTCGTGCTCAGAAATGAAATACGGGTAAGCACCTACACACTCATGGATTCACCTGGGGATGGCTGCAGGAACCATCCTTGCAGGGAATCAAAGAGCTGAGCACCCACCTCACTGGGGGCTTCAGGGAGGGGAATGAAGCTAAAGAGCAACTGCAGTTTACAGTGGGACTCAGGCCCAGGGACAAAAACGTGTCACCATCACTGTGTGTGAGACTGGGAATACTGGGAATACCGGAGTAGGGAATACACCGAATTTCCATGGTCACTGCTAGGAGCCAGCAGGGCTGCAACTGAGGGAGCCCCAGCAGCTCTGGTTATTGATGGGTTTGGTCAGGGCCTTCCCCACTCCTCTCCCTCTCCATTTGCTCTTCAGGACTATCCCGTTCCCTGGATCCCTGCTCGGGTCAGGGGCTCCAGAGAAAGGCTGAGCTCTGGAATTGCCATCTGTAGGTGTGACTGGGATGCTGATGGTCATTCTTTTGCAAATCCTTACGTTTCTTTTAGGAAAATAAATGCTTTTCTCAGACATATTTGTGGGAAAGGGAGCATCAGGAAACAAGGGGAAAAAAAACCCAGAAGGGAATATTTGGAAGTACTTTCTTGTGTTCTTTCCACACTGCAGCCTGCTGCCCACAGAAAGGTGGAAGTTTGTTCCTGTGCACATCTGCAGCTGCAGGGCTGACAGCTGAGATCTCGGTGCTGTTTTCTGACTGAGGTGATTGCGAGTGACTGATGCTGTTGAACAACCCAAACTCTCAGGCTTCTGTCACGTGCCTGAGGCAGAAGCTTAGAGCTGATCCAGAAGCAGAAAGTCAAAAGGGGTTTTAAGATTTTCTGTTGGAGTTGGGCTTTGAGGACAGCATGCAACAACTTCTTAAAACCACTTCAAATGTCTTTTCTAGTAGAGCCTTAAGAGTTGAGTTATTAACCCCACGGGATTTGGGAAATCATAAAAGGACTATTCAGCTGAAAATTGCATCCAGCTCTTTCAAAATACATAATGGGCGTTTGGAAGTGCTCGATACAAATCAGTTGCAGGCAGAACCTTGAGCCCCTTTCTTCACAGGCCAGGCTGCTTCATCCAGTGCATTTCTTTTTGACAGGTTTGTTTGTTTGAAAGTGAGCAGCAGTTAGAGCAATTAGATCAATAAATATTAATGCCTTTCTGGGAAAGACCTATTTGGCTTTTGGGAAGAAACAAAGGACTACTTCTGTTCTACATCAACTTTGGACAAATATCTGTATACCATGGAAAATGCACCTTTTTATGAGAAAAAGAGCTTTCTCAATTGATTAAAGATCTTTTAAATAAGCAATGGAAACTTAAAATTGATGAGTGAACTTCTACATTTGTATTCCACACACGACACTTAACTCTGCTGTACCTCATAGTGGTTAGAGGAGTGCAGATTCTGTCTGGGAAAATACATTTACACACTCAAATATATTGTATTATAATAGAGGTATAATCTGTAGTGTTGCTAAAATTGTTGCTAATCAAGCTATAATAATTCATTGTCAATGCGCAACAGAAACCTATATGGGATTTTCTCTGTCGATAAATTATTCCGTATGCTCTGTCTCAATATATTTTATGTGTAAGTAGCATTTTGTAAGAAAAACATTGAGGTGGCCTTCACTAGTAGGTCACAATTGTGAATTTTATTCTCTGAGCTATTCTAGGTGACATTTTTGAATATATGGTAATGTTACTTTAATAGATATTACTGTGCATTAATTCTTAGGCTTTTTCTTCCGTTTCAGTTTTGTCATTTTTATGCACTTGTCTTTAGGTTATGAATTGTTTGCAGCTCTTTATATTTTGTTTCATTCAACCATTCCCAATCCTTTCTGTTCAGACTCTTAGGGCCATGTCTGAAGTTCAGAATCTCAAACTGCAGTTTGGTTTTCTGATACACCACCTTTAACGCTTTGGTTTTGGAAGACATTGTGTTTATTATTTAAGATGTGAAGATTGCAGTAGCACTCCCTGTTTAACCATCTCTTCTTTAACTCTGGAATTTTTTTTAAGTATCTTCTAATTTCCTTCCAGCATAATGCAGTGAGACTTGAAGACAGAACGTGCACAAAATGTATACTTTTATCTCTGTTTGCTGAAGAGGAACTCAACTTTTTGTATGACCAGATAAATGATCATTTTTTTTTCAGGGAAATACCAAAAAATAGCAAACCCTATACATATATATTATATCTTATGGATGAGATGGGTAGAAAATATATCACTGCTTTCCTTCATATGCAGTCTCAGGTATTCTGTCTAGGAGGTTTTAAATATGGAGGTGTGTTTTAAATAAGACATTTAATATGGTGAATTGAAATTGATGAGTGAACTTCTGCATGGAGTTAAGAGTGGAAAGTGGAGTTGAGAATGGAAGAGAGAAACTGAGAATGAGGGTGGCACTGCCTCCACTTTCCCAGTGGGATGAAAGCATTTGGCTCACCGAGACAAAGCCATCCTCAGCACCCAGCACCAGCCAGGCTATTCCTGTCCTCCTGCTCAGGAGCTGTGACCTGGGGTGAGGACTGAGGAGCCCAAGGCAGCTCTGGGGTCCTGTGGGGCCTCGTTCCTTCCTGGCTCTGTGTGTGTGAAAGCAGCACCGTGCTCATGCTGCAGTGCCACGCTGCTTCCTGTGACTCTGTGCTGGCCCTGGCTCTGGGTGCATGCCCAGGCAGCTGCAGATGTCCCAGGGGATCCCTGGGCTGGTTCTGTGCCCCTGTGGGATGGGCAGGAGCTGCAGGAACAGCTCCGTGGCACAGGGAGTGTTCCCCTCTGTCCCTCCTGCCTGCCTGCCTGCCCCTCGCCAGCGCTTGCTATGGGAGCAGAGAGCCCTGCTGGACCTGGAACTGCTTCAGAAAAAGGAGTTTGTTACCTGCCAGGCTGCCTGGGGTGCTGCTCTCACCCAGCTGTGCTCGAGCTTCCTTTGGCCACTGCTGTGTGCTTACCTGTTTGCTGTCTGGCATTCTCTCAATGTTGATGCATGCTAATATCCAAAATGTTTGTAGCTAATCAGAGCATTGCTAACTGCAATCAAACTCTATTTTCTAAACTCACTAAATTATTTTCTCATACCGAATTTATCACAGCTATTAAGAGACTTGCGACCTTTCTCGCTCTAACACTGGAGTATCTCAATTCTCTTCCAGTCATTTGTTGCTATGATAAACTCTGAAGTGAGTATTGGGAGTCTTCTGTACAGGCAGACACTCTGGCTTGTGTTCATTTAAATTCTGCCTCTAGACTTATAAATAAGGAATGAGGCTCAGGAGTCTCTCAGGAATATACAATATGTTTTAACCTGTCAGGCCGTTGGCTGACACTGCTGTTCCCCACTGATAAAGGCGTATGAGCGCTGTGTAAGAATGAAATTCACTCTGAAAAAATCATTTAACTGCAAGACCTTCAGCTGCTGCAAATGCTGCTGCTGAACGAGCGGCTGGCGCTGGCAGTGTGCACAGCCCTGTCCTGCCCCGATAGCTCTGCCCCTCACCACGGCGATAGCAGAGCAGAGCGCAGCGCTCCTTGCTCAGCTCTGCTCTGCTGCGTGGCACATCGCACCCTGCTTGATTTAGAATGAAATGACTCGTGTCAGAGCTGAAAGGAGGGAAATCGCTGATTTCTACAGGCTGGCGAGCTGGGGGTGCAGCTCCAGCTCCTTGGGTCCCATCCATTCCCCAAGGATGCTGAGCAGCGCTGAACTCATGTGGATGTGTTTTGGATTTACAGAAGGTTCTGCTTAAAACTGACTCATTTTCTTCAGCTGTGTGTCTGTTTAACCAAAGGTATTGCCTTGATCTCGAAGCCTGTTTTCATCTTAACTTCCAACCAAACAAGGAAACACTGGTGCCCTGGAATTCAGGCAGGGTAATAAAGAATTGGTGTCCAAAACCTGTGGTGATTTCTGTTATGCTGTAATAACAGTATTACTGTTTTGTTATGCAGTAATGCAACTGGAGAATTTAATAAATCATCATAAAATTTAATTATTAGACTTCCAGAATTTTCTTGTTAGTGTCTCCCAAAGAATCTTTATGATTTCTCCACACCAAGGTAAGGAACTACCAGTGCTCCTTTCTGTATATTGATTAGACAAGAGTTTCTCTGTGAGTGTGGGGTGTTTTTTTGTTAGTTTCTTTTTGTTGTTGTTGATTTAGTTTGGTTTGAATTGTTTGGCTTTTTACTGCTTTCTCCCAATAAGACTCAATTTTAGTCCTGCTTTGATGTTTTTTAGTTTCTATAGGTTCAGGCACTTACAGGAGATCCAAGGGAGCTTTTAGAGATCTCTATTCTTTATTCCTTTGGGGTCAGTCAGGCCCTGATCTTACAATTACACCTGTGGTTTATTTTTATGTGCATGAGTAGTCTCAGTTCAGTGAAAATGGGTTTGCAGAATGAGGGGCTGTAATTTTCTACAAACACTGCTCTGAAAACTCTCTTTTTCAGCATCGAGCTCATGATTATAAATCTTGATGACAAGAGCTAAACTTCCATGTGATATGTATGTGTGAGTGGGGAAATTTAGGTCTTCAGATAACAGAAGGAATGCCTTTAACTTGTGTTTTTAACCAGCCTCTTCAATATCTATAATAAACCCCTTCATTTTACTTGACTCAGCTGTGATGATAAAAAGTTTTGTGGTTTTTTTCACTCTTTCTCCCTTCCCCTGGGGAAAAGCTGAGCCTATTTTTCTAATAATTGAAACTTGTTGGCTTTTAAAAATTAGCTTGAAATACCTCCAGGAATGTTATTTGGCCGACTTCAAGGCAGCTCCCAAAATACTTAATGCTTTTGAAAGTCAAATTAAAGGTTTGTTTCATTTAAGTTGTATAGCTGGATAAGATTAAACAAAGTGCCCTACTTGCACACAGCAATCTATGTGAAATGGTTTTTTGATCGTCTTCATGCATATCTAAAATACACCTCCAATTTCTTTTCAGGATCTGGGCTTATTCAGCTTTTACCATAATGGTTCATTAGCCTCCTAGGCTTTTTCTTAAGAGTTGCAGTCAATTTCCCAGCCTTGCTGTTTTACATTAAATCGCTTCGATTTCCTAAATATAGTAAGGGAAGAGAACAAGAAGCAAGAATCACGGCAAGAGGGGTTATTCGGTGTGGATACATCATTTCTGCTTCACAGCACACTTCCAATATTGCAAAGTTTTTGCCCCTGGCTGCAACTGTGCTAAATTTATCAAGTATTCTCAATTCTTAGGGAATGATTTAAGTATATGCTGCTGATATTGCTTCTTGTTGGTGCTCGTTATTTTGAGATCAATGGGACTTTACATCTGGAGAGAGGCAGGGAAAGGTTTAAACCTTCATCTCACTGGAGCGTTCTGCAGTGGCCCACTCTAAATCTCTTTGAAAAGCCAGTGGTTGTTCATCCAGATGCTTCCCCTGGATGTCACTGAAATGAAAAATATCTGCAGCATGTTTAGATAGGACATGCTTTGCAGCCCCTGTGGCGATGTGCTGTGCGTTGTTTTGGCAGATGCAGATGATTTGAAGCTCTCTGAAATGTGTGTGTGACTGCATGGAGACTTTTGTGTTCCCCTCCATCCTCAGGAAATCCAGGAGAGCAACTGCAGCCCCTGAGCAAAGCTTTTCTCCTCTGTTTCAAATGGTTGATATCTGCCCTTTTTCCCAGTGGCTGCATGATCTCTTCCCAGTTAGGGATCAAGTGATACTGTGAGGAATTTGCAGTTTTTCCCCATGAAAATCCAGGTTTCCCTGTGTTTAGCACAACACCTCAGCTGGTTCAGCTCAGCCCCCACACAGTCCTTGTTCACTCTCTGCTGGGATGGAGAAGAGAATGAAAGAGCAGAAGCAAGAAAACTTGGGACTTGAACAAAGTTGAAGAACAGGACAGAGGGAAAAACCCCAGGAGGTAATGCAGCACATTCCCCCACAGGCTGGTGCCCAGCAGTGTCCCAGGAATGTCCCAGCCATGTCCCAGCCATGTCCCAGCCATGTCCCAGCCATGTCCCAGCCCCTTTCTCCCTCTGCCTCCCGTTCTTCCTGCTGTGCACAGCCTGGGATATCCCAGGGCAGCTCCTTGGCTCTGCTCCCTCCCAGTCCCTGCCACGGAGAAAGGGAATTCTGCCCGGCCAGGCTTGGTGCAACAACTAAGAAGTGATTTTAAAGAGGTTCAATGGGTTTTCTTTTGGTTTTTTTAAAATGTGTAATTTGCTCTCTAACGTGCAGTTTTACCGCTGTGATTTTGGGTGTTTGTGAGCTTTGCAGCTTTGTCAGAAATTCTGGAAGCAGGCTTTTGCTGAGTGGAAGGAGCACAGGGATCCACTGATGTCGGCAAGCACAGCCCAGCAAGATTAATTTTTCCAGAAACTGCTGTCTTCACTTTTTACACTTTACATGGGCTGATACATTCCTTAAACAAAATCTGTCCATAAACCCAATGTAAATGTGCTAGGAAATTGCTGACCTCTTAATTAACCACTTCCATAAAATCTGCTATTAACCCTGCTCCAGAGAGTTTTAAATACCTTTTGTACCATTACACTGAAAGGCAATATAATGAAAGCATGGCTTATTTCTCCTGATATTTAATCTTTTTAACACTTTCTTGGCAACTGTTTTTGCAGACTCCAAAGCAGCTCCAGGCTGTGGGACTCCTGCACTTTTGCAGTACCCCTGAACTGTACCCTTGAGAGATACAGGACATTATCTATTTCCTGTTAGGAGTAGGATCAGGACCTTAAGTATAATTTTTAATACAGGAAACAAGACCAAGTACTGGGTGCACAATGGTACAAATGTGGGGGATGAAGGGCATGACTTGTTCTGGAGGGTTACTGATGTTCTGTACGTTTCATGATCCACACTGCTGTCCTGCCAAAATCTTCCATGGCAGCACAAAATACTTTCCAGGTGGCATTTCAAGCCATGAAACACTGGCTGCTGCCATTGGGATGAATTCCCTTCAGGCAGCTTGAGGTTCTGCCAGAAGGTTGGTTCAGCCCTGCTGAAATAGTCTGTTTAGTTAATGGCAGCCTGCTGTATTTCTTTGTTTCTGCATTGGACTTGGAGGAAACTGAGTTGAATTTTCAACCATCCTGATTTTTTCTTATGTATTTTCTGAAGTTGTTTGCCTTGTGATTATGGCTGTCATTCCTCAGTGACTGAGTAAGAGTGCAGCACATCTCAGTGCACACGAGAGTAACTGAGAGAGCTTTGAAAATGTGATGGTGAATCCTTCCCTTGAAGGAAAAGATGATTTTAGTGGTATCAGTTTATGCTCGGAAATTCTGGTTTTGAGAAGCCCCACGGTCTCCTTAGTGCACAGTGAAAAACAAATGTCTGCTGTGGGCAAATAACTCGGGAGGATTTCTGATGTTTAAAAGGGGATCAGTATCTTGTTCTCTTCTTCTTCCTGCTCATGTGCTGTTAGAAAAGCACTCATAAAACCAAATGTAAGTGATGGAAAACAAACTCCTTTATTTTTGAGCGTTTGATCTATACATGTTTAAAATTCATGTTGTTTGAGAAGTCAGTTTTCAGAGTTATGGACTACAAAGATGAAGAGGATGACAATTGCCAAGAGTGAATAAAAAGCAAAGCACTGTGTTGCTGTTGCAATGAAGCAATCATTTTTATGGAAAGTTTCTGTACAATAGAAAATTGAAATGAATGAACACAAAATCTCTTGTATTAATGAATTAACTTTCTAGTCTGTACATATTAGTCAGCTTTTAATTACAGTTAAAGAGTTTTTAATCTGTCTTTATGATAGCTCTACGGTACATGTAGAGAGGAACACTGAAGTGTGTGAAGGATTTAAATTTCGTGGTTTGTGCTTTCTAGTTAAGCAGAAATGGATATATTCTCTGCCCGTTTGGTTTCCTGCAAAAACATAAGGAAATATCTTCATTTTTGGGGCAGAAGAGGTAAAATATAGGAAGGATAAAAACAGTAGCAGTGATTTGCAGAGGTTTTCAGTGGTGTTTATTTTGTGAAGTGATAATGAACTGGTAAATATTTAAATTATAAACCAGTCAGAACCTGTATTTGAACTACTAAAAGCTATTCAAATAAGAGTGATCAGTGGGTGCTGAGCTAAGTCACAGGAACACTTTAGCCTCTTGTATCGATGAATGTATTGATAAATGGCTGGTCGCATTCTCTAACATTTTTGATATATTTGTGAAGTTCCTTAGTAGTTCACACCCATATATGATTTTTGATTTAAAAAAACCCCGTAACTTTTCTCATTTGCTAAAGAGTTGTTTTTTTTTTTTTTTTTTAAATATATCGCAGTCATCATCACTTTACTTTTAATTATTATTTGTTTTTTCTAATTGTCTGGGAAGCGTGCTGTGAAGGCACAGCTAAAATGTTCTCTGTGAGTCTCTCTGCAGTGGCAGAGAGGCAGGAAATGTTGAGCAGCGCTCTCAGAGCACAGGCAGCCTTGCCAGGCAAGAGGGGATTTTATTTTTCTCGAGGTTTTGTTCTGGAGGTGGCGTGCTTGGTGTGACTTGAAAGCGGTCGGAGAAGGTGAATCTCCAGCTCTTTAAATCTGTCTCCTGTATCCTAGAAAGCAGCAGGGGGTAAGTGCAGGGTCTTTTGTAAATGTTTTCTTTTGAGCATGTACCCAGCAGGAGCCAGAAGGTGACATCGCCTGTTGGCAGAGCAGAGGTCACTTCTCTGTAATGAACAGGAAAGGAACAGAGGGTGAGGATGAGCCAAAAATAGCTGAATTCATTGTTCCTCGGAGCCAGAACATGGAGAAAACCTTTTTGCTTTAAGTAAGTTTATTCTGTAGAAAATGTGATGCTTTCCAAGTAATTGATGGAAAAGATATAACAAATATGGCATCAGATGCTTCATTGAAAATTCCCGTGGAATCCTTTTGGAGGAAGGAAGTTTGACAACACATGGAGAGCAAACTCGATATGTTGACACTGTGGTACTGCTACAGAGAAACTCTGTCTGTGCTCAGATTAATTACCAAGAACTGTAGGAAAGCTCTGTTAATTGGTCTTACCTTAGGTTTTCAGTGTGCACCTGAATTTCTGCCTGGCTCATTGCCCGCAGGTGATGCTCCTCAATCCGTGGATTGGAAATGCCTGTGTGTGGTGTGAGCTGAGCCCCTCAGCTGTGGACAGTGAAGTCATTGATGCTTTTCACTGAGCTGGGGCTCAGTGAAAGCCCTGGATGTTCACCTGGCAGCTATCAGGCTTTTTACAGCATTCCTCCTCGGGCTGGGATTTTAGAATCACCCAAACAACAGAGTGAGAAGGTCTTGCTGAGCTCACAAAGCCTTAGGGACTTGTGCAGAAGGATGGAAAGACCACAGAGAGGTCCATGAGAACATTAAATCCTTGTGCTGCGGCCCAAAAAGCCTTTTTGTAGCTTCAGAACTAATCCAGGAACCTGCAGCTGAGGAAAGAGAGACAGAGCAGGAGAGACCAGTGTGGGGAGAGGATCCTGAGAGCAGAGCTCACACCAGGGCCAGGGAATGGGCAGAGCTGCGCAGAGAATTGAGGTCAGTGGCGATTTTCCTTATGGGTTTCAGATTTAAACCTTTTGGAAAGTGACTGAAGGGTGGGGTGAATGTTTTGGATTTCTGGGGGATTGTTTGCAGCAGGTTTTGGATTGCTGGGGGATTGTTCTCCTGGCTCTGTGGCTTTGGGACAGCTGGAAGGACCCAGACCACGCTGTGAGCCTGTGTCTGCTTCCCAGGTTATGGAAGATTCCCTTCCCCAGTGGCTGTGGTGGCAGACTTTGGGAAGTATGACATCACACCCAATGTGATTTTAAAAATAGATGTGTCTCTCCTGCTGCCTTGTTTTGTACAGTTTGTATCCTGTCATTTGAAAGGCTACAATGAATAATTTGCAAGGCAATAAACCTTCAAGTTTATTTTAGTTTCACAAAGTGAATTCTTGAAAGGACTTATTTGCATAATGAATTTTTGGTTGTTTTAAGATAAAAACACAATTAAACAAGAAATATAACTATCATAGGAAAACAGAGCAAGAGGCTTTTGAGTCGGGAGCGTAGCTATTTGCAGGAAGTCTGCGCTGGGATACAACATCAAAATTCCTTGAGCTTGTGAGAGTTAAATGACTTTCTCATCTCAAAGATGGATTTGCAATGTAAATGTGTGAGATCCATATGAAAGGCAATAGATCTGGACAAGGCAGCACAGCATTTGCTTGCCCTAGTGTGTCCTTTCTTGTAGGTAGAAGTTTTCAAAAATTAGCAAGAAGGGCTGTGCGTTCATGAGCCTGCAGAGCATGGCAGTTGTACACAATCCTGAGGAAAATAAAATCACTGCCTCGTTTTCTCAGCAGATCTAAATTGCTGTGCAAAATTGAACTGTTACTTGAAACAGGTGAGAAACCTTTCGTGCCTGGTGTGGCTCACTGCCAGCATCCAGTGTGCCTTCAGTAGCTCCTGCTTGAGTTATCTCTCACTCCTCTTGGTGGATGGAGGTAATTAATAATGATAATAATAATAATGATGATAATAATAATACAGCAGGAGTAAGACTTTCCCCCTGATTTTTAGGGGGTAGATAAATCCCAAGGTTTCAGTGGTAGCACAGACCAAAATGAGCATTTCAGTGATCAAGAAATGCTCTGGCCTCGGGCTTTGGGATGTTGGCAGCCCTGTAGGAAAGTGCTGTGTACATTGCAGAAATCTGGGGAGATTTTTGGTTAAATTGCTGTGGTTGTCCAGGCACTGGAGCTGAAGCAGCTCAGAGCTGGTTTGGGGTGGAGGGAGCAGCACAGGGGCTGAGGAAGCTGGGCTGTGTCTGGAGCTCTGCACTTGCACAGCTTTTGAGGGCAGAATATTAACTCTGCTCGGAAAAGCTCCCTGAAAATCAGGAAGTTATTCATAATCTGATCAGCACGAGCAAGGCTTTTATTTTGAAATCCTAAATGTGGAGTGTGTGTTGTTTGCACTGCATGGCATTCTTGGAGAGGAACAGATTACAATTTGGGAAGAATCCCCCAAGCAAACCCATCCTGTTTTGCCGTGTTTTGTTTGCCGTGACACTTCTCATCTCAATTCTCATTATCTAGGAGACATCAGGATGTCACATGCTTTGAAAACAGCCTGTGCCAACACAGGAATGTTGAAAGTCAGTGAGGGTGGAATGTGCTGGGCGGCCAAACACTCATGTTCACCACCATCTTCTCCCCTTTGATGCCCATGGATATGTTTCTAGCTGATATTAAGGGTATTTCTGTGTATTTCAGGGTGTTTGTGTGTGTATAGGCCTATTAATGCTCCTCTCTGCAGCCTAGGGAAGACAGAGATGGGAAAAATGAGCAGACTTTCTGCATTACAATATGGTGTTCATTGAGGCCAATGGTTTATTTCTCTGCTTGGAAAGTTTTGAAATATTTTCTTTTACTGATAGTCATATTACAGCAGCATTTTGTCAGTTTTTAGCATCTTAAAGTAAGTCTTATATAAAAGCCAGAAGGGGACACAACAAGGCTGTATAAGGAAAATAAAAGTTGTCAAATACCTTGATTCATTTAAATAAGTCTCAGAAATAATATATACAGCAGTGTCAGTATGTTAATGATATATAATACCAGGAATATCATAAATATATGTGTGAAAATTATGTTTTGCTTGGGTGAGGAAAAAAGTTCACCATTCTGCATTCAGGTGGCAGAAAATTGCTTATCTGGGCAGGACAGTGCAGTTGAATTTCTATTTTGGTCCCTTCAGAAGCAGAGTGCAGTGGCACAGAGAGGAGATTCTGCTGTTAATCACTGGAACCACCTGGGCAGCACTAAATCAGCAGTGCTAATGTAACTTCCAGCATCCCTGGTGTCTGGAAACCTGGCCAGAAATCTCCCCATAAATCACTGTGAGACAAAGCACTAAATAATTGATACTCAGGTGACCTTTGGTTTTAGAGACCCGAGTTCACCGTGCAGTTTGAGAATGGTTTTGCTGTGTTTAATCACGGGAGGTGTCTCGGTCGCTCTGTTCCCACAGGAGTTTCACACACGTGTGGCACTGCTGTCACTGCTGTCACTGCTGTGGGGCCAGCAGGGTCAGCCCGGACTGGGCTCTCAGTTCTGCCTCCCTGAGTTTCCCAGGAAAAGCCCCAAGCCCTTCAGCATTTGTGGGGCTGGGGAAGGTTTTGATTGGCCCCAAGCAGGCCCAGAGACCCTACAGAGACACAGTCAGAGCCGTGGGGATTTGCTTTATTCGGCACAGGCTGTGGGGATTCACTCCTCCAAACACACACACCCGGCACTGCCAACACACAATATTATGGGTGACATTCATGAATATTCATCACATCCCCCGGGATAGGAGTGGTTATACAAATCATTTCTCGGAGATCATTAATATCATTAGCTGTGTGCCACGCATGCGCTGTGTGTCCTGGTGGTCTCTGGGGGTCTGCTCGTGATGAAGATCTGTAGTGTTCATCACAGTGCACTTTTCACCTTTCTCTCTGGAGCATGGGCAGTCCTTGGTGGGTGATTCAGGGTTTCTGTGCTGGCCTCAGACAGATTCTTGTCCCTCGTATCTTTACAAGATTAAGGGAATCCTATTTTTAATCCACGTATTCTATCTCTCAGTAGTTAACTTGAGTTGCATATTGACCACTCCTTTCTCCATTTCCCACCTGGCAGAGCTCATGTGCAGCTCATTCAGGGGTGTGAGGAAAAGCAATTCAACAGAAAACTCTTCCAGGGGAGTGAGAAATAAATAAAGCAGCAATAAAGCTTGCTGGACTCTGCCATCTTTTTGTGCATATGAACATTTTAAAGGCCAGTTTGTGGTTCTTATTGTTGTATAAGTTCTCTTAATTCATCTGTGGCATAGGACAGATTGTAGTCGTTGCATGTGAAAGAAATAGAGGACTTGCAGGGGTGAGCTTTATTCCAACCTCATAATTTCCAAGTCTATGACCCAAGAAGTAGGAAAGAATTGTATTTTTCAGTTTATGAGATAATCAAAACTTATTAAATGTTAATTTAGTGAGTTTTGAAATAAATGGCTTTTTAAAAAGAGTAAAAGTTTATCTGTGTTTTGGAAGGGAATGGGTAGGAAAGGACAATAAAACACCACTCAAATTCTTGCCTGTAGTGAATATTTGTCATTATTAACTGAAACTTTAATCTCTGCTTTATGCTGCTGTGTTGATGACAGAATCTTTGGAGGTGCAGGATTTGTGCACAGGTGACCAACCTTTGGGCTGTTGTTGGAGGTAACATTTCAAACCTGTCTGCAGTTCAGTGCACGAAGGGTCCCTGGCGCCTCTGTTTTACCTTGGCATTTTCCTGTCCTTTGTTCATGGTTAACTAAATCCTCATTTGACGTCTGTAAGCATTTAACTGAAATTGATAATGTCTTCAGGTGAGACTTTATTTTACTCGAGTCTTCAGATGAGAAGGTAATTGATGATTTTGTATTTTTACTGGACAGGCCATAAAGCTATTTACATCACTGAGTATTTCTCATTTTATCTTCCTTTACTCACACAATAATGAATTCATCATGAATATCAGACAAGTACGTTATTACACAGTGCACAATCAATATTCATTTAAAAATGTTTCTTTTCCTGCAGCTGCAGGGGAATCAATTCCTATGTGACAGTTTGTTTGCAATGTTCATGTGTCTTTGTTAGTGTGTTTGAGAGCTCAGATGTGATCAACGCCACCTGAATAAGAAGTCTTTTCATTTGAAGTTATTTCCTTAGAATACGTGAGGCCTTGGGAAAACTAAAAACTTGTTCCATAGAGCATTTGAGCACTGAAGTAATTTTAGAAATTAAACTATTCTTAACGAACAAAGCGAAAGCAGCTGGTTTTGCAAGTCAGCAGCAGCATCAATCCATCAGTGAAAACTTGTTGGGAATTCCTTTTATTACCAATTCATCCTTTAGGTCAGCTGGTTTTGGACAGCAAGAGTTGTTTAATCAGTTGTGCCTGTGCAAGCAGTGCTGGCCATGGCAAGATCAGGAACTGCCACCGCCAAGTGTTCTTCCTGTGATTTCAGTACCATCAGCAATATTGGCATTAACTGGCAGAAGCTGGATAAGATTGTTTCATTCATCCATTAATCTCTTTTTTTTTTTTTTGGGTTTTTTTTTTTGTTGTTGGGGTTTTTGTTTTGTTTTGTTTTGTTTGGGTTTTTTGGGGTTTGTTTGGTTTTTGTTTGTTTTTTTTTGTTGGGTTTTAAAAAATTTCTTTGGTTTTCTTTTTGTTTCTGGTTTTTTTGTTTGTTTGTTTGTTTAGCTTGATCATTATTGTTGGTGCTACCAAGAGGTCCTGAGTAAAATGCTGTGACTGTTCTGAGGGATTTGCCACTGGTGGTGTTGGTGTTCCCTGCTCCACAGGGACTATTGGTTTTTATACACCATGTAACCTTCAAAATTGCTTTATTTTCTTGGATTTTATTTAAGCTTGTTCGTCGCCTTAGCAATAGAAAGACACTTGTTTTATCCAAGTTTCTCCTTTGTGTATTCTTTCAAGTAGCAGGGATGAGATTCCCCAACTCTTGCTCTGCCTGAATTTACAAGAAACTGAATCTCAATGGATTTCCAAATTCTCACAGTTTCTTTATAACTTTGTCCAGCTGATTCTGCATACTGGGAAATGAGAATTATTATTATTTGCAAGTCATTAGGGGTGTACTTACATTTTTTTGTCGTAAGCAACTTCTAGAATAGAATATGTCTGTATATGGGTTGGAATGTTTCTGACATATTTACTGTGTCCTGTCATACTGCTTCCATTATTTTGAGGACAACATATTGTTAATTATTCTTCCTTAAGAAAGCTTTTTACAAATGTGATTTCTCCAAGGATATCCTTTACACTGATTCTGCTGAGTAGCCCCTGGTGCTGAATTTGTACCAAGAGCTCACTAAGTTGTCTCAAGGAAATCTCATTAAATTAAACATCTATCTGTAAAAGGTATCTCTGTATTTAGTGAAATCTGTCTTTTATCTCTGATGTTAAAACATTTCTGTGGCTACTTTTGCTTTGGGGTAGGATCTGATAAAGCTAATTACTGCCTACTATGTGCAAGTTATCCATGTCGTGGTTAATAGAAGATTTTTGTCTATTTGGCCATGAATTAAGTTGTCAAAGAGAAAGGGGAACAGCCTCTGTTGTGTTCTTATAAAGTCAGGGAAGCTGGTTTATAATTACTTTATGGAATAATTGTGACAACTCTCATGTTTTGTCCTGGAGGCTGCAGGGGCTGGGAAGCTTGAGCAGCCCCAGGAGATGCTCAGGAGATTCCTCAGGCTGAGGAGCTTTCCCTTTTCCTCCATCCCTGAGTAAGGATATCTCTTGGAAGTCATAAATGCACTTCTCGTGATAAATGGATTTGAAGTACTCAGTTAATGTATCTTTATTTTCTTTGTAAATCCTGAGGCCAGGAAAAGACATTCCCTTCCTTGTGGGGACTGTGTTTCCCCCCTTACTCTCAACTTGCATTTAGTTTTCAAAGGCTGCATTGGTTCCAGCCCTGAAGAGAATGATCTGTGGCCAATTTCTTTTTTCCGTGTGTATCAGTGAGTTTAAAACTGCTAATTACCTACATATGAATCTGCCTCAGTCCGTATGTCTGTAAGTATTTAATTCCTTAAATCCTCTATATGCAGGAAAATGAACTGTTTCACTCAGTAAGGATGCAAGATTTGAAATGAAAATCCTTGCGGGGTTCTGTGATATTTCCATAATGTGTAAGTTATAAAAACCATATAGGTTTGACATCAAATGCTCACATTAGATCCTGTATGAGTAGGCTTTGCTTCAGGGCATTGCCCAAAATCATATTGCCAGGAAAATCATGATCCAAATACGTTGCTAATTATAAACTGGAGGGAAAACAAACAAGAAACAAACCCAACCCAAACCACAATGGAAATAAAAATCCTGAGCTGCTTATTAGCAAGTGGAAATAATGAAGAGTAACCTTCCAATGAAGATCTCTGTGTAACTCATCTGCAGCACACCTGAATTTGTTCCCCTGGTTTTTCAGGAATTGCTTGTCCTGTGGAATAATCCCCTTCAATGCAGGACCTCGTGGCTGTTTGCTGCTGAGGAAGGCTGGGCTGTCACTGAAGATGCTCAGGAAGATTGTTAATGAAACAACACGGCTCTGGCTGAGTGGGATAGGCTGGTTAGTGACTGTATAAATAGAATTTCTTGATGAGAAAATTAGTATTTGTTAATTAACTGACCTCCAACGAAATTATTTTCAGTGATGAATGAGAAATTCATCCTTCATGGATTGTCTGTAAATACTTCTGCAAAAAAATTTCCCTTTTCTGTTCCACTTAAGCAGTTGCTGCCGTATCCCAATTTTGCTGCTCTGTCAGGGAAACAATTTTTCATGTTTTTCAGTAAAATTAGACTTGTCCAATTTTTAAAAATACTCTTTTAAACAGGAGCAAAGGACAATCTTCCCAGTAATTTTTTTTACCTAATCAGTAACTTGATTTTTATGGGCAGGGGAAGCTTATGTAGGAAGTTTTATTTGACATTTGATAGCACAGTAGCCCTGCCAGTGTTTTACAGCATCAGATAATTCTCATCAGGAGCTGCTGCAGTTTCTGAGGGCTCTGATCTGTGCAGGCATCGCCGCAGAAGAGAACGAGCGAAAAAGGGGTTGGATTTTTCATCTATCTTCATTTTTCTGGCAAATCTGAATTCTGGAAGTTGTGCATCCCTCAGTGTGTGAGGAGCAGGGCAAGGAGAGGTTCTCGTGTCAAGTGGAAAGAGAGAATTTGTCTGCAGCAGCCCATGAGCATCTGGGTGTCCGTGGGGCTGAGCTCAGCTCTGGCTCTGGCTGCTCTCCTCGGGGCAAAGCTGCTCAGCAGTGCAGGCGTTCCTTGTGTTAGACCTGCCCACATTTGTGGCAGGAAAGAGATCAGAAAGAAGATGATGATTTTTATTCCTGGCATCCCCAGGCCAGTGGGAGGGAATCAGGAACACTGAATTTCATCTGTTTCGGAGACTCTGTGACTTTCTGTCTTGAACTCACTTTCCTTCCTTTCCATTAATTGGCATTATATGTTCACACTCGTTAATTCTCTGTTCCTTTTTGTTTTGCTGAATTTGGGGCAGCAGTAACAATCTGCAAAATATTTTTTTCTCTGCCTCTAGGAAGTCAGAATTTGAAACAAAATACTGTGATTTTCTACTCAAAACAATTGTGTTGGGTTTTAATTTTTAATGTATTTACACATACAGAATTACAAAAGAGCAAACAGAACTTCTTCAAGATAATAGAGGAATTCCTGTTTCCAGTAGCATATTCGTATATGTCTCAGGATTTTTGTGTCTAGCACAGTAAGAGAAACACAGACTCGCAAACATTGTCTTGGGGGACATTTCAGAACATCCAAAAATATACAGAAACATCTTTTTAAATGGCAAGGATGAATCATTCTGGAGTCTCTTGTAGATTGTCAAATATTCCCTATGATCAAACATGGTTTGTTCATCCCTCAGTATCCTGAACTATCAAATAATCATTCCAAAAGTTCTGAACGTGTCAAGAAATTTATGATGTTAAGAGGAGGGCAATTCATTTTGATGACCCTCAAAACTGGTGGCATTAAAAAACCCCAATAGAAATAAAAAATATATAGGAAGAGATTTTTTTCTGCATCGCAAGAGCTGGAGATATTCTTCAATGTAGAAAAGGGGAGAGGAGAAATAATTTTTTATATTTGTAGTAATTTTCTAACACATTTACGCTGTGGTCTTTGAATTGGCAGGAAGTCCTGCAATCAACATGTTTTGGATTTTTGAAAACAAACTGGTTTTGTTTTATTGAATTTTTAAAAAATGTGGAAAAACAGATACTATTTCAGCTTTATAGAATAATCATCCTTAATCATTTGCTTAGCAAAACAATTTATTAGGCAATGAAGGATAACGAACCATAAAGTTTTAATTTGCCTTTTTTAATTGAGTTGTTAATTAGGATCCCTCCACAGTTGGCAACTCCCAACTTGCTTTTGGTGCTTCTGTATCCAAGACAATTTAAGAAACCTAATCTGTCTTAGTTATTCCAAAAAGACACTTCCATGAATCAAATCTATAGGTGATTATGTTCTCACTGTGCTGAGGCTTCTGTGAGTGCATATTAATTATGTCAGTGGTTAATGATCAGGCAAGAAATATGGGAATGCCAGCAGTGATTGTTTAGCAGAAAGGGAAGAAATATCTTGTGTTCTCTGAAATTTTAAGTCCGTCCACCTCATTTAGGGTGGAAACTTCTGGCCACATTCTCCTGTGAGAGCACTGGGCTTAGTTTGGCATTTTTGATGTAAGAGCACTGTCGAGATCTCGTTATCCATCATAACAAACACTGAAGCATCTGTTTCATCTCGCTGCAAACGCTGCTCAGGAGTTTTATTTTACTTCTGTTTTAAATTGTAAATTTTACCTCTAATTAAGAATTTAAGCGAAGAGCTCTCGATTCCTCTCATGAGCCTCAGGAAGCTCAAAGCAGTTTATTGGATCATGGAAATCGGTTGGTTGAGTGGAAATGCCAAGAAAAAGATAAAATATACTTGAATCACCTGTAAAATGTCTGGAATTGATTGTAGTTTCCCCTTGACTGCTCTCCAAGAGAGTTTATCCACTAAGAACCAAATCTGGATTTGTATTTACGGCGTTCTGAGTTTCATTGCCAGCCCAGGCTCTTTTCTGCCTTTCATCCCTAGATCAGTTCCCCAGAGCAGTGCCTGGGGCGCAGCATGCTGCCCTAACTCAGTTATTGAAAAGGGCACAGCTTAATTTATGAGAAAAGCATTCAGCAGCAATTTGCAGCCTCCAAAATGCGTTTAGGTGCCGTGTGGTCTACCCAGAACCACCGTGTGCTTAAACAGCAATGAAAAAGGCTCAAAGGTGCATCTGGAAATGGCAGCACGATCAGGAGTTAGTGAAATTGGAACAGTCATGGATATGCAGTGCAGGGAAGCAATAGCTGGTGGCTGATTGCCACGGGAGCATCTGAGCTGGGATTTTTATGCACTTTTTTTTTCCTTTACCCAAAGCCAGTTCTTCATGGGCAAAACACAGGGGATAGGAGAGGTGGTGGGAAGGGATTACCTGCAGTTCGTCAGCCTCTAAAGACCTTTTACACATATCCAAACCTCCAAAAGAGCAGCAGCAGCTGATTAATGTACAGCATCGGGTTACGGTGCCTGAGGGAACATTGGCCAAGCAGGAGTTGATAAGACAGGCTGGTGAGTTATGACAGACAGGCTGATTTACACACCAGATCTGCACCGTCTCCTCTTTGAAGGCATGCCTTCCTATCACCGAGATGGGCCTGGGGCAGGAGAATGGAGGTTGAAACTGCAAAATTATCCAGCTTCCAACTCTGTGGGGAGCCTGGGCTCACTTCCATGGGCACAGGCAGTGCGGAGAAGATACTGACACTGTGTCAGTATTTTGGGTTTTTAACAGCTTCCCTAGCTGACCATGGGAGTGGTTTTGGTGTAACTTGATTTGAAGCGTGCAAGAAATAGCCTGAAATCCCTCTCGGTGTAAATGGTGCTGCTGCTCCGTGTTGTGTTTTCAGATAATGGACAAAGTGTGTGCTGAGGACAGGCTGACTCACAGAGCATATTCTGGAAATCCTGGAAGCAAATGAGAGGAAATGCCAGGAAACAAATTTGCTTTCTTCATTTTAACAGGAACAGAAACTTAGACCCTGACATGTTTCCATTTGTAAGGTGGAATAGTCCTAAAATTCCCAGAAATGTATTGCTGCTATTAGTGAATGATGAGCGCATATAACTGAGCTCCTGAGATGCTTTGTTATCGAGACATTCATTTTCTGCTCAGCGAGCTTCACCTCCTCGCTTTGGCATGTCCCAACTATTTGCATTTCCTTGATGAATTCGAATCCTCTGAGCCCAATCTCTCTCTTCCCCCTCCCCAGAGAAATCTCTACGCAGCTTTAATCAGCCTGAAAATGTTGTTATCCCATACAAACCCCCTGGGGCGATGCTCCTGGGGCAGGGGAAGCTTTGCTGGTGTTTGCTGGGGCTGTCAGGGGTGGCTGAAGGTGCAAAGCCCTGGTTAGGCACCAGGGTGGGATTTCCCTGTAGGGGAAGGTGTGTGTTCCTTGCCCCATGTCCCAGGCCCTGGTTAGGCACCAGGGTGGGATTTCCCTGTAGGGGAAGGTGTGTGTTCCTTGCCCCATGTCCCCTGGCCAGATGTGCACGGGAGAGTCCAGAGTGGGGAATGAGAGGATGAGGGTGGCAGGGAGGAAGAGAGGCTGAGGCAGCAGCTCAGTGAGGACCTGAGCACTGAGTGAAAGGTGCAGTGGGATACCCTGAACACGAGAGAACCCCAAACCAGCCCAAACTGCACTCTCCAGCGCTCACAGCAGCTCTGGGCTCTTCCCTGCTGTGCCTGTCGCTGTTTGCCTCCCCATCAGCAGCGCAGCAGGAGTTCAGGGGGGGATGAAGGACCTGAAATCCCCCAAACACCACAGCCACCCCTCCCGTTGTGTTATGGCCATGTCTGCAGTGACACCTGGGGCACTTTGATGGGATAATTGTGAGTTCATGTCCTAGCCTTCCCCTGCAGGAATTCCGAGTCCTTAAAGCTCTCTCTCCCACAACCTGAGGTGGCTTTAGTGGCCCCAGTGCTCTCTGCACTGAACTGGAGGCAGTCTAGCCGAGGAGCTTTGCAATCAATACTAATGAAGTGTGCCTTGCAGGAGCTACTAGGAAGTTCCTTCAGTATTCATAAATCTGTTACAAGACGTGATTTATAAATGCAAAATTTGATTAAAACGTTCCTTTAGCCATGAAGGGAGCACTCACAACATCGAGGCAATGCAAATCAAATCTCCTTCCTAGCTTCTCACTGATTTTTTTTTTTTTTTTTCCTTTCTGCCGCTGCTCCCCTTTTGTGGAAGGGAATTTGGTTGGGCTTTTTGTTCCAGCAGCGTAATGGACTATCTGGGGTTAGTGCCTGCACCTGCCATGAATGTGGAGCTCGGCTGTAGAGCTCTTCCTTGGGAATCTTTCAGCAGCAAGTCACCCAGGAAGACTATTAAAAGCATAATGAAAACCTCATTCGGTTTCCTGTCAGTTTTCAGAGCTGTAAGTGGCTCTAATTTGCACAAGATTGGAACAGCATTGAGGAATTACAGTAACTAGGCGAAACACTCACTGGGTTTGCAATTTTCTGATAGCATCCCTTGTAATTTCTTGTAATGCATTTGTAGCTAAGTACAATGACAAATGTCAAGGCTCATTGTACGAGTTTTCCGCACATCAGCGCCAGGCTGGGAGGTGTAATGTCAGCTGCTGTCTTGGGAAAAGCTGCTGGGACTGCTGGATGCTTCCCATCCTCCGTGGTGTTAGAGAGAGAATCCTCTTTGCAGGTGGGGGAGGAGTAGAGAAAATAATTGCTTTTTGGGTATTTTTTTATCGCTTGCAGATTTATTTTTTATTCTGTAGGAATTCCAATGATAAAAGGGAAGGCTGGGAGGCCTGTGAAACATTGAGTTTGACACAAGCAAATGAATCCTGGCTCTCCTTTAGGTGTTTCCCACCGCAGCCCCCAGGGAGGCGGTGGTTATGAGTCAAAGCAAACCCATATGGACTTTTCTGCCAGCCCTGTGCAGCTCCCTGCCTTGGATTATTTTGGTGAACAGTCATGTGCAGCCGTGGGCTGCAGTAATGACCTCACAGCACCGTGGGATCAAATACTGATCTGCATTTGAGATAAACACAAATGAGTGATTCAGAGAAAACACAACCCAAATATGGTTTGCTAAGTGCTTGGAAAAGTGATTACACACAGTGCAGTTTGTCTGAAGTAAATAAAAACCAGGCTTGCCGTTGATCTCTGTTACTCCCCTGCAGCACGCTGTGCCTCTTGTATGAAGCTGAGGAATGTTAATGTGCCCATGAACAAAGATTTATGAACACGGATAATTGCTTGAAGCTGATTTTTCTCTGTTCTTGCAGTTGTGTTACTTGGATGGAGGCAGCTATATTGATTTTAGTAGCTTGAAAAGAAAAAAATCATTTCCAGCCTGTTTTGTAAGCCTGTAATAACTTCAGTGATGTATTCGGAGACTGGTCAGAGAGAGAAGCCTTATTTAAAGCAGTATTTAGCAGATTCCATCTGATTTTGTTATCTAACACTTGTTTTGAATTGCATATCTAAAGAAATACCTTCTGCAAACATTCACTTGTCAAAGTAGCAACAATATTCAGAGACCCTGAGACACCTGAACTCGTCCTGCCCCTGTCATGGTTTGTTCTTCACTGGGACACTTTCATCCTGAATAATTCCATTTTCCCACCACCATTTCCAATGTGCCACCGCAGAAATTACTGAAAATGTCCTCACGTCATTCACTTTTCTCACTCGTGTTGTCCCCCAGTTTCTGAGTCCTCCCCCATAAGAACGATCTGAAGATGAGTAGGCTGAGATTTCTAATTAATAAGTTTAATAGATTAGCTGTGATCCGGAAGGACAGAGGGGTTGTGTGTGGGACAGAAATCCTGTGTGATGCAGAGCACAGTTAAATGTGTGTGCACAGCTTACATGTGATTTATTAGCTCTGACAAACTAATTTCACCTGTTCAATAGAAAAGCAAGAGGTATTGCAATTTTCTCAGTTAAAGACTGACTAGTAAAAATGACTGAAAATGCTATTTTGGTACATACAACAAATTAGGTTTTATTCATCATCATGGAAACATAAATCTCTTAAGAAAAAAAGAATGGAAATTTTTGGTGATGTTTAGAAACGTGTCAGATCTTGCTCTTCAGCAATCTTGCTGCTCAAGGAAATCCTTAACTTAGTGATTCTTCTCCCAATTACTGATTAAAAATATAAGTCCCTTGCAATACTGTTTGGGAAGAATTTATTTCTGACCTATACTGGAGAGAATTCACACAGTGTGGAGGGTTGGAATGCCTGGTTTCTGTTGGACCTATTCATAGACAGAGCATTCATTTTAAATTTAATGGAAAAAGGGTTTAATTTTCAGCTTGTTGTACAATTCAATCATTTACCTACAAATTTATGATCATGAGGTTTTTATTTTGTTTTTGGGTTTTTTTTAATGATAAGAACTAGACAGATTTTTTTTTTCTCACTCCTTTCTTTCAAGCTTTATTTTGGATTATTTTGCTCATGAGCAAAATGTTTCTTTAACGGTGGTTTCATTTTTCTGTATAGGAGAATGAATTTAGCTTCAGAACTAGACAGGTGGCAAGTAAATTCTTTTCAAATTTTTATTCTCTTTAAAACTACTTAAAGTATTTGAAAATTTGCAGTACATTGCATGCATCATGCAAAAATAAGGTTATAAAATTCAGGTATAACATATTGTGATGCTTCTGAAGTGTTTTTAGAGTGAAAATCACAGCAAAGGAGCATGGAACAAGTTTAGAAGTCACACTGGGAGTTTTGCAAGGTGTGCTGAAGCAGGTTGGGGGCTGAAAAATGTTCATTTTAACCACAGGTGTTCTCTTTGAGCCACTTTGGGGTAGCTCTCCATCACTCAGGGGCCTGCAGAACTGGGCCTGTATTTTCAGTCCAAGGACGAGGCAAAAGGTGTGTGTTAAGGTAGTTATTAGACCCATCTTAAAAGAATCCTTGGGGAAAAAAACTTGTATTTTTAATTTTCTAGCGAATATTTTTAAAAAAAATTGGAGTTGTCATCAAGTTGCAGAAAAGAAAACAGAGATTGGAACAAAGCCTTTTATAATGTCATCATATATAGATCTCACTCGCTAGTAAAATTATTATCTTCAGGTGATCCTTGGTGAAACAATGCTCATCTCAATCAGATTTGATGTCAGCGGGGCACGCCTGTGTCTTGAATGACATTTGCAATGAGCAGATTTTAAATTGAAAATTCAAATGCAGAAGAATTACTAGTTCTTCATCGAAAGCACACTCAGCGCGGAGGTGTAATTAAATGAATAAATGTAATGATGGGCTAAGGCAGCTCTCCGGAGTGTGAGCTGCAGGTTCAGAGGTCACTGAGCCTGAGGTTGGGCTCCAAACCCAACTGGACATATTCCTTTCTTTGGTGTGTGAAAAAGGGAAGTTCCAGCTGCTGTCAACTGTAGCTTCGACATGTGGCATTGTAGAGTTGAAATATTGTTTGTAAAAAATAACTTGATGCCGTTTCAGAGGGTTTGATAATGTCATCAGTTTTCAGTAATTATTTTTCTTCTTGCTCAGTGACTCACATGCTATGAAATTATTTTATGAGGCCTCTCCAGGGGTCACCAGGTAGAGAATCTAAAGGACCCCAGACACCTCTTCAGCAGAATCAGCACACTTCAAATTGGCTGCTGGCCAGAACTTTGCTAAGTAAATTGGTTCAATGTGCCACTGAATATTTTTTATTGTATATTAGCTTAGAAAATTAACAAAACAGGAACAAACACTTAGTTGAAGCACGGGGCAATTCTTTAAGATGATATCACTGTTGTTTCAGGTCTTATCAGTGTCACGGATCTGGGGGAGTGTGCTTGCATAAATTCAGCATTTGGGGTTTCTGTTGTGTGAATATCATCAATTTTCCATGCTCACTGCTCTTGGGGATGTGAGGATGGCCCCATCCAGTCCCTGGGGTGGCCATGGGCTGGGATTTGGGTGTGGGATTTCAGGAGCTGGCTGGAAAGCTATTTAGTAAAATGAGGGAGTTTTAATCGAGTTGACTGAATATCAGCCCACTAATGAACTACTGTTGTGAGATATGTGTAGCCATTACTTTGGTGTCTAAATTATTCTCACTTTCAAATCTTATTTAAATTCTTAATAACCTTTATTAGATAGAGGAGAAAAAAATTCCACCCGGAAGCCTTCGACCTCCAAAACTGATAGAATACACTAATAAAATCATGTGCCGTCCTAAAAGAGAGAATTATCGTGTAGTAAAATAGTGTCTAAGCTAATGGAATAAATTAATAGAGTTTTGATAATTGATTTGTAGAAAAAATAATCTGAAAGCTGGTTTTTAATTTTTTTTTTAATGGTGGCTATATGTAGTTTTCTTCATTAGAATGTTCTTAGAGTAATATTAAGTGGCCATTGAAATTTCCAGAGGAGTGTTTACTCCATGTGATTTTAAACATCCATAACTAACCAGAATGTATTTTTACCACAGAAAATATGTCTCAGGAAATATCTCCAGAGTACCTACTAAGAACAGGCACAAATTCTCTAGACAATTTTCTACACAGGTAGCTTGGAACCTGAAATTCAAAGAAAACAGGGTTTTTTTAGAAACTAGGGGAGGAATGCTGGTTTTAAGAAATTGAGAAGTAAAGTATATTCTTATTTTTCATAATGCTTTCATTCTTTCATCTTAGCATCTTGTTCAGGCCTCTGCTGGCTTTTGGGGTCTTCCTGCTGCCCCTGACATTCACTGGCACCATTTCCATCCAGCAAAGCCACCCGGGACTGGTGCATTTTATGGTTTCTCAATTGCCCCAAAGCATTTAAAATATCCTAAAGCATTTAAAATATCCGAAAGCATGAGGTTCAGAATCAGACTTGTCCTGTGGCAGGAGTGTAAGTCACCTCCTCCTTGGCAGAAGGAGGTTCTGGTGGGGCAGAAGGTGCAGCTGAGGTGCTCTGAGTCTTTCTGGAGGTGGATCTCCATCCTGTGCTGCAGGCAGAGCTTATGTGCCAGCTGCCTGCAGCCTCGTCTCTTGCCTTTTTCCAGTGAATTCAGTTGCTGTTGGGATGTTCTGGATGCTGTGGGACAGAGTGCAGCTGTGGGCTGTCCCCAGGTGTCCCTGCTCGGTGACGCTGACTGAGACGGCATTTCTCATTTCTCTAGGTTTGGAGGTTGCTCCAGGGAACTCTGGGCACATCAGGGTGAGCAAAAGCCCAGGGCTGGGAAGGAGGGTGAACAGGCACCGGGCTGGGGGAGAACTTGGCACCTAATGATAACTGCAGTTTTCAGCTATTTGGGGTTTTCTTTCTCTTGAACTATTGACTTGCCTTGGATCTTTCATGTAAAGGCAACCCAGGGCTGATTTAATTCCTAATTATCCTTCAGGAAACTAGGAGAAAATGAAAAGACATATTAAATCATACAATTGTAGTAGCATCTCTGTTCTTCAAAGAAAAAGCAAAGCCTAAAGTGCCCCTAGCTTGTGTTGATTTCCTCCTGCTTTTCTCTGTTGGTGCCTAAAAATGTTATTTAAACAGAGAGGGCTTTGAGTGTAAATGGTGGATGAGGTTTGAGCGGAGCAGCACAGGCACAGCCCTTGAGCTGTGCCCTGGGGAGATGCATTTATTGCACAGCAGCTGAGCTGCAGCGCCTGCATGGGGCAACCATGAGGTCACAGCATGCTCTGGAGGAACTGGGATCTGAATTTCAGGAGCCAGGAGTGCTGGCCTGAGCTCCTTCCTCTGCCAAATGCTCTGCTCAGGGACCCCCTTGTGCCATGGGACAGCAGCGAGGGGACACCTCTCACCTGTCAACACAAGCTAGAGGCACTTCAGAGATTTTTTTTTTCTCTGAAGAACTGAGATATTACCACCACTCTATGACTTAATACATCTTTTCATTCTCTCCTATTTTGCTGAAGGGTAATTAGGAGTTCAGCCTGCTCTGGGTTGCTTTTACATGAAAGATCCAAGGCATGGCAATGGGTTCAGGATAAAGAAAACCCCAAATAGCTAAAAACAACAGCAGTCATTAGATGCCAAACAATGAGCTGCAGGTTCTAGGATGAAGCAGCCCCACTTCCCAGGAGGAATGTGGGGAAAAACCTTCTCTGCCCAGCACATGGCACACGGGCACAGAGTGCAGAACCCTACAGAGCTTAAAGGGATTTTTCTGCATGCGGCTGGGCTTTATCCACAGAAATGGAGTTACTGTTCACAGCAGTGGTGTTTATCGAGTTATTTGGTCGATTATAAATAATACTAAAAGGCAGGGGAAATAGCGGGTTTGTTTTGTTTTGTGTTATTTGGGGGGTTTTGGGGTTTTTTTCTGCACTTAGCTCGGTGTGAGCCTGCAGTGTGTGCAGACCCTGCTCATTGGAACAGCAACTGCGCTCTCTGCTGGGGCTGGGATGGATCTGCCTGTCCTCCGGGGGGGTTTTGAGGAAAAATGTGCTCAAAGAGGAGGAACTGGAATGTCAGGACATACTACAAGAGATTAAGTAATTAAACCTATTGAATTTCAGATTTGAAAAAATGCCACAATTATTTTTAGTATTAGTATATCTTAAACCCCAAGTATTTCGAAAGGCTCTTCAATATATTTTGAAATGTTTTTCTTGTGCCTTTAACTGGCTAGTTGCATGTCACTTGGAAAGGGGAAGGACATTAACTATGTTTTCTAAAGGTGAATTACAGCCTATTTACTTTATTCTTTTCTCTTCTTTTGAAAGGGGCAAAAGTGGGTTTCCTAAGGCTTAACTAATTTTCCTTAACATGCATATGATATTTATTATTTATTATTCAAAATAATTCTTCATTACTGTTTTAAACTGTGTTCATAGGTTTTCTGCTATGTGGGAATAAATATATATATATTTATTTATTCCCTCATGCCAGTATCCCTGGTGAGAGGCACCCAGCAGAATTAACATTAACAGTTTGTTTGCCTTCTCAGTGTCAATGAGCTGCTTTTCAATCGCCTTTCAGTTGTTTAAATCAACATTCAGAATTGATTGTGCGTGTTGTAACCACGCAGGGAGATACATCGAGACAGAATATTGTACAAAGAATCAGCTTTGTGAATCTGAAGGACAATGTAAATGTTGTGTAAATCATCAGCCATCCTTAGATGTCAAATGTATCACTTTGTCATTATTAATTAGAACTTCTATTTAAGATGGTACATCCCCAGGCCCCTCTCCCAGAGCCCCCAGACCCTGGCACGGACACTTGGGAATGTGATGAACAGTAAAAACAAGAATTTTTTGGTTTGGGTTTTTCTCCCCCCTGATTCTTTTTTCTCTAGAACCTCTAAAATCCTTAATTTTAGATAAATTTTTTTTTCTGGTTTGGTTTTTTCCCCCCAATTCTTTTTTCCCTAGAACCTCTAAAATCCTTTATTCTTTGGATGCTCTTCAGTTATTTTCAAAACTATGGGGGAAAAAATCAGTGCAACTGAGTGGGGTCAGCTTTCCCGTGCAGTGGGGTGGGGAACGTTCCCTGCAGGGAGCAGAGGTTTGGGGCAGCACTGCTGGTTCTTCCCTGAGGCTGCACCCTGAGCGCTCCCTGCTGAGCCCTTCCACCTTCCAGGATGGTTGGGGGTTTTTTTGGGATGGTTAAAGGAGAATTTTGGGGGATTTGGGGGGATTTAGGGCAATTAAAGGGGGACTTTTGTGGATTTTGGGGCATTTTGGGGGGATTTAGGGCAATTAAAGGGGGACTTTTGTGGATTTTGGGGCATTTTGGGGGGATTTAGGGCAATTAAAGGGGGACTTTTGTGGATTTTGGGGTATTTTGGGGAGGATTTGAGGGGAAGTGCATAGAGCACCAGTGAATTCCCAGCCCTTGTGACAACGGCGTGTCCCCACTCTTTCATTTGTTGGAGAATGACAGGCCAACTTCATAAACTCCGTTGGTAATCGCGGCTTAATTCTTACAGGTCCTCAGCGCTGCTGCTTTATCACTGAAGTTATTTTTATGAGAAATCCATACCTATTCTCCTTTTGTGGTTTAATCTGGGGGAGCTCTCCCTCCCCACTCCAGCTGTCAGTACTGCAGACTCAGCCAAGGAGCTGAAAATCCTTTTATTCCTCACCAGCAATAAAAGTTCAACACATCAAATTATCTCCCCATTTATTACTGTGCCACCTCATCAAAAGGCTACTGCAGGAAAATTTGTGAGAAATGATATATCCTGCAGATAAAGCTGAGCCAAGGCATAGCCAAGGGGCTCTTAAAATAAAAAATGTTACTCAAATGGGCCTGTTCTGTGTTTTGTCCTATTCCTCACCTTCCCCCCCAAAATTGTCCTTCATTTCCTTTTTCCCCTCTGCTGTTCTGTCACTTTTCTCTTTGATCCCCCATTTATCCTTTCCTTTAGTCCTACAAGTAGTTCCACAGCTTGATCAGACTTGAAAAAATGAGCCTTCCGTATCTTGCTTTCTTGATGTTGATCTGTTGTGGGTTTTTTATTTTAAAAACAAGGTTTTTTATACAAGCCAGCAGGGAAGCTGGGGCTGCTGCCTCGCCTTGGGCTGTGATTTGTGGGCTCCGGCAGAGCTGTGCAGCAGAGCTGGGCTGGGTTTGGGGCTCTGTGGCTCTTGGGGACACACTGGCGCTGGGGTTTGTGCTCTGTGCTTCTTGCATCTGATTTTTCTGAGAGGAGTAGAACCACATGTGCAGAGCTGGGCTGGGTTTGTACCCCAACTCCAGCCTGAGCAGGAGGGATTGGATGTGATTGAAAACCTGCGGAGAAGTGACTGAGCAAGAAAGAAGAGTTCCTGCAGCAGGAGGAGAGGAGATGTGGCTGTGCCCCAGAGTTAGGGGTGCAGGGAAGGGCAGTCTCAGACATTCAGCCTGGCTGGGGTTGGTGCAGGGCTGGAGCTCGTCTGTCACTCAGAAATAGAGCATTTCTGGGAGTTCAGCTGGCTGGAGATGTGTTGGCTCTGTGGGAAAGAAGCTGAGCTTGAATTCGGTTCTCCTTGGGGTATTGGGGAATCAAAGTTACTGAGCTTGTCCTGGGATTTGCTTTTAGGAAAACTCTTTGTAGTCTTGTCATTGTCCCTTTGATCTGATGTCCCTCAGCATTTCGCAGTAAATTCCTATCCTAATATACCTAAAGATATAAAACCAGCGCTAAGATATAAAGTGGAATCAGTGAAGCAAATGCTTCCAGAAAAGTGAAGTTTTCCTTAGGATTTCTTCTTGAGTATCCCGATCCAAGAACTTTGTCTGTGTTAGTGGTTGGATGTGCTCTAATTTCAGTATTAAAGTTCTCATAGGAAAATCCCTGTGATAAGAATATGGTAAGTAAGGGCAATATGGTTTTTTGTGGGTTTGGAGAACCGGTTTGATTATTTTTGGCCAGACTTCTCTTTAGGGATTATAAAATTATTTTTCTTTAACCACAAATTATTGTACTTGAAACTGGTGAGACAGGACAGGAATTTTGTGACAGAATACCGAGCCACTGCCACAGCTTTAACTGTAAAGAAAGATGTACATTCCTGTCCAGTTTTTAGTGTGAAACCACCTATTTTTAAATCTCCTGTTAACAGAAATTGCGGTGAATAGTATAATGTCCTTAATGGTAGCCAAAACTGCAGTCTACTGTTGCTTCAACTTTTAAGATTCCTGGATATGTTTCTGTGTTCCCCACGGCTAAAAGTCAGCCCCCTTCTTCCACTTTGTGTCATAACCTTTCCAAATTATTTCTTTTTAATAAGACAAGGTTAGTTGGGGTAAATCATGCATTTGTATTCATATGAGATGTGTTTTTAAACTATAAAGAGTTTTGTTTTCATCTTTGTAAAGATTCACCATAATGTATTTTGTTATTGAAATTTTGTAACAAATGTTATACATGTGCCCAAAAGTATTTCTAATTACGTCTGAAAATGTAAGAACAAGAGTAAATTCTGTCTGATGTGATTTTGTTCTTTGCCTCGCTGTGCTTGTACTGAAGTCAGCAATTAAAATGTGTGTATATATTACATTGCATTAGAGTAAAAACTGTATTTGCATACGGTGCTTTGTTATCTTTCATCTCTCAAACCATACCCCTGCTTATCAGTTGGTTTTTGATTTTAATTTCAGGTTATCTCTGTTTATGATGCTGTGTGCCTCACATTCCAAGCAGCCTGGAGAGATGCTGCCTGCTTTGTGCCGGCACACTTGATAAAAATTTAGGAGATAACACAAATTGTATGTCTAAATAAGCTCTTTTTTTTTTCTGTTTCCACGCAGGTGTGTTTAAATATTTATTGGCCTGGCAGGTTACATTCCTTGCAGCTAAATGCTGGGTGTGGGACACACTGCTCGTGGTGTTTATTTGGGATCGATATGTGAGTGATGCAGCCTGGAGCTGCATCCTGGAGCCTTTCTCGTGGCGGGGTTTGGATGTGCTGTGGGATGTGCGCTCAGCTCAGGGCTCCTTTCTATTGATCAGCTTCCTGTGGGGAGCAGGATCAATACGAGCCAAAGGAAAAGGATTGTGCACTGTTTGTGGGGATTTTCTTGGGTTCTCTCGCTACAGGAGAAAGCAGCTGTTAAATAGAGTGTGAATTTGAAGTGCAGGTGGCCCTGGCCTGGTGTGTCTGTGCTGCTGGTGGTGTGTGCAGATGTCCTGGGGTGCGCAGGACATGGAGCAGTGCAGTACCATGGATTTAATCGATGTGGGACACAACTTCTCCACTGAAAAATGGAAGAATCCAGGCCATTTGGAGCTCAGTAATGGCTGCTGTTCTGACACTGATCCATCTGCAGTGACCTTTTGCAGTGTGGTTCAGGTGATAAGAGGCTTCGAGTTATTTTTGTTTCCCCCAGACAATGTTTGAAACACCAGAGAGGCATTTATGAGATAAACTTGCTCCTGAATTTCTTTTGAAAACCACCGTTCTTGAAATGTGTTTTTCTGCAAAAATTATTAATTCAAATGCAATTCCGCTCTTTCAGAGCCCAAATAACTTCCACATGTGTTTGGTTACATGACAGGAACAGCATAATGCTGTGTATCAAAACCCTTTTGGAACGCAGACAAGTTCCTCATGTCTCAGGGAAGAGCACAAATCAACACCTAAAGTGAGCTGTTGGCTTTTTTGTTGCATGGCAGATCGGGAGTTTTGTTGTTTCAACACTTGTGCTGTATTTATTTCTTTTAATTAACATCTGTCATGCTACTCAGTTCAGCAGCAGCTCAGGGCACGAGAGCTGCTCCTGACGTTGTGGGTTTGAGTGGGAATGTGAGGCAGTGATGGAAATAGCTGCATTTGGGGCTGCCACGGCTTGGGGCACACACTGTCAGTTCTGAGAGTTCTGAAATCGAGACAAAAGTGGGAATGGACCTGTTAGATCCTGTTAGATCTTACCTTACCATCAGAGGAGACAGCTCCTTGCAATTAACCATTTTTGATGATTTTTCTGCTCACAGTGAGTCAGAATTCCATAGTTCTGTACTGTTTCCCCTATTACTTTCATGCAAATACATATAAATCACAGAATCCATTAATAACCCTTTTATTACAATAACTTTGATTTGATACTAAGGTAGTAGGGATTCATATAAGGTCATATGAAAACTATTTTCCTTTGCCTTACACTTAGGTAAAATAGGTAAATTCCTTGGTGAATGTAGTCTCATACTATTCAAAGCAAGATACTCAAAATGTCTTACTCCACACCTGCTTGTGCCACCAGGACTTTCAGGTTGATCCCTTTGGATTTTGTTATACTAAATAGGAGGAAGCTTGTTCCAAAGTCCAGGCACTCTTGACCAACTCTTGAAATGTGTTATAAAATCCATTTAAGAGGTTTGCAAAGTTGCCCATATAAACCAACTGCAAGTTTATAGTTTTCAGATCAAATGACCTCAGCAATAAAGTGCTGTAGACTTCTCTAGTTCCCAGCCCACTCATTTTCACCTTACTGGTTCTGTATTAAGTGTAGCAGAGGCTGAAAAATGAGTGGAAGTTTGCTTTACAGTTTGTTGGAGCTCGTATAAGAATTGAGAAATTCCTTTAACTTAGTGATGTGTTTGCACAGGATCGTGGCCATGAGCACAACCTCTTTCATGTGCATTGTTAAGGGAATTTTAGAGTGGAAAGAGAAAACAAGCAGATTTTCAGAGTAATAATCTTGTCATGTACTGAAAGCCACGACCTATTTCATAACATGGTAATTAACAAGGAATAAGCACGAAACAATGCCCATTAAATGGAAAGGACAATTTAAACTTTAACAGTTAAGCAAAGTACTAACGAGTGAGAAACACAGTCCAGTATTTCACATGCTGCACCTTGTTTCGCATCCAGCTGGCCCATCAATTATAACCTGGGCTCTGCAGATGGTGCAATATATCAGAATTAAGTCAGTCACTTAGTTTGTTCCCAATTAAGTGCTAATACTCCCGGTGGAGGATATTACCCTGAGTCTCAGATAAATGTCTGTCTCTAATGTCCCTTTATGGTCTTATTGTGTCTCTTTAAAGAGATGCCCTGTCGTGTGGGCCAGAACTTTTCCTGGCTGGCTCTTCCACGTGCTGCCTGCATCGACCCCTTGTTGTTGTTGGGAAGCTCCAGGGAGGGTTTGATGTTTTTGGGGCTGGGGTGAGAGGTATCACGCACAATAATCCCAGGATAAGTAAGCTGCCACTGCAGCATTTGTGACTTTAGCCCTCATTTGTGAAGTTGCTGCTGCAAAAGCTGAACGTTTCGGCAAGAAACGAGCCTTGCAGTGTCCAGCCTCTCGTTTTGTGGGCTGGAATCCTAATGAACTTGTCTGCTGAGCCTTCCAGGCATTACAAGGCTCGCTGTTCTCAGTGACTGAGGGGACTCGAGCTTGTGTTTTCCTCATTCCATCTATCCTCTTTTACTTGGCATTACAAACCATTCCAGGGCTGCCACTAACAGATTGATATCCAATTGCAGTGCACTCCTTTACTCTTTCTGGGTGTTATTCTTGGCCCAGTTAAGGGCTCATTAATTCCCTGACACCTTCCCTGCCTCTCCGAACGCCGGGCTGGTGCATTTGGTCACTTGATCTAATGGACTGCCTGTCTCCCCCTGTTAGGCTTAAGGTGACCCTTCCCTGCGAGGAAATCCTTTGGCAGAATTTGTTGTCTGAACCGACTCCAGAGATTCCAGGCAATTACATGAGCTTCTGGATGTCTTTATTTAGGAGTTTAAAAGACATGTTCTTGGAGTGCTGCTTAAATTACCCTTGTGGATTTGTGGCCACGCTCAGGGAAATCTCTATTGCGGCGTGTTCAGTGAGTTCAGCAGTGCCTGGGTTATGCAGAGAAGGATAAAATAGTTACCAGATCCACAGAGTCTGTGCTGAGGGCTTTCTTGGCAGCCTGTTTTGTCATTTATGTGACAATGACATGGAAAATTTGCCTCGTCTTCTCGTTGTCCAAAGGATCTCTTTGGTATTTTTAGTGCCCCAGGAATGAAAGTTTGGTAACTTACTTAGATTTGCTGAAAATTATTTAAATATAATTAACTTTGCTACTTAATCTAGGGCCAGAAAAGAAAAATGTCAAAAGTATGTATTTTTTTGGATGTGAAATATAAGGTGGTATTTGGGAAAGAAAGTTACTTTTTAACCAGGGGGAAATTATCATTTCGTTCTAGTCCCAGAATTGGACAATGACAAAGCATTCTGTACCAAATGCTAAAATTGATAATGGAACATAATCCATATGCATTCACATAGATCGTAATTCTAGGTGTACTAGACAATTGCAGCTTCACTTTTCAGCACAATTTGCTGTGTCTTAAAACCATTTCGTCTCTGTTAAGGGGTGGCTTTTTGGTTGTTTTGGTTTTTTGTTTTGTTTTTTATTTAAAGGCTTAACATTTCAGAAACAGACTGCGACATAAAATCAGAGGCATTGATTTTATTTGCATCAAGAGGAACTAACAGCCTCATTTTGATTTTTCTTATTAAATATCTTTGAATGAAAACCGAATTGTTATGTGTTGCATACACATTACAATTTTTATCTGACACCTCTATTACTGTGCTTAGATTTTGTGTTGCATTGGGCGTTTCGTAGGGTTTTGGCTTGGTTTTTTTTTCCCCTTCCCTTAAAAAAGTGAATAATGTTATGGCCAAGAGTCAGACTGTAGAGATTCCTAATGTCTTTTTCGTAACTCTGATTTAGAGCATGAGCTGTGTGTCATTCCAGAGTGCCGTAAGTGAAGCTGCTCCTGACTTAGGGCTTGAAAAATGAGCTCATGCTCCCTGCTCACTATCTACAACTCGATTTTTCAGGTTTTGTTATATTATAAATTCATGGAAAAAAACACCAGTAAAAATATGTTTTGAATCTTTTGTTAAAACATAAAGTGGTTTCAGCTTGCAAATGGACAATTGCATGGAAATCAAATGCATGGAACATTTTAAATGGTATTTTTCACTTCTTGAGTATTATATTTTTAGAAACAATGTTCTGGAATTAGAATAGGGGGTTAAATTCCACAGGTTTTCTTAATAGCAGATAGTTAAATATATCTATTTAGACTATGCTAACTTCTTTTTATTGTCTATTTTTGCTTTTTATTGAGTCCTCAGTTAGATACGTGCGGAGGTTTGGATTTTTGATGGAGGGAAGTGCTTTTTAGAAAGCTAATTACAATGCCATAATTGTCCTATCATGAAAAAAGCAGGAGGTAATGATGAGCTTTGTGTAAGGAACATAATAGTCATTATGTGCCAAGGTACAAATCGTGTATCTCCTAAGCCTCTGTCTCCAACCTTTCACAGTAAGCAAAATGTATTTTTGTAAACAGCAAGGAAAAGGCACTGGTAGAATGCTGATAAATAACTTAGCAGTCTCTTGCTTTTATTTATTTCAGGAGGACATTACTCAATTTCTATGCAAAAGAATGACTTGACAGAAAATAGAAGAGGCAAAAAGTACTTCCTGATAGCTTCTAACTGCTTAATAGCTAAAATATCAGCAGAGTTAATAATTGAAATAATTGCAATCTCTGCAAATATAAATAGAGAAATAATAGCTGGAAAATAATTGTGCACAAAGCTTAATACTTCAAATATTTTCCACTTTGCACCATCTTTAATGGGATGCTTGGCTCTGGTGGCTGTGTCCTTGGGTTCCCAGGCTGTGCTGCTGGAGGAGCAGATGGAGCCCAGGCTGGGTGGCCCCGAGCTGGAAATGGCAGCAGACATTTGTGTTCAGACAGCTGACCCCAGCCTTGCTGCAGTGCACAGCAGCACCTGGAGACAGGAAATTCTGAAAGAAGAGCCTCAATGTGACTTGTTTGTGCCTCGGTTAGTGTCACTTCCAAAGCCTCCCTCTCTCCAAAGAGTTGCCTGTGTATCCTGCTTGCATCCACCACGCGATTTCCGCTTGTCAGGAAAAATTAATCCACAAACGCCAGAGGTTTGTGTCCAAAATGGAGACAGAGGAGTCCTGTAACTTTATTCATGAATAAAGGGAGAGGTCATGGGCATTTCCCATGGGGTCTCTCAGATTGCTGGAGAACACAGCCTCTTTTTATTCTAATTTCCCGGCCACAGTTCCCTCTCTCTTTTCCCCATTGGCTGAGGTACTCGAGAGGTACAGACTGCCCGGAACGCCTAATGTACACACAATAATATACATTTATCCTAACTGTAGACACTCTCAATACGCATCCCCCTTTTTCTTCTTTTCCTTATGTCTCTGTTCCTGTAGTTTATTAACACAATCTTGGGCAAGTCAGTCACTGGAATTCCTATGGAAATCATTCCCTTTGTTTCTTCTATCTCTCAGTATTGGTCTTACCTTACCAGCCCTTTGTTTGTGAAGACACTCCCTTATTCCTTTCACGCTTTATCCCTTCTCTCGATGGCCTCTCTTGTCCCAGCTGGACTTTTAGCTTGGCCTGGGTAATGTACAGGATTTATTTCAAAGGAGGTTTTGCCTTCTGGCAGCAGAGCTCTCCTTTGGCAGTGCCACTCTGCGCACTTGGAGTGTGCCCTGTGGTGACTGCAGCAGGAATTTCCAAATGGGGTGAGAATATTGGGGTTCACCTGCTCCATTGCCTCTGCCATGATGTTCAATCCCACCTCTGATTGCTTGTAGTGGGGCAGGAGGGTGAGTGAGACAAGACTTTTGTGCAGACTGCTGGAAAGGAGCAGCAAACCCCCACGGGATGTGGAGTGATGTTCCCTTCACAGCTCCCCAAGGGCTGCAGAGGGTTTGTGGGACTCCTGTTTCCATTGGGATGAGGGAATTGCCAGATCCTCTCCCCTGGAGCTCTGTGGGGCTCTGCAGCAGGATCCTATTTCCATTGGGATGAGGGAATTGCCAGCTTCCCCTGGAGCTCTGTGGGGCTCTGCAGCAGGATCCTGTTCCCATTGGGATGCTGGAATTGCCGGATCCTCTCCTGCCCTGGAGCTCTGCGGCACAAACCGGGGTGGGTTTGGTTCTGAGCACAGCCCTCTGTGTGATCCCACAGCCATGGGGAAATGGGACGGATCTGGCCAAAGCAAGTGAGGGTTGGAATCTGTAGCTTTCCCTGTAAGAGAACTGGAGTTGAAGGGGAAGGACGGGAGGAAAAATATTCTGGTACCTTTAATTTTAATTTTTTAATAGTAGTAGTTTGTGATCAAGTACTGAGAGAAACATGCAGGATATAACTGAAATATAATTTCTGTGCATTGCCTGTATTTAGTTAGCATTTATCTCTTCTGCTAAAATGCCGTTTTTTAATCCTTTGCAAGTAACCAGTAGATTTGAGGTAACTGAGTTACCTTGAAACTCACCAAGATTTAACACTTGTAAATCATGTGACTTTCGGGATACTTGCCCCTTTAGAAATGCTTTGGAAATGAAGTCTTGAGCAGTTGCAGATAGCTGAAACATGGAAATCTGTAAGCTACAATTTGGAAAAATAAATTCTTCTGTGTTGATATTTTAGTGCAAAAAGGTAGTAGTTTGAACATAAAATAAAAATTGATACAGAAATTTAAATTTTTGAGAAATTTAGTTTTATGCAGCGTAAGATTCATTTAAAAGGGTTAAAATGCAAATGTATAAGTGTTAGCAATAAATATGGAAAATGCAAATTCTTATGTTTGTGGTATGTATTACAGTTATTACAAAAAAATATAGACCTTAATAATTGGGAATAATAAATTAGAAGGATGTGTAAAATTGCTGTGAAGTAGTTTTCATACATTTTTAAAATATTCTCTAAAACCTGAAAACTGGAAGGACTAGAATAAGGAAACCCTTACCCTCAAAATGCAGCTTGAATGAAAAACTTAACTAATGGATTATAACTGGAAACTATGGTCTGTTGCATTTATTTATTTGAAAATAATGGGCAAAGAAATGGGGAAGAAATAAAAATAAGATCTAAAAAAAAAAAAAGCTTTGCTACTGTGGGTCCTTTGAGTGTGCAACAGGTGAACCATGGCTGAAGCAGTACCTGTGTAGTGCTCTGTATTCCAAATGTATTTTATTCATAAACAAACAAGAGACAGCTTCATAACAGTTTTCGGTGGTGCTGGGGCATACAAAGGGTTGGAGCTGGTTTGAGGCAGGCGTTATATCGTCCTTGGATGAATTTGGCTTTCCCCTCCCTCTCCTGCTGTGTGCAGAAATGGCCTCCGTGTGAGCCCTCTGGTGTGTGCTGCCTGAACAGGGCAGAAAACAGATGAGTGTTTTCAAACTGTGAATTTTGTGAGCGGTGATTATCTTAATTCTTGTCTAACGCAGATATTTAACAACCAAGAGTGACAGTTTTCCATAACTGTCACCCTTGCTCTTGAGCCGGGAGCACATGGAACATTTATTAGGAACTCCTGATGCTCTTCCTTAGTGCAGACCCTGATGTTGCTTTGCACCATTCAAACCTTACCTCTACACGCTCCCCTTGGCGTGCATTTACCTCTTAAATACTGATTCTTTTGTAGGACTCAAGGAAGGCTCAGTTATTGCCCTTTTTGTGCCTCGTGGAGCTGTGTGTGGAACATCACGGCCTCCCGGGGCCAGGAGGGGCTGGCTGGAGCAGGTCCTGTCCCAGCAGATATCGCTGGGCTCTGCTGTCACACACTTGTGGAGAGGCTGCAGAGGAGGCACTGGGGGTGAGGATCCTCTCAAGAGGCACAAATAAGGAACAACAAGCACTGGCTGCGAGCAGCACCAGGGAAATGCTCCTTGGGAATAGGAGAGAGAGGAGGAATCTCTTCACAGGGATCCCAGAGAAACTGAGGGCTGTCCATACCTGTGGGTATTGAAAGCAGGACTAGGCTGGGCCGTGAGAAAACTCACCACCTTTGGAAAGTGGGTCTGGTTTGGGCAAGAGCTCCAGCTGGAGCTCATTGACCTCCAGAGGCCAATCCTCCTGGCCCCAGTTATTCTGCAGCTCTGTTTGTCCTGCAAGGGTTTGCAAACACACAGACAGAGCTCTGTGTTTATTTTAGTGGGGAGGCTGAGCTGCTGAGCTCATTTCACTACCTGAAAGTTGTAAAAAAAAGGAGTAAAAGTGATAGCGTTGCAAGTGGTGTGAGAGTCAGTTTTATTATCCAAGTGTTTACCCTGGTTATTTCCATCCCATTCACAGTAAAGCTCTTCACTGACTGCATTTCAGTGGCAGCTGGATTGTTTACTTTTCCATTTGTGATGTGTTTTTAATGATTCCACAAAATAAAACAAAAGTGTTTGAGTAGATGGGGCAGTTTTGATAAGCAGAATTAATAACCTGAAATGAGCTGTTATAAGTAGGGTCACACTAAGACCATAGCCCCGATAGTGAATAATCTTAGAATGAAAAAGTTCCCTTAGGAGTAATCACAAACATTTATTTCCTAATATTCCTCTTCTAGTTGAAAAATTCCACGGACAGCAGCTGCTCAAGCTTCTTCATTCTGTTTTTATGGTGTTCTTACTCTTCAGATCCTTTGGGAAGAAACAGTCCCGAGGGGAAGAAAAATGTATCTTTTGGCAAACCCATGGCCATCTATTTACTGTTTTGAGATAGTGAGAAAGATACTTCTGCAATGATAATTTCCACGATGGAGATGTTTATGCAGTGCCCTCAGTTACAGCTCGTTCTAGCTGTGCTCTCCAGAGCTGTTGAATTAAATTGTTTTTCAGCTGTTGGACAGAGGCAAAAACCCCAAACCTCTCTTCATATTAATCTGGACTTGTGACACAAAATAAGGCTTAGGATTTTTTTCTGCAGCCTGATTTGAGCAGAGGCTGCAAGAAGGCAGAGGGGCTTGGGTTGCTCAGTGTGTCAGTGCAGGAGATGATCTGCAGGGTGTGAAAGCCCAGGCTGAGGAGCAGAGCTGGGAACAGGTTGGATTCTTCACAAGGTGTGAAGAATCTTCTCTAATCCTTGCAGTTGGATTTGACCTTCTTTTGTGTGGTAACATATTCCTCTTCTGTCTGGCCATGCCAGGGATTGTTCTTTTTTTCTCTCAAAAGGTTGTTTCTGCTTGCTTTGTGAGAAAAGGAAAAAAAAATCAGCAACCAACAGGATTTTCATTCCCAAAACTTGCAGTCCCCTGCTGAAACCATTAGCACCTCCTGAAATTCAGAGTGGAGAAGAATTGTCCCTTTTTTCTTGTTTGCAATGAAGTGAGGATTATAGTAATAGTGTAAGTAATAGGCTGCACGAGCTGTATAATGAATGTAAAACAAAACTAGATTTGCTGAGGCAAAAGAGGGATTTAAACAGCTGCTGGAAGTGAGCAGAGATGATCCTGGGAAATCACTAGGAAATAGCATATAGTACCAATAATGGCAGTGTTATTATTTTCAGTTTCCTGACGTGTCAGCATGTTGTTTGCAGCATTTTTTCATAAAAATGGAATTTATTCAAGCAATTTATCCTTAATGTGTGTAGTATAAGTAGTTTATATTGTGCTTATATATCATATTAACAATACTTGATTTGTGCTTTCTTTTCAAATTGGAATCATTGATTTTTCTGTGGTTCCCATTTTGCACTTAGCCTGGTGCTTTCAGTTCCCATTTTAGGTGCCGTGCTTTGAGAAAGCTGATTTCTCATAAATTTCTTCTTTTTATAAGAGGGCCTAGGTACCATATTCCTTTTTTTAAGAGTTGCTTGACTCTCTTTTTAGAGCCAATTAATGCCTTAAAGTCTCAGCTTGCTCCACAAGAGCACTGAGTGTTCTTCCCCTTCCTCAGAACACAACTCCATCAGTCCTGACCCCAGGTGATATCCACTCTGGGTTCTCACTGTTAATTCTCTTCTTCCTTGCTTCCACTTTGTCCCAGGGCTTGTGGCAGAATGCCTCTGGAGATGATCATCAACATTCTCCAAGCACCTGCTGATTTTAAGGGAACCTCTGTGTGTGTAACCTTTAGCTTGATTCTTGTGAGTTCTCTAATTTAACCTCCCAATCCTAATGTATCCTAATTTATTTGGATGTATTCGTTAGTTCCTGCTTAAACATTTCTGAGGTGCCTGTTCATGTCAGTCACACCACACACCCTTTTTCCTTATTTTCCTGACTCAGACACAGCCTCCAGACTGATGTTCCTAGCCTGTGATCAAGTTTTAAAGGTTTCTGAGGTTACTAAAAACACTGATTAAGCCTTGCATCTATCTCCATGTGGAATGTTTCAAGTCCTGGTGAGCATGGTGGGAATCTTTATGTGCACATGTCCTTGATTTTGCTTAGTCTCATTTTCTTGTAGATTGAGGTAGCCATATAAAAATACAATAAAATCAATAAAGAAATAAAAATTAGGATTTTTAAAAATTTGCTTGATATAAGGACAGTTCCTTGGCTGCAAAGATGTAGAAATGTTCCGCTAGAGCTGCTTGTGGGTGTTTTGCGTCTTTGTTTGTGTACATGGAATCGAATTCACTGCATCACTTAGATATTTGTGCACTTGTTGGGAGCAAATAAATTTTGAGCAGTGAAAGACTGTTTAGAAAAACTCCATAGCTTTGTAAAGATTGCTTCCAGCATTAGGAAGGAAATACTGAAAGCTGCAAAGGTCCCTGGATACCTGGGCAGGTGTGTGGTTTGCACCCAGGAGGGGTTTTTCCATGGGTTTGGCTTCCTTGTTTTATTATCAAGGTGGAGGACCTTGGGTTGGGTGTGCTGCTAGAGAGATAAATCTGAGTTCGATCAACTTTCCAAGTCGCTTGGGATTAAAGCTTTTGGGGAAGAGATCCATAATGTGTTTCAAATCTATTGATTCACAGTAGAAAGGGACAATTTAAACTCGGAAGTCACCAAGAGAACTTTTCATTAAGTTGGGGAGCCTGTGGTCACAGCTCATTTGGTCTTTATGAAGTGGAAAAAGTGATGTAGGCCACAGTGGCATTCTAGTAGAGGAAATCATGCATTTAACCATGGAGCAAAATACTGCAGCCAATTACATGAACATACACACCTATTTTACACGTGGCTGATCTTCTGAGCAAAAAGTATTAACAATGCACAGACTATCTTGTTTTAGGGGACTATTTACTTTTAAGTCAGTGATATGGGATAAAGTTTAGAGGGGAAAAAAAGATTAATATATGATTTATATCAAAGTTTTCTAACTGGAAAGCAGCCTTGCATAGAAATGTGTGGATGGTCTTCAGCTGACATCAGCAAAGATTAATTATAACCCTGTTATATGTTAATGTGTAATGCTGTATCCTGTGTATAAATGCTGACTTCTGAAACTGCATTTAGAAAAGAAAGAAAAATGTTCAGCATCAAAATTAATTTCTTAACACTATATTTTTAAATGACTTTGAATTTATGAGAGGATATAAAAGTAAGTTCTGATTTATAACTCAGCTTTTTTCTCCTTTATAGTGTGAGGCTATCTAAAAGTCTTTACTTTCAAAACATCTGTTCTTAAATGTAATAGGGTGAACTTAGTATTAGATATTTACAGTGGAATATCTTGTTTAATGTTGCTAAGACTTCTGAATTAATCTGTTTTTTATATATAATAGGTGTATTCCCATGCACGTGTCCACAGACATTCAGAAAAAGCCTTTGTGCAGTTCAGTCCCAGCAGATACTTCCTCACCGTCAGGAAGTTAAGGAGCACATTGAAAGCTGATAGAAAAGTTGAGAGCTAAACTTTTACATGAAAATGTTGTGGGTGGATTTGAGGCTGGCTGTGTCTGTATTCCTGATTTATTTGCCATTCTGGATCGGGTGTTCTCATGCCTCTGTCCAGGCTCTGGGCATTTTCAAGGCAGAAATGATTTTCTTTCCCGCATCTTTTGGCCTTTACAGTAAAACTGTGAGGAAGGGAAATGCTTACAGTGTAATTTGAAGACACAAACTCTTTCACCAGTACTTTTGGTTTATTCCATTGCTGAAAATAACCGAGGAGCTGGGAAATGATAAGCTCTGTCATCATGGGTCGTTGTGTCTGCTGGCACACGTTGTGTCTATTGGTAGATGAAGATTAATGTGTTGCATGCCAGCATGTCCTTGCCTATGCAAAATATCCTGAGAGTGTTGAGGGGATTTGCACAAGAATTATGCAGAGAACACCAAAGCGAAGTGAAAGTAAATTAAGCATCCCCATCTGGCTTGACTTCCTTGCAAATGGCCCCAGCTCTATGTTCCAATGGCAGGGAGTGCTCATTACAGCTCTTACTTGCAGTGCAGGTTTCTGAGGCTCTGTGCTCCGTTAGTCACGATTTCTCCTGTAAGATTTCTGGATGTTGAGGGTGTGTGCACTGAGGGAATGACAGAACTTTGCACCGAAAGTACCCAGGATATTCTTAAAATGTGACATCAGCCTGAAAGTACTGCCTCTGATTTCAGTGGCTGCACACACTTCCCTTTTTCCTGCTGCCTCACCGAGGCTGTGTCTCATAAAAAAGCAATTGCAGAGACTTCTAATCCCATATTCCAAAATGTCAGGGTAAGGATTAGTCCAGCTTGTCATTTCCTCACAAGGGTTGCTATAAATACTTGCATCAGCAGCGCAGGAATTTCAGTTTCTGTGTGATGGTTGGTGCTGAGTGAAGGTTTGATACTGATAGGTGTCACTGGGCAGGCTCAAAGGATAGGAATAAATATTGTATTGCTTGTAATGCTTTCAGATGGTGTGCGGCTTTAGGAGCACAAGGAGAAGTAGCCAATAGTAGAAGTAACCTAGAAAATACGAGTTCATATCCATTTCATTTCAAGAGACAGATGGTATAAATCTATTTAGATTACATTCAGCTTTTATTACAGAAAGGTGGAAAGATCCAGCATTCTCCACAGTCTTGTCGTGTGTGCTTAGCCAGGTGTCAAGGATTTTAGATTTCGATCTAATCTCTCTTAGCAGCATCCCTGCTTTCCTCAGGCAGATCTCTTGATTGCAGTGTCACAATTCTGTGCCTGTGAGAGAGGAATCAGTGCCACTTCACCTCCACGGGCAGGGCTATCTCTAATTCCTGATGTGCTGTGCTGGCCCTGGCACTGTGATCTTGGTTAGAGGATCTGGGGCTTGATAAAATACAAATGCTAATAATCTTGATGAAAAGGTGTGTGGGGAGTGCCACCAGGTCTAAGTGGACTTTTACTGATCAGATTATGCTGTGAAGTGTTGTCACAGATAGCATAAAGTAAATTGACAATTAATAAATACAGGGTGATACTGGGAAAGAATAATGCAGGGAAGAGCTTCTTTACAGAACAAAAAAAAAGAGTAGAAAGTCTTGTATTTAAAACTACACAGAACAGAAATGAAGGAAAATGCAGCCTGTGAAAAATGTGTGTGTGGATTGTTGAATTATTTCCATGCCATGCTAAGGGCAAGGTAGAAATTCTTGTTTCTGCCCTGCTGTAGCCTGCTCACCCCAAAGTGGGTGGAAAAGATAAAAACTGTTTCTCCACACTCTCACAGTTCTATGGCTTCTCAATTTTTCTCCTACTTTGGGCTGCAGGGTGACTTGTCTTTCTTAAGTTTTTTTGTCAATGCTTGCAAGAGTTGAAACAGATTTGTTTGGAAAGACAGACATAGTTCTCTTGTGTTTCTTGCTTCTGCTTTGGGTCGCTGGGTATGGAGCTTGGATGACTAAGCAATTCTGACTTAGGTCTTTCCACCTTCTGTCCTTCCTTCCTTCCTAGAAAGCTGAAAAATATGACCTTTTCCTTGGGCTTTATGTGTGACTTAAATGCCAGCGCTTAGGATCTGGGAAAACTTGGGGATAAACTTTAAAAACCAGTTTTGTATCCAAACTCCTTCCTTACGATGAATAAATTTTTGGATACCGAATGTGTTGAAGGATGCTTAATAAAGGAATGAAATAGCAGCCCACAGCTAAACTCAGCTTTCTGAGCAAGAAAGTAGAACCTTATTCCAAAAATAGGGAGCAACTCTTGCTCAACAAAGTGAGTGGTGCCCACGTAGCCCGAGCCGTGCGAGGCTCCAGCTGGGTGGATTCGAGCTGGGGAGACTCTGTTGATGGAAGGTGCTCGTCCCATCTCCCGAGGTAGGTCTGCTTGGCATTTCCTGGGCTTCCCTGGAGCTCTGAGATGGATCAGCACAGCAGGTATTGCAGAAGCCAGGGGAAAAACTGCCCCTGACACAAGTACCAGCCAGAGGGGGGAATTAGACTTGTTTGAATATTGAACAGCAGCCAGGGAGTTCTGATTGTTGTCAGAAAAGTGCTCCAATTTACTGAGCTTAGTGTAGAAAAATACATCTTTGTTTGTTTGTTTGGGTCAGGGGGAGTGGTGTTTTTTGGAGGGTAGTTTGGTTTGTTTATGGCTTTTCATTTATTTTTTTTCTAAAATGTTAAGATGTAATTCATGTACCATGAAGTGTTGCAGAACTTGATATCGTGCAATTGTGATTCCATATAACTTTTGCTGCTGATGGAAATAGCGTCTGCATTCTGACTTGTCATGCCTTTAAAATCTTCAGAGCCACTGTTTTATACGTCTTTATTCTTATAGGAAATGGTAGTGCAAAAGTTTACTAGTAAAACTCATCTTCAGCACGGTTGTTTATCTGATCTATGCATTCATTAATAAAGAGTCCCTGCTGTTGTTGGCTCCAGTACAACTTAATTAATTACTATTTGAAATATGGATGTGGTAAATGATCCAACTTAGTGAAACAGGAGAGCAGCTGTTACCTTCCTTTCTGTTTGAAGCCACTGCCTTTTCTCCTTATTTGTGTGTGTCACCCCCTTTTTCATCTTGCGACAATAACTCCATAAATTCTGGACTCAGGTTCATCTGTAAGCCCTGATCCCTGCTTTGTTTTCCCACTGTGCCATCTTGTTCTCCTCTGTGCTCCCCATTTTATCATCTCGTGTTGATCCATCCGTTACTGTCTCTCCCTCTTTTCTCTGCCATAGATTTATGGATTTTCAGAATCTCGGTATCCCTTTTCTTTCGGGTTCCTCCCTTCAGTCCTCCCGCGTTCCTGGGAGCCAAGTAAGTTGTTTCCTACCCTGCTGGAGAAACTGCTGCTTTTGCCATTTTTCCTCAGGATGTATTTTCCTGCTCGCATGTGCCTAAGTGGTTTCTCAAAACAGCATTATGGAATTCATTAGAAGTTTTTCCTAAATGTTTCCATTTCCGCTATCAGTCCTGCTGCTCAGTCAGTTACTGCTCAGTTACTGAACTAGATTAACTTTTACTCCTCTGTCTGCTCTTGTTCTTACTTTTTTTTCGTTTTGCTGCCTAGAAGAGCCGCTGAAGCTGCTGTTTGATAGCACCTCAGAGGCTGCAGGGTTTGCTGTCAGCTGCAGGCGTTTCTGTACAGGAAATGCTGGGGAGAGGGCAGGGAGACATTTCAGTCCTGCACCCACACTCAGTTCCACCTTCAGTGCCTTTCCCATGCATATCCTGGCAGTGGTTTTCTCTCACTTGATTTTGTTTCTACTCGGAATTTTTTTATTTTTGAGAGTTTTCTCAGTGAAGCTCCCTCGGCTTGCTGAGCTCTGCTCTGGCTGCCCCTGCCCTGAGCAGGTGGATGGACTGTGATCTCCTTTTCAACCTCAGCCCTTCCGTGACTCTCTGCAGCACGAGAGAAACAGGAACGGAGAACAAAGAACTGAGTGCAGTGAGCACTGTGTGTTCATGCAAGGAAACACTGTGCAGAACTAACAAATGCTACAGTAGAAGCAATTTAACCCACTTGTCTCAGCGCAGGAGATGGAAATCCCATCCAGAGTTTCAGAGGAACTGAAACACCCAGCGGGATAAATCCTATTTGGCTTTATTCTGAAATCAAGGCAAACAATGAGTAGCATTCTCACTCATTTGTTTGTTCTGTTAGCTGTACAGCATTTGCTGTGTGCTCTGGCAATGCAGTTTTAGTTATTTTAAAGGAGGACTAAAATGAAATAATATGAGCAGAAATGAGAGCACAATTTGAATCCTTGGCATAACTCTTCAATATCAAGATGTCTGTTATTATATTTTTTCCAGTGAGGTTTTATTATTTCAGAACTGAATTCTTAGGAGGGACTTAGGAGTATTTGTGGTAGGTAGAGCTAGAGAGACCTCTAGAAATAGTCTACAGTGGTTTATGCTTTTAAAAATATAACGTGAAGAAAATTTTACGTTCCACTTTAGAGACAGAAAATGGGAGTGTTTAATGAGGGAAAAAAGATATTTATGAAATAATTGAAACAAAGGAGAGCATGAGGCAGGGAATATACTGTAAACAAATGTAGGACTTTCTTTTTAAGGAGTGTGATTTTCTTAGACTACCACTATGGAGTCAGACATATACTTCTAAAAGCATGCAAGTCTTGAAGCTATTTCCTTTTTGAAATGAGATGTTGGGAAAAAAAAAGAGACTTTATTTTCTTTGTAGAAGTAGATGGAAGTCCCTTTATCTCATTTATATTCAATTCTCATTGTCCTGGGACATAGAGGAAGGGTTGTGTGAAAAGCAGTAGGAAGAAGAATAAAGACAGAGTTTTTCATTGTCCAAAAAAGTGGTTTTTTCTATCCATAAGAACTAAGAAAGCCCTTGTGCTTAGAAGAATGAATAATGATTTATCAGTCTTGGTCCATATGGAACTGAAGAAGTTCATGGAAAGGTTGTCTGTTGGGTTCACTCTGCTTAATGGAAAGATATAGAAGGGAATGATATCGATTGCTGTTTTTTCCCTGTAACTATTTGAGGTTAGCTATTTAAAGGAATTATATAAGTTTTTAAAAATCAAAGTATATAATGTTTTATTAACACGTATTTCTCATTGTTATGCCTTACACTAAGTGTCCTGTTTCTAACTGCTGTCCTGGTAACTTTTTTTTTTTAATGCCTTCCTGTTGCCCCTTCCACCTCTTCCTTTATTTTGTCCCATTCCTACTAAAAGCGCAGTAGATTCCAAATGATGCACGCCTGGGATATAAGTGTTTATCAACTCTAAGCATTCCCCACAGAGCAGTACCCATTGCCCAGTCTCCCCTGTGTTCGGTTTTTGGGTTTTTCTTCCCAGGCTCTTTATTTTTTCTGTTTTGCTCGCTGCGAGCATGAGGTGAGAGGCTCCCACCTCCGCATCTGTGGACAATGTGGTGCCTGAGGCACCTCTGAGAGTGGCATGGGCAGAGCTTTCTTCCTTTAGAATGCCTTAAATGCCTCTCAACAGTCCTCAGTGTAATCCATACTCTATAACACCTTTTTCCAGCTGCTGAGGTCAGGCTGACAGGTCCGTAGTTCCCTGGGTCTCTGCTCAAGCTCTTCTGTGTGGGTTGGAGCAATCCTGGCCAGGTTCAGTGGGCAGGGAGCTCCCCAGCCCTTGGGCAGGTGATGGAGAGGGGTCACTGCCAGAACCTCCCCCAGCTCCTCCTGAATCCCCTCAGGCCCCACTTCAGCACTGCTCAAAGGGTTTGTTTGCTTACTCTCAGCGAAATTGGCCTCAAAAAGTTTTGTGAGCAAAGAATTTTCCTGCTGCTCTCTAAGAAACCTCCAAGATTTGTTTCCATTTGCCTCCTGTGCTGATGACATGACAGTTTTAATCTCATTTTGATTCAAATCTGAGTTCGAATTGCAATTAAAGCAATGAGGGAGTAACTCCAGATTTTCTCTGCCTGTTGTACAGTGAGCTGCTCTGTACACGTTCGACCAGTTCTGCTCTTTCCAAAAAGGTTTATTTCAGTCTCACCCTGGCTCTGTCACAGGGCTATAGGATAATACACAGGGGTTCTTTAGGGTTTTGGTTGCTATGGCTGAGGGTCTTGGAGGTCTTTTTCAGAGATGACCGCTGTGATCTGAAATCCTCAGCATGGTACTCTTACACTGCTGTTCCACAAATCCATATTCCCTTCCAGTCCACGTGAACAAGAATTCTCCCGTTGAAAAGAAGTACTGAGATAATGTCAGGATAAATTGTCCAGATACCCAAAGATGTGTTTCCATGCAGCTGAAACGCACATGGAGAAACAGGGAAACCATGAGCAGAGCTGGTGCAGCTGTACGGGGCAGTAATGGGGTTTGGATCAGCGTTTGGGATCAGAGCTCCAGATTAACTAAGGAAGCACAGGCAGTGCCTTGTGAATTGCTGTCGTTATCAGGAGGGGAACAAATCCCTGTGAGGACATTAATGATCATTATCATCTGCTACAGTGCAGCCAGGGGAACTCCTGGGAAACCAAAACAGTGTTTGTGTGTGACCAAAAAGTGAGAAAAGTCTGTTTTTTTGGGGTTCCACAATCATACCTGCACAGTGGTACTCGGGTTGTAGGCTCACAGAGCCCACGGTTCTAGGAAAGAATTAACTCAGTGTTTTTCTCTACTTTTTAATTTTTCTTTCCCCACCCCTCCGCAGGTAGCAAACCAATATGTCATGATATTAAGCTGAATCTTTCCCAAATTGACATGCTATAACCTCAAGGACCAAAAACTAAAATTGATGACAACCTTTTCATCTATCTGTCAGCAGACACTTCAGAATATGCAAAACTGTATTACACAAGGCTTGGTTTTTAACTAAAGAATGCAAGCACAAACATTTCTGAAAGCCAGTTGGCTTGGCTGGTTCTTAATACAGCACTTAAAGCTTTTCTTTTGTTTGAGATGGGGGGAAAAGTATGTTTTGAAACATGATTTTTCATGGTCTGTATTGTGATTTCTGTCTTTATTCTCTTGAAAACTTAAAACTCCCTCAGAGAATACAAATTTGCATTCTTATTGAGAAGCTAAACATTATTCCAGGCAAATTCCTGCCTCGTCCTGGAGGCAGTCCCTCTGGTCAGAGTGCGAATATTTCACTGTGTCAGTGGACATTAGTTTTATGGATGAAAGGAAGTCTGGTGTCGAGAATTACAGAGACTTTGTTGAAAACAAATGTCCCACAGGTGACTAATGGGGATGAAAAAATGGGAAGGGAAGAATATTCCAATATAAATTCACGATGCAAGGTGAAATTTAGTGTTTCGGGTGCTTGTGACTAAAGCAAGGAGATTTCTTCTGCCTGGAATATTTATGGAGAGCCACTTGAGGGCATTTATTTTGCAAAACCTTGGACATGTTGCATGATTGCCTAACATGCAGTTAACTAAACTGCTTAGACTGGAGTGCAATTATAATAGAAAGTGATTATAGGAAAAGTTTGGGAATTTCTAAGTGGATATAACAGAGACATTACATGTGCTGTGATAAAACTGGCTCCTTTCTATTGAGTGCAGTGAACTCATACTTCAAGGGTTTCACTTTTTTTTTTAATCAAGTGCTTTAAAATCTCTATAATAGGAAAAGACTTCAAAGAGGAAAGATTAAAAAAGAAAAGTAAATAAAACAGAAATAATATAATTAAGGTTTGACCCTGTAAATTGCTAACCTTCAAAGCTAATGCTGGAGAAGCACAATATTATTAGCAATAAAAAGAATTTGCTTTGCCCTTTTAAAATTACCATAAACCGATTGACTGAAATGGAATGATGTTAATATTTAAGAAGTAGGACACTAGATTCTATTATCTCAGAAACTCTGTCACCTGGTACACTCTGTAGTCCTGTTATCTAATTATTGTCCTTAAATTGCATTAGTGTGCCAGCAATTTGTCTGCTGTTGGAAAAGTAATTGACATTTGAGTTACTGCTTCATATTTGGGAGACTCACTAGGTGGTTCCAAAGACCCCTCTTCTGTCAAAGCAGATTAGCTTTATTTTACCTAAAAGAAAAGGGAAAGTCTGCATTTTGGAGTATGGCCCTCATATAGTGCTCTTGTAATTTGGTATTAAAATTCAGGTGATGTATCACAGCTGATTGCCAAGAAAGAAGAGAGAGGGGGAAAAGTGGCAAATTAATAAATGACATTTGTGCCTTCAAATTCACTTTAGTGCAGTCTGGTCCTTCGGTGAGCGTGCAGGAGGATCTGCTGATGGGAAGAGGCAAAGGAAATGCTGCAGTGCTGTGGGTATGGGGAATTTTGATCCCTGGGCTCTGCTGGAGCTGGTGCTCTGTCTGGAAGTGTTTGCTCACTGCAGGGGCACAGTCACAGAGCCCTGGTCACTCCAGGACCTTGTCCCTGCCATGTGGAGGGGCTGCAATGCTCTGTTTCACCCACACCACCCTGAGCTTCCGCAGCAATTCCACTGCCCTGTTAGCCTTCGGAGGAGGAGTGCTTCCCAAACCCTTTTTATACAATTTCTTTGATGAAAATGTAAAGGACAGTTCGGGTTCCATGCAGCCTGGAGAGGGGAGGAGAGCCTGTGTTCCAGCAATTCCCTCCTGAGAATGTTTCCATGGCCAGGAGGGTTTGGTTCATGGCTGCGCAGTGAAAAGCTTGAAACTTTCCAGACAAATGTAATTTGGGATCTAAAGTTGATTAGAGATGCGTGATTACAAAATGTGCGTAATATTTTATGTGGCAACTGGAATTAAATTTAAAATATATTTGAAATTAGCATGAGGAATGTAGCTGTCTGGTAGGGGTGATAATTTTGCTAATATAATTTGTTTAGGGTTTTTCAGTTTGTGTTTAAAAACAAGAAAATCCTAAATCTCTTTTTTTTTTTTTTTTTTTTTGCCTAAACTAAAGTTTATGGCCTGGATTTATGAGATTGTGTCAGTGCAATCCAAGGGAATAATTTCAGAATATTGGCTCGAACTGCAAACCTCATCTGAATTCCTTTTGACAATAATTCAAAAAAATATTTAAAGCACTAATTACACATCTTTAGAGGTCTCTCTTGATATGTCTTTAAAATACTTCATTTTCCACTGACAGGAATCAGGATTGTCTCTACTCTTGGTGGTTTACATAAATAATCACCTTTTTTCAGTCAGTATTATAAAATTGTTAAGGCCTTTTGCAGACCATGTAAATTGGTGGACTGTTTGGCTTAAAACACACTTTATCTCTTGCGTCTCAAAAAACACCAACAAATTAAGAAAACTGGTAGAAAAACATGCACTTGGATTAAATTATCAAAGCATCAAAAGGTTTCTGCAATCCTTTGAGGTAGTTTAATTCTTCATGTTAAAAAGATATGTTTCAAACCCAAGCATTTTGCCCAAAAAGTATCTGTAAAGAAAGCAAGTTTTGAAAAAAACACTCGCGTTGATTCTGGAGGCAAAGCGGTGATGGAATTAAAGTTTGTAGAGTGAGAATGGCAACATCTATTGTAAAGAAATTCAGAAAGATCAGTATTTGAGGACAATTGATGCCTGTGCACTGCACCTCCTGTGAATAATGTGAGCTGGAATTGGAGTGTCTGCAAAGCTCCAACCAACCTGCTCTGCCTCTGGAATGGTTTTTCTTTCTCTGAGATGACCCTGGTGTTACTCCTTCCCAGAAAATTAATATGGTTTTAAAAATTATTGGCATTTATGTATTTTTAAAAATTTTAAGCTGCCATGATTTGAGGGAGCGAGGAAGAGTGAGGGCACGCTCCAGCTGATTGAGGATATTCAGAGATAACATGTCCATTTTTTTTTTATTTTTGTTAGGGTTGTACCTGGAGGGGGACAGGTGACAGCGAGTGACCACCGGGGTGACACTGGCAGAGCACTCTGAGTCCCCCGAGTCCAATGCTGAGCATTATTTCAGTTTCAAATTCTAATAGTGCCAGTAATGAGGCAACTTTCCTATTGAACCAGGCAAAGAAAAATAACCTTTTCGCCCCGAGGAAGGATGTGCTGGAAAGGTCAGGGCTGCTCCTGGAGGCAGCGAGGCCCTGCTGGCAATAATGGCAATGCAAAGTTCTTGAAATGCACGGAAAGTGTGAGTTTGCAGCAGGACAAAGGACACTGCAGAAGGAACTGTAATTTCCTACATTCAGGATTCTTGCTTATAAAGCTGTTAGTTAGGTAAGGCCAGGCTTTTAAAGAGCTCGGGACCAGAATTTCAGCTTCCCAACCTACACAGCAGCTGCTGGGTGTTCAAAATAGCTCCGCTCCTCACAGTTCCTGTTCTGCACAGCACCGAGCTCTGCTCAAAGTCTGGCTCTCGTTTGGGTGCCAAAATGAGACCTGAACTCTCATGAAAATCTGACTCTCATGAAAATCTGTGAGTACACTGATTTCTTGGGGAAAAAGGAATAAAATAAAAATCCATAAGCTGGATATGAAAAGGGGTTGTAGCAGTATATTTATTGCTTAGCAATTAACTCCTGGGCATGATTGTCATAGCATTCTCATAACCATAAGTCTTGTTCTCTGAATAGTTGTTAAAACACTACATATAGCAAAAATAAAAGGTGACCTGTCTAATTATTTCTAAATCTCTCTCATTAATGTCCTTCTTGTTTACATTCTCTGGTGCTTTTAAAAAAAAAAAAAAAATTTGTGAGACACACAGAGCAATGGTCATAAGGACTTTTCCGCTAAAGTTTAATTCAGAGAGGAATGACTGCATGTGGAATGTGCATTTAATTCAGGAATGATACCAACAATAGATACAAACAATTCTAGTTTAGAAAAATACTTCTTGAAAGTCTGTTATCTCCTTTGCCTTTTAAATAGGAAAAATTGAACTTCAGTATACGGGAAGAGGGAAATTTGCTCTACCATTGCCTGGAGGGATGCTGAGAGAAAGGGAACTGCTAGAAAATCTTGTGTCTTCACAATGCTGGCATAATTCAAATCTAAAATGTTACACCAGTGTTTTTTTCTGGAGTGGAGCTGGTTTGCAGCGATGGGTGGGGATTCAAAGCTATGTTTAACAACATGGATAACAGGGTAACACCAGGAAGGAAAAGCAGTTGTTGGTTCTAGGGAGATCTCTAAAATGTGCTTCTCACATATGTGGGAACACTGTCTTAGAATGTCAATTTAAACTTTCCTTCTTTCCGAAGTTAGTCCATGCAGCAATGTAGTTTGTAAACTTTTCTGTGGCATCGTTTGCTTAGAGATAATGGTTTCCAGTGACCTTTGGGGTAGGAAAAGAGAAAATTAGACTTTCCAGGAATGCTAGGTTTAACAATTCTCATTCTGTCTCTCTGTAATTCTGTACTTTGTCTGACAGCCACAGTGTGCCACCGACACATATTTCATCAGGGAAAGAAAACTCCCATATCCTGCAGTATAAAGGCAATAAATGTATGTGTGCAAATCTATTTGCGCATTTATATATAGTATGTATTTTACATATATGTGTAATATATATAAAGGTACCTACACATGACTTATTGGATGTATGAAACACCACCTGGAGTGAGGAGACAGCTCTGCACCCAGGCAGCAACAGAGACACCAGGAACCCCAATATGCTCCCAAAAAACATTCAGAAAGGCTGGGAACAAGTTCACTATCCTCAAGAAAATGAGTATTTTTTCTTTTTTTTTTCCCCCTTTTTTTTGTAGCCTCCTAATTCAAATAAAAATACCGGGAAAGCAAGTTGTGCAGCAGATGCATAAGCCAATGAATTCATTTAATGCCAGTTTGTCACTCGAGCTGCACTGTGCCATTTTTAGCATTTTTAGCCTTAGCTCCATTAATGTAAATGTTGTGTCACTGGCTGTGTGTTGTGTTCTGTGTGTTGGGCTTGTTAGAAGGAAAAGAGAGAACGCAATCCAACATTTCGTCTCTCATCCTGCTCCAAATCCATCTTGGGATGTGTCTGAGATGTGCCTGTTGCTCTCCCTGTGGGTCTGCAGGCATTGGAAAGGCAAAGCTGAATTTTCCCTGCACTTTTCCAGGAGTGAGCCTTGGGTTACCTTTGATCTCCGGATGGAGAGATTCCCCTGGCAGTGCACAGCCACAGGGCTGGGTTTGCTCCCCACATTCATCTCCTCCGCTCCCCTAGGCCATGTGTGTGCCCTGGGCAGCTCCGGGCAGGGGGTGTTGGGGAGGATGAAATAGGAAAGGCTTATAAATATGATTACCTGGCAAAAGATGCTGAGAATATGGAAACTATAAGTGAGATTGAAATGAAGACAAGCTTTGAGATACCAAACCCCAGGTACTGAACAACTGGAAAACAATGGTGTGGCCACTGTGGCCTTTGGATTAAACAATCCCCCCTGCTTGCAGACAGGTCCAAGGGTCAGAGCAGACCCTACCAACTTGGCAGAGGGTCCAAAAAGCAGTTTTTAGGGTTTAAAATAGAACGCCATATGGTAATGCAATGACTCTCATAGGCTGTATGTAAATGTTGTAGGATTTGTAGTTTCTTCCAGATTGGTTAGTGAAAATTAGAATATTCAGCACAGAAGATGATTTGTTGTATTGTAAATGGCAACCACGGCATTCTGTGCTCTATTCTGTATTCTTCTTTCTTCTCTCCCTCTCTCCCCTCTCTCCCTGCTCTGAGCTGTGTCTGGCAGCTCCCAGCAGCTCCCCTACACCCACACCTTTCACAATAAACCTCGTGCTCTAAGACCAAACTCCAGAGATCTCTTGTCTCTGTCCCGACCGTCTGAAACAACCGACCCAAACACCACAGACGGCAATCCTACAGGGGGGGACCCCAAAACCCAGGGCGATGGTCACCCCAAAGCCCAGGGTAATGGGCACCCCGATTTTAATACCAAGGCCCAGGGCAATGGGCAGCTCTGTGCTCACCCTGCCCTTTGTGCTCTGCCAGTTTCTGTTCTGCACCCACCAAACCTCCCTCAAACATTCACAGATCAAGGCAGGGAACAGAGAGAACCTGAGAAATTCTCTGCCTCGGTGACTCGGAGCTTTGCTGAGCCCAGCCCAAGGCTGACCTTAACATTTTGTCTCATTGAAGTTACAGAGCAAATTCCCCATGACATTATCTATAGAGGAATCTGGAAAAAATGGAGCTTCCTTTCTTTTTTATTTCCTGACTATTTTTAAAAGCAGTAGTGGCATCTTTTTCGCCTTTTACGCAGACTTACTCATGCAAAATGAATATTTTTTAGAATAAGTGCCAGAAGGCAAAAATTGTTATCTTTGAATTGAGCTGTTTTAAAGAAAGTCACCTTGAAAATGTATTTATTTATGAAACTTTTATGTCTGTAGGCTTGCGTGAGTGGACATCTAAATGTAGCACGGAGTTGCTAACACCGAACTGCAGTTGCTGAGTAGCACCTATAAAACGATAGGCAGTTTATTCAACTGAATTAACAAAAAAAATGTCCAAAGATATGATATCTGGCCTGCCAGAATTAAAATACACAAATAATTTGTCAAATCCGGATTTTAGGACCAGCAGCATAGCTTAACTAAAATACTAAAATCAGAAACGCCTTATTTTTATGGAATAAATACTCAGATGTCACGAAATGTGCTCAATGGCTAAATAGTGAGCACAGTGGTGTTTTCTGGGGACTCAGAAATGCTGGTGAGTCTCTGCAGGGTTTGATGGTTGAAGTGGGGGAATATTTTTTCTTCTGAGACATCAGGATGCAAGTTTTGGTGCTGTTCACAGTCTAATCCAGAATAATCTTCTTTATGTCTCTGAAGAGCAAATTGAAAAACAATGCGCTGAAAATTAATAATAGTAATTAAAAAAAAGTTTTCTCCCATGTTTGAATTTTTCTGGTGTGTGCTAAAGGATCGTTGGCAAATATGTTTTACTCCTCATCCTATTTCCTTTGCTCATGCAATTTTTGAAAAGATTTGCCTTTTAGCCATGTTGGCTTTACGTAATTGATCCATCCAAGAGCTGAACTGTCTGTGGGTGAAACATGAGTTAAAATGTAATTTTTAATATTTTTTTTTTAATATTAAATTTTTCTAGGAATATTCTTGCTTTGCACTTGGCAAGCAGAAAGATCTCAGCTGCAAGATCATTCTCAGTGTGCAGTGGCCCTGGAGATTCACTGGTCAGCCTAGTGCTGGGCAGTGAGGTTGTTTGATGTGCTGACAGAGTCAGGAGAAGGGAAAACTGAGAATTTTGGAATGCAGGCGGAAAAAGAACGTCTGAATCTTCAGCATTTCCACGTTCAGGTTGCCAGTCCTGAGAGTACTTGGGGAAAAAGTTTGTGCCCTGCTCTCAGAAACTCTTCTCTGTTGCCATAATAAATCAATCCTGGCTGGGGAGTTCGGGGGGCTCCTCTCAGAGCTGTGATCATGCTCACAGAGTAACAAAACTTGTGATAAGCACAAAACAAAAAAAAAAAGAAAGGAGAAAATCCCTGTCTTGGCTTAGAGGATAGGATTGTGTGGGGATGGCAGTGGGAAGCACACACCCTTTCCTATTAGCCTCTGTACTCTTGAGAGTGGAAATCATAAAGATTTTCAGTCTTTGTTGTTTTTTTTAAGCAGGCCTGCCATGTGAAGGGTTTCTTTTCCCAATGTACCTTCAGTGACAATTCCTCCTCCTCACGGCCTCAGACCTTTGCTCTCTCTGAGTCTCTGTTCCTCTGCCAGCAAAGCCCTTGGGCTCATCAGCTCTCTGAGTTTTGGACAGCTCGGATTAGAGACTAATTCACGTTTTGGTGATTTCCCCCAGCAATTGTTTGATTTAGGCCGCCGGATGTTCTTTCTGGGTTGTAATTGAAGGGAAAGCAGCAGAATCCCTTCTGGAGGGCTGAGCTGGAGCACAGTCCTTGGCTTGCATCTCTTGGGGGGTTAATCTGGGATTGTTTGCATTTCATGAGCTTTCTCTAGCTCGGGAATGTTGGGAATTTTACAGCTCCAGTGAGCTGAGCCTCCCAACTTTGCTGTCCCGGGAGGGAGGATCTGTTCTCCTGCTGGGCACGGAAAGGAAAGCGCACAGATATTTATTAATTGGTGTGCCCAGGGTTTCTGACAGTGTAATGAGTGTCCTGACACTAAAGTGCTGCACTTAATCCTGGGGATTTTCTTTGGTTTTTTGCTTTAAGTGATGGATACTTTTGAACTCTCTCTCAAAACACTGCTCAGAATGGTCCAGGTCCAGGCTTTCAGGTGAAGGCTCTCAGGTGAAGGCTCTCCTACCCTGAGGTGTTCCCAGGCCAGGAATGGCAAATGGAGAGGGCACAGCAGCACAGGGAAGTTGTTCCCTGCCTGAAGTCACACACAGCCCCTGGCAAAAGGACGCAGTGTTAACCACTGCTCAAAATAATTCCCTTAATATAATTTTTCCCTGGATGTTTCTACACTCTTTGTTTGGCTGATAGTTCAAAATGAGGGTTGGTTTTTTTTTTCTTTTTCCTGTATTTCAGAAGCTTTGTAATACTGACATGTTTAATGGGAAAGGCTTGTTTGGAAGTTCATTTAAAATATGGCTTAATAGGATAAAGAGCATATTGAACAATTTATAAATATTAAAATTGGAGCTGTGCATTTGGCCTGCCTGCTGTGCTGGGGAGGGGACGCACACACATGATTGTGTGACTTAGTGGTGAAATGATGGAGGATGCTTTTATATTCCTGTGGGTTCCCTAAGATCTATAAACAAAATCTATATCATAGAAACAATGTTGGTTTTGTAATAAGCTTCAAAGTTCTGGGACTTTTTTCTTTTCATGTATTGCACAGTCCCAATTAACAAACCAAGAACATATTTTTCAATAGTTGTACAGAATAGCCATCTATATCATATAGCTTTTTAATGCCAGATACTTGGAAGGTTTTTTTAATTTTATTTTTTTTTGTCAAGAAGGAAAGAAATTTTTAGGTCTTTAGAGACTGAAACAGAGAAAATTGAGTTTTTCAGAAATGCAGGAAGCTGAGCAGAGGTCTAAAGGCAGACATAGCAGTGGTGTTCATGCTTGGTACCTGGTAGGGATCTGAGAGGAAATGTGAGGTAGCTGAAATTCAGAGTTGAAAGTGTGGGGATGAGATTTCAAATCCAGAGCCTCGTTTGGGAGCTTTCCCTGAAAATGTTCTGGTTCGTGCAGCAATTATAAGATTTCTAGTCTAGAGTAAATACTTGAGAAGGTGGTAGAAGACTTCAAATACAGACTTTACTGGAACAGAAATAAACTGTTTTCATTCCTCTTCTGTCTTTTTGTAGTCGAAAAAGAATCCAGGCCTTGATTGCTTCTTCAGTTTGACACAGCGAGACCGAAGTCCCCTCATTGTGCCATGCTTTATCCAGGGCTCCAATGGCTCTGCTAATTCCCAAATAACTTCAAAGAGAAATTCTAGATGGTGGTCAAATGTAATAAGTGGAAATCATCTTTAGGAAAGAGATGGATAAAAGCACGAGCTGAGCACTGAATATGGAAATGAATTCTGTCTCTGGTGGCTGGGGAAGGACTCCAGTGTGGGGCTATGGGAACGCAGAGCTCGAGCAAAGGCAGGCAGAGCTGCACTGTGCGCTGGAGTGTGTGCTGAGAGGCAGGGCTGGCACAGTGAGCAGGCAGCTCCCCTCCAAAAAAGGGGAGAGAAAATCTCTCATTCTGTCCACGCTGGGTTGAGACTGGAAATAATGCAGCTCATCTCATCAGTGCCATTTTGTTACCTTCAGCGCCCCGTTCCATATCCTAGGCTAATAAAGCTGTTCTCTGGTATTCTTTTTTTTCATTAAAGAATTTACTGAGGACCAAAAGTGGTCATTTTACATGGACAGCAGAATAATTTCAAACGCTAAGAAGAAAAATTGCTCACAATTTTTTGCTCATTTATTCCGGAACTGGAATCGCCGCGTGCATTGTTTCCAGCGCTGCCCAGGGGAGGCCTTGGGCCAGAGCACGAAGGCACTTGCTGGATTTAAAAGGCTTATTTGTGGAATTAGAGCTGAGATATGAAAAATGGCTCGGTGAAGAAGCCTGGTCGGGGTTAAAAAAGAAATTTCTTGTTTCCTCTGAATGATGGTGAGGGCAGAGCTGCAGCCTGGGGCATTGCTGGGAGCCCTGGGAGTGAGCTCCAGGGGCTCCGATGGCATCCATTCTCTACTTTTGGGAACAAGTAGTGCCCTTAAAGGGTAGAACGTGAATAGTTGTTTGTAAATAAAAAGGAAAAGGAAGTTTATTAATTGAGTGTGAGGGGGAAATTGCATAAAAAGAGCAACATGAAATATCATTAAGTTTATTTTTGATACTGCTTGGTGCCGAGATTTTTTTTCTGCAGTACTAAACCAATGTGACTTACATTTCCATGCCCTATCATTTCAAACACATGGGATATTTGAAAGCTGCTTTATTTGAAAATTGCTATATTAGAAGCTTTGAGACAAGCAGAAGTGGAGGTTTTTAACGGGATTTTAGTTCATCCTACCCTTGTGTCAGTCCCATTCACACACATGTGTTTGGGGGGGATCCGTGTATCAATTACATATTCAAACACTGCAATTAAAAGTTTGTGAAGGGTTGTAGTGGATACATAAACCAGTTCTAAGTTCAGTTCTGCATGGCAGGAATTCCTAAACCAAACATTCCATAGGGGATGTGGTTTGCCTTTTTCCATCAAGCCCTACATTTCCATCCATAAGATGCTAACTGATGAAATGTGGAATGTTCAGCTCTGTCCACTGCCTATATTTTACCAGGCTGCAGCATTTCCCTTTGCAATGTATTTCCAGTGCTTTAATTTATTTTATTTTATTTGTCCAACTCCACCAAACTACTTTGATCCTCATTGTATCCCATTCTTACTTTTTCAGCAATTAAAGACAATTATTGAAACCTTGGTGCTGATCAGCTCCCATTGATTGAATGAATGATTTCCCTCTCTCAGAGGGACAGAAACGTGTGAGGAGCCTTTCCCTCTGTGCCCCAAAATCCCCTCTGAGATAATTTGATAAATGATAAACTCAGAAAGGATGGAGGGAGCCCGAGCACTGCTGCTGCCCTGGGAGAATCTCTGCAGGATGTGACAGGAGGTTGTATCCATCCCAAAACCGCCAGGATTCTGGGATTAGGGGACGAGAGGATTGTGTCCCTAAATCCCTCTGAGGCTCAGTGGTATCACCTGCTCCATCTCAGCTGGAAGAAAATCCGTGTGAAACTCAAGTTCTTTTAAAGCTCTCAGAATGTGCAGAGGGGAAGCTTGGGAGGTTTGCATACCTGAGGATGTTTCTCATACAAATATTATGGTTGTTCATCTAGATAGCTTATATAAAATTTCTGAGGGAGTTAATTTTAAGGAAAATGAAAGTAAAATGACCAAAGGGTTACAGTCATTAATGAACTTTTGGCTTTATTAATTGCTTGCAGTGCTTTAGTAGTATGGGAGCTGTTTAGGGCAAAATAAAAATCCTACTTGTCATTATTTATCCCAGGTGCACCTTGCCTTTTGTCCCTGTGTAGTTAAATAAAATGGATTTGTTTATAAAATAATACAAGGTTATTTCATAAGTCTTGGTAACTGTACTAAACCCAAGAGGTTACAGAAGCAATTCTCTTGTTTTCTGCCCTTATTATATGGCTTTAATTTATTTTCTTTCTTCCCCCCTCTCCATTTGGAATTAAAAAGTGAGCTGTAAGGTGACTTACCTGCATGTAGCTTCAGCTATGATTTGCCTTCTTTCAGTGGCCCAAACCTGAGCATTTGTTACAGTTTCAATCCTCATTTTGGTCCACTTGAACTCAGTTGTTGATTTAGCACTGCACTGTGTGCTCAGATCCTCCTGAAGTGCAGAACAGGAGCTGAAGCTCTGCCCGTGACTCCCGAGATGCCTTGGCTGATATTTTTCTGTAGCTCTGCTTCTCTTACCACATTCTCTTATTATCTTCTCTACCTTATCAGTACCTCACTGAAGGGTTATTATACTAAAAATATCTATTTTTAATATATTACCGGGCAAACTTTTCAAGCTTTTTCAGAGCTCTAAAAGCCTCGTGCCTTTGAACTACTTCTGCCACAGTAGTTTTAATGAAGCTACACAGAACAAGGAACATGATTCCTTTAAACATCAGCATTTCTTGGCAGAACGGAAAGATGAATAGATGAAATCCCTCGGAGGCCACAGAACTTCTTCCATTAATTGTGATGATTTTGGATAGAAACCACAAAAAGAGAAGAAATAAGGGTAACAATATATATAATTGGGTGTATAAATGGATACTAGTGGGAGTTCCGTGGAAAATTCTTTTTCTCAGGAGCACAGGGGCAGTGATAGGAGGCCTGATCCCCTGGCAAACAGCACGGAGCAGTTTCAGAGTGGAAATGCTGCTTTTCATAATGGCAGCACAAACAGACCCTCGAAATTTTGTGTTGCTGAAAGCCCTTTGAAATAGCATTGCATTGTACCACGCAAGAAGCAGAGCAAAACTTTTTCTATATTCCTAGAAGGATAGGTATATTAATTGGCATTATCCAGCAGCAGGAGAAAATGCTTTGTATGAGGAACTAACACTGGATTTTTCAGGTAATGCTGTTGTGATTGGGATTTGACAAATGCAGTTGAATATTTTTGCATTAGTGATTTGTTACTATAATCATGGAATAGGCAAAAACCTCTATTTTCCTCAATTAACTTGCATAATTAGGAAAAGAAAATAAATATTTAAAGATGTCTTGACGGTCAATTTTAGTTTGTTTCTCTCCCTCAGAAAGTGGGCACTATTAAGCTGGGTGAGGACTAATACCAGAAGAATTGCTAATCAGTCCCACTGAGCTATCAGCTCAGAGCTGTCTCCTGCACAGTTTTCCTGTGTGCTTTGCAGTGTTTGGATGAATTGAAATCAGTGTTTTGAACATGATACAAACTCGTACCGCACACCCAGGGGGTCACAGCAATTTGCTGAAACTCCTGTGTGTATTCCTACGTTCTTGTATATTTTGTGTGTCTTGGTGTTTTCTTGCTGACCTTCTAGGGCTGATAAAACAAAGGGGATAAGCACATTCTGTAGCTTTTCTGGAATTACCATCTCTTTTGGGCAGTGGCTCAGTTAATGACATGTCACCATCACAGGATTATTCTGTCCCTTTTGATACCAGGCGAAGAATAAATGTGAAATGTATCAGCCAGAACCATTGAACCAGGTCTGTAGTCTTTGGCCAGTGGTGCTGAAAGATAAAGTGCTGTGTTTACAATTGTAATTTAAAAAGTTTTATTGAAGTTACAGAGGAATTGCATTGATTTCAATACATTGGTTTGAGTGAAAACTGAGACTCAGGACAAAAGACACAGGCTTAAAACACTGCTGGGAGCATCATTTTGAAACTTCCAGGCAAATATTTTAAATATGAATCACCCTCGTGCACAGCTACCCCAGGGCATCCCGGCAGTACATGAGACTAGAAACCATTTGAATTTATGAGGCAAAATATAATTTGTAATTCCTGTGTATAACACAAGGCCTAAGCATCAGGAATTGTTTCTGAAGACACTTACACCTGGAAGCTGTGGCTGTGATTAATAGATGCCTCCAGACTGCTTTTATTGTACCAGTGGCTGTGCTATAAACAGGAATGGGGAAAAATGATTACCTTTAATAGGGTAGCAGCTGTAAGGGTGCCTTTATATTAAGTGACTTAATGAATACTGATCTCGAAGCAATAAATCAAAATGCAAACAATCTACTCTAATCAAGTAAGCAGAATATTTCAGATACCTAAATTATATTAAATGAACTCTTCAATCAAGGTATGTACCTGTGCATGTTCTTATGTTTAATCTAGTTACTGTTGGTGTAACATCACTTTTAGGATATATATATGTATTTAACACGCTTGTTTCTTCTTTATTCTTTCTTTGTTTGGGGTTTTTTTTGTTAGATGTGAAGAAATTGCTTGCAGAATAATTAATAATCCCCGGTAAATCCTGTCCTGGTACTGACGGGTTTTCTCCCAAAGAATGAGCAATGAGGTTATTGTGAAAGCTGTTGCAGCAGTTTCTTCAGGCAGGTGTAGCTCTGTCTAAATGCCTGTATTTCCAGATTTATTTGGGGGTGTTGGTGGAACTCTGTGTGTTCACAGCTGGGGCACAGCAGCAGCTCCCACAGGGCAGAAATTGCAAAGTGACAGTGCCACCGTTTGCTGGGAAAGCAATAGCTGTCCTCACACTGGAAATACACCACGTGGAGATTAAAAGGAAATGACATTTTCTATGCTGAGGTTCTCATTCTGGAGCCCCTGAGGGACATTCTGGTGAGGCCCTGAGCCCTCAGACTGTGCATAAAAAAGGTGCAGTTCTTGCAAAGAATTTGCAATGGAAATTCAGAAGTACTTCCCTTTATCTTTGCAAGGTGCTGGTCTCACCTTGTTCAGTAAATATTTGTGCACCTTGGCTTTTTCCTCTTTATTCCAGTTTGTTTCAGCTTCACCAAGATTTATCATACATTTAGTTTAGTTACTGTTCAAACTCCACACCTGCAAGCCAGAGGGACACAATGGTCCAGAGCAACATTTTTGTATTTCTGTTTCAAGCATTGCATGAAAATCCACCACTGAGGATCAATAGATATCTTTAGTACTGTCTCAGTTTATACTTAGCTTTTGTTGGCTCTGTTTGTTAGCTTGGGATTTTTTTGTGGAGTTTTTTGTTTGTTTTCTTTTTGGGGCTTTTTTAGAAGTGGAAAAAAAATACCTGTGAGGCATCTGTAGCTGATTAAAGTATTCAGTGGTCCTCAATATTTGACTCTTCTCTTAATTTTGGGGATAGATTGCTGGTTTTGCTACAGGAATCACTGAGCTCTTGTTTGTGGTGTCTCTGGTTTTGCCTGGGATCAGAAAGGAGTGGTGGATCAGTGGTTCCTGCTCAAGTCGTGGCTGCCTGGGTGTGCTGAGACACCTTTGTACTGGCCCAACAGTAAAAATAAATTGTACCAAATAAAACTGGTACAGCCTTTATGGCTGTGGTTCCTAAATGCAACATTTCTGTGGGATGCCGTGGTGTGGATGTGGATGGATGTCAGGGCTTGTCAGTGAATTCAGGTGAAAACATCTTGGAGAACACAGTGGAGCTGCACTGAGCTGATTTTCCTCCATATCCAGCCCTACAGATACTGAGAAACAGACAAGCACCATGGGATTGAAACTTTCTGCTTTATTTTGGGGAAAAAAAAAATTTATTCCTGTTGTTTTGGTTTTTTTGCTGTTGTTCCATGGCCAGTGCAGCAGGAAAAAGCCTGTCAGAGTTCAAGGAGCATCTGGAAGATGCTTTCTGTCATAGGATTTTGTTTCAGGAAGATCTGCAAGGGGCAGGGACTTGGACATGATGATCTTTATGTGGGTCCCTTATAACTTGAGATTTTTTTTTTATTCTGTTCTGTGATTCCAATTAAACTATTTACACCGAGGCTTCAGGCTGTGATTTAGGTCGCACTTTCTGCTTTGGGCTAAAAACTCAGAGATAACTTTGTTGTGGGGGCAGAGCTGACCTGCAGCTCTCCAGACTGCAATTCTGCTTAACCCAACCCAGGGGTCACTGGAAAACATCCTCCAAAATTGCCCCAGCTTTTTAGCTTTCATTTGTAATATATAAATAACAGATGGAACCGTCAGTCCAGCACTGTAAACTCTGAGAGTGTCTTTAATGTCACTTCAGAATGTTGCTTACTTCCACTTGAAAAAAAGACCAAATGCTGTTTTGCTGCTTTTGAACAGTTTCAGCCTAGCCCAGAGCAGGCTCTGGGCAGAGAACAGCGTGGGGAGAGCTGTCCGTGAGGAGCCTCTGGCTTTCTGTGCGAGATGCTGATGGTGGTGCAGCTGACAGAGAGCTTTTGTGGGCAATCTGTGCGGGGACAAAAGGGCACGGTTTGCAAAGGACCATCAGAAGGGCCTCTGTTCTGTAAAAGCAGCGCTTCCTTCATGCCCTCACCATGGAACCCCGAACAGATAATCAGGCCAAAAGTTAAAAATGCTACCACAGGAGGGAAAGGAAAGAGACTTCATGTTTGTTAATCCTTTTATTCTTTCCAAATGAGAATTTCGTCTTGAAAAACGATGCTTCACTTGTTGGGGTCATTTCCCTTTTGTGATTTTTATGCTCAGAAGTCACACTTTGCGTGCCAAAGTGATTTCAGCACAGTGAAGTTGTCTGTTTATCTGAGCAGTGCACCCTGAAAGGAATCCTTTGGGAATTGTGTCCTGTGTCTCAAAGGTTGGCTGCTCTGCTGCTGCTCACAGTGTACTGATGGGAGGGTTAACTGTGCAAAGAATCCACGTCTAGGACCTGTTTCTCATTTTCAGTTTTATCCTAAAAGAGAAGGCAAAGTCTCACATACAGATATGCCCCAATAAATAAACTCTACCTGGTTCTGTGAACACCTGTCCATTTCAAGTGTGGAATCTTGTGCCAAATCCACGTTAGATGAGCACTGCAGAGTTTGGAGCTGCATTTTGGGGGTGTCTGTGCTCCTTCTGGGGTGCTGTGCTCCCACAGAGCTCTGCCTCTCAGTCCAGCTCCTGCATCTGAGATAAATGAACATAATTCAGTGCTTTCAATAAGAGGGGATTGCTGTTAGTGATTTGTCCCAAAGATACATTTGATTCTAAATTGTGGGGGTTTTTTTTATCTTGGTGGTGTGTAGAGTGCCTTTTTTCTAACTCTCTCTGAGGATGGCTGTGGAGAAGAACTACGGACGGTTTGTCAAATTTGTTCTGTTGCTGCAATTACTTGGCGGGCTCTATTATTAATGGGATTGTGAAGATGAGGTTTGGAATTTGGTTTTTTTTTCTCCTTTTTTTTTGGTTGTTGTTTGGGGGGGTTTTATTTGTTTGTTTTGGTTTGGTTTTTGTTTGGTTTTTGGTTTTTTGTTTGTTTGTTGGGGGGTTTTTGTTGTTTTTTTAAAATTTTTATTTTCTACTTTTGTATTTCCTAGTGGCTGCATTGAAAATGGCAATTTCTGCTTAATTTGGATATTTGAAATTTAAAAAATCATGCCACTTCTCAAGTAACCTCTCTGTGAGTAGAGGGAGAAGTTCTCAGAAGAGGAGTTTGTGGTCCCTTAATGGCAAATGCTTGCATTCAGGTTGAACAATATTAAAAATGTTCCTTTTCCTTCTGACTCCTTAAATCTGATCAGAGGATCTGGACAAGAGGAAGGATATACCTCTCAGAACAGAAAACATCTGCTGAATTAAAAAAAAAAAATTCTATTTTGTTTTATTCATTAATTTTTTTCAGCCGTTCATTCATTGTTTTAAAAAAAATCTTCATTAAAATGATAGCAAATGGAAAACTAAAATCCCAATAACATGATGGGAATGAATGCTGAACTCAAATCCCTTTGAATGCATGGCTTTGCAAATCATCCAGAAAGTTTCCCCTGAACAATAAAGGAAATTCTCTGTGTTGAATTTCCATTTGCTGTGTCTCAGAGTTTGCCCAATATGCTGGGGTGAGAGGAGGCTGTGTGCCTGGAAGGATATTGATATGCTTTAATAAATTAAACATACCTGCTTTTCTATCATTATCAACCCAATACTTTGTATTGATTTGTGTAAGCCTCAGAGATTCCTTTCCTCAGAAGGACAGAGAACTTATTGAAAATACAGAATTTGGCAGTAGGATGTTTAATGCCCTCACCCCTCCCTGCTTCCCCCCTGTTCTAGCAGTTTTAGCGAGTGTGATCCTGATTAGCCTGGCAGCAAAAAGGGTAATGGTTTCTTTCTAAATGTGTGAAAAGGTAGGAAATAATGCAAACAGAAAAGCAGCTTGAGGCAATTAGGTGAGTTAGTCTGGAATAAAGGGCTGCGAGGCTCTCCTCCAGGAGCTCAGGATTTCTGGAACAGGTTACAGATTGAAAACAGACCCCAGGAGATTCTCACATCCATTATTGCTCCACCTGTGCGTCCAAGGAGCTCATAAAAATACCATTTCTGGAAGGGAATCTCACTTCAGCAGTACATCAATGCACATGTTACCTTGACAGAAACAACGTTCTGTGCGTAACATGTTCAATTATTTAGGTGTTTTAAAGCAAACTATTTATCTGAAAATTTAGCAGGTTTGCAGATTGGTCTCACTGCCAAGGCACTGAAGAAATAGTGTCAAGCAACTCACTTTAATAGCAATTTTGCTTTTTAACTTGGCCCAGATGAATAAGGGGAATTGAAAATGGTACAGCTACCATATCCCTTTCCTCTCCCATTTTCTCTTGAATTGCATATGAAATTTAAAAAATGCGCATATACCTGGCGAAATGGTAAAAATTGAAATTATAATGATAATATGATAACTGACTAATTACCAATTTCTTAGGCTGAGTTTCAGAGTTACAACTTGCTTAGGCTGAATTTTAATTATTCATCTTGTAATGACACACCTTTTTTTTCCTTTGCTCCAACCATATTTATTCATTTCTAGTCTATACAAATGTATAGACTATTATGTAACTTCTGTGGGTTTTTTTCTCTCTCTAGATATTTTCTCATATTTTCTAAGCCATTATTCCATTTGCTCTGTAGCAGATATTGGAAAAATCACTGAGTTCTTACAAATTAAAATTGTATTTGGTTGCAAGGCCAGTGCCCTGAGGAAAAGGCTGCACTGAAATCTGACCAGACCTTGTTAGAACACCAGAAAATTCTACAGAGTGGTGTCTTGCCATAAGTTTTTGATGACAGGAAAAGTTTTGTGTTTCTTTAGGCAGCAAAGTTGATTAATTACAAGATGTAAATTGAGAGGAAATCCAGACTTTTTTATTTCCAGGGTTTGAGTACTACATGGGGCTTGTGATATCACCTCCTTATTCATGACTCTCACCATGAGAATTCCCAAATTTTACTGTTCTTCAGAGAAAGCATTTCCCAATGATAACCAAAGCTGCCTTTAACCCACAGCCCCAGCAAGACCAAGCATATTTTAAATCTCTGATTTTAAATCTCAGATTTTAAATCTCAGTCATTGTTTTTGGAAGAGATGGGGGTGAGGGAGAGGAGCTGATTAATCAAAATGGGTGTGTTGGAACTTGTGAATCCTTGATTGTGACAGAGAACAGCTGGGTAGGTGAGAAATGGGAAATAAGGGTGGAACTTTTAGCACATGTAGATATAAAATCCAGTATTTTATACACTGACCCTACGAGCTGCAATGAGCCAAACCCAAATACACAAACTGTGAAAACAGAGAGAAGTGAGCTCCCTGTGATGCAGCCTGGTGGGTTCATCTTCACATATGGGACAGGTTTGATCTCATTCACTGTATGCATTTCCGATGTCAAGCCACGTCCATGACTTGGTTGCAATTTGAAATGTAAATTAATATGTCACATGTAACCTTCTAACTATTTGTGTTTCTTAGTGGTTTGAAATAATTTGCTCTGGCATTTGGATGTATGGAAATAAAGTCTTTTAAATGCCATGAAATGATACACTGATGAAATACTATTTAATGCTGGTTGTAAGTGATTTGGTGTTGATATTTAAGGATGTATTTGTGGATGGAGGTAGATTATAAAATAGTTCAACACAACATGAATGAAAGGGAGAACGCTTATTCTTCCTGATACCTACTACTTTTATAGTTAATTTACATCTTATTTACCACTTCCACGCAAAAAAAATGAATGGAATCCCTTGCTCAGCATGCCCTGGGATTTGTGAACGGGATCCCTGTGCAGCTGAAAATGGAATTTGGCGTAGGTTGCTGAGGTTCACTTTCTTTAGAGCCTTCTCTCTGCTCCCCCATGCAGAGTGCAATGGTTCCAAAGGTGAAACCCTGCTGCTCCTCCCTCTCAGGGCCACATCCTGCTTTTGTCTGCGATGGATGGAAGGAGTTAATTCCCCTCCCAGCAGCTCTGCAGGGCTGTGCTTTGGGTTAAGGATGAGAACAGTGCTGGTGACACCAACACTGTTTGGCGCTGCACTGAGCCCGGGATTGCCCAGCTCCGCTCAGCGCCTGCCATGAGGAGGGTGGGGACACAGGGGCTGGGAGGGGACACAGCCATCCCAGGGGTACCCCAGAGCTCTGGGATCCTGCTCAGCTGGGAGGGGAGAGCTGCCTGGGCCTTCCTTCCTTCCTTCCTTCCTTCCTTCCCTCCTTCCCTCCTTCCCTCCTCCCTCCCTCCTCTCTCTATTTCTCCCTTTCTCTCTCACTCCCTCCCTCTTTCTTTCACAATTTCTTATTCTATTTCAGTTATTAAAATGTTCTTAATTCATGTTTTTTCCTACCCTTACCTCCTCCTCCCAGGGGTGGGGAGTGAGCAGTGGCTGTGTGGGGCTCAGTTCCTGTGGGGTTCAAGCTGTGCCAGGCTGGGATGTTCTGCAATGGGTCACAGTCCTTGCTTTGTACGCAGACAAAGTCTTCCTGCTCTGAGTGACCTTTGGGATTTGGGAATGTTCTGGGTTCAGCTCCCGTGCTCTCCATGTTGTGGCCAGCAGCTGGGGAGCAGTTAGCCAGCACCCCACTCCATTTGCTGACAGATCATTGCCTGTGCTTCATTGCCACTGCCCAAACACACGGAGACATTCTAGGCAGGCCCAGTTTGGCTGATTTTCACCCCAGTGCTCTCCATTTCCCGAGCAGTACCGCTGAGGAGCTGCCTAGCCCCCTGTGACAGCAAGGAAAGGTCTGTAGGAGTTCAGGTGTCTTCCATCTCCCTGTTTCCCCCTCTCCTCCGGAGAGTCAAGATCTAGCCTAGCTTCATTTTCTGCATTTCTCACAAAAGTGCTCACGTAAAGAGCCTTTGTTTCCATTCCGATGCACGCATCCTGCCTTCTAAACTTAGCTGCTGTTCTATAAAGATCTATAAAGAAAGGACATTTCCGAGAAGTACAGTTGCACATACAGGGTTTGGAGCGGTTGGTATTTGGACTGGGTAACAGCAGACACTGGCTTTGTGTTTTCAGCTGTGTTTGAACATTGCAAAACAGTCGTAATTGTGGTGTTTAGTGTCCTGATCCTCTCATTCTGCTGTGCATAGACCTATTCCTTCTCCTTTGACAAAATTGATTTTTCTAGGTATTAATTTTCCAAATGTCTGTGTTTAGTCATTTCACACACTTATATAGAGCTTTCCTTAAAGCTAATTTTTCTCTTTGCATTTGGCATTATACCTGTTTTTTATGTATTATTCTGCAATGGGTTTGTGTTTCCTGGATGTGACACCCAGGACCTGCTCAGAACAACTATTTCCTTACTTTGTGTGGGATTTTTACAGAGATGTAATTAACACCTCATTTGAACGACTCGTATCCCAAAACTTTCGCCTTGCTGCATTGTGCAATGCAATACCTTTTAGGAGGTGAAGGAATTTATTTCAATCATCTCTTTCAAAGATTTTTTGAGTTTTCACATGCTGCCCAATCCACCCTGCCAAAATGTCTTCCAGCAGCAAAAATCTGCTATAAGTTGGCTACAAACTTTTTGGAAGATGCTTAGATTTTAGCATTTGTGATTTAGAATTTGATGCACAGTTCAGCTACAAATATTGATCTGATCACTTTTGTCAGAGCCTAAATTTTCCATGTGGATAAAATCCCTTACATTTTTGTCTGTCAGTGGTCAGCAGCTTTCTGCTTGTGCACCTGACATTTAATAGTGTCATGCTATGGAATGCATTTCTCTATTTCTGTATACTAAACCAAAATGAATCCATCCGTAGGTCACAATTGTTGTCTGAGGTACAGCACTGTGAGCAAAATATTGCAGCAAGCTCATAGGGTAGCAGTTATGGAGAAACTCATCAAAAATGGTAATACTGCAGGAGATAAAGGAGAAAAAAATCTCAGCCTGATTCTCACATAACTCCCATGCATGGCAGAAATGAAGGCATGCAGCTTTGTTGGCTTGAAAATCTTAATTTGAGTGACGTGTTTGGTCTGTCCTTTGTCCCCCACTGCAAATGCAATTTCACTTAAGAAATCTTGTTGAGAGAAGGGTTTCTCAAACCCCTCAAACTTCAAAAATTTTAAGTTAGATACCAAATACTAGTTCTTTGCAACTTCCCTAGCATGAACTGGTGAAAGGTGGAGTGTTTCTGTATAGGCTGCGTTGTATTTCCAGAGGAGGAAGCACAAGCTGTAGGAGTATTTCTATTTTTTGGTTGTCAGGCTGAGGGTAAATGCTTGGCTGCCGCCACAACTGTCCAAATTTCCACTGTTCCCTTAATTCAGGGAAAAGCTCCTGCATTTCCTCTCAGTTTTAAGGCCGTGCTCCACAGGTCAGGTCAGGATGGTATTCTCTACTCCAAGGATCCTCGCTGGAGTAAAGCCATCAGCTCAGATGAACAGAAACCCAAACCAAAACCCACACACCTGCAGCAGCCTTGGAACACTGACACTGCTCACAGGGATTTCTAATTCACTCCACTGACAAGCTGTATTCAGATGCTGCATAATTCTTAGATAAAGGTAAAGCCAAATTTGGCTTTCCATTTCTCACAGCAAAAAAAGAAGAAAAAGACTCGATACTTTAAAAATATCATAGCATTTATTATGGTGAAATCAAGCATTAAAGAAACAGTGTAAAATAACAAACAGGGTAAAATAACTGTCTTGAAAATTAACTGAAAGTCAGGCAGGATAGGGATCAGAGTATTGAAATTATTTGCAAATACTTTCTGTTTATAGTTGGATTTGCTACATAATATAATTAAAATAATCTTCAAATTCTTGATCTGTTTTTGATGCCAAAGCTATCGCTGGTCTGTTCTGACCCTCACCCTGAAATGAGTCTGTGACTGTCACAGAAACATTGATAGAAATCAGTGTAAATGTGTTACTATATATATGTGTGTATTTGTGTTATACGCTTGATTTAAACTTTATAATCTTATGAGTGTCTGCATTTATTTATTTTTCCTTCTTCACATTTTTGCAGACAACATTATTTTGTTTTTCAAGACATAGATCCTCCCCTCCAGCCCCAAATGGAACTAAACCCATCAGCTCTGACAATACCAGCCCATGGAAATAACTTGGGCCTGGATTATGTGCGTGTAGGTAGTGTAGTTATGATGGTGAGAACTTTTCTGCCTCCCTCTTTATACTTAAAAAGGTTCTTCTGGTTGATTTTTATGACCCAGGTCATCCATTCTTCATCCTCCTTTATTATCACTTAAGATTGTTTGCAGATTTTTGTCTCTGTTGCTGTTACTGATAAGGAATTTCTGCAGACTGGGTTGTGTTTGCATCAGCAGAATCTGTGAAATTCATTATATACACAGCTAAAAAGAAAATAGAAAGAACACACTGTTATGTTGGTTGCAGGAACCATAAATTTACTTGAGCTGTAGCATAATTTAAAATGATTTCTTGTCTAAGATAAAATTATTTTTAAAACATGTTCTTTTCTTAGTGGTTGAAAATGTATTTTCAGTAATATATTAATGACAGCAAAAAGCAGAATAAATAAAATCTGAACCTGATGAAGAGCAAGGAAGGAACAGGGTAACTTAGAACTGAAATTATTCTGGAGCCGATCTTTAAATATTTCCAGGGAAGGAGCTTGTTATGGGATTTGAAACTGCAGTGTTTCAGGCAGCTGTAGAATTGATTTCTCCTAAGTGACAATGCCATTGTATCTCAGTTCCTCGCCTCTGAATGAAGTGTGGAATTGTGTTTCCTGCAGTGCTTTCCTCAGTGATGCTGAGAGATCTAAACCAGTGGCGTGCACTTTTGCACAGTTTCTAGCTAAATAAAGTGTTTTACTTTATTTAATGCAGTGTCTTACAGTGCCTGGCAGTCAGTGTGCTGCAAAGCCTGGCGCTGCTGATATTTCTGAACTGAATTCAGCTTTTCTGCTGCTCTGGGACAGAGGTGGGTTTTGTTCCCAGCTGTTCCAGCCTCCTCTCACATCTTGTTCCTCCTGTTGGGGGAAAGGCTTCCTCAGCTCCTGATTTCCATTCATCCTCTGGATCCTGAGTGTCTTTCTGAAGAGCAGAGCAGTGAAAGCAAAGTTCTTTCCCCAGCAGTTGGTTTGGAATTTTGTTAATGCCATCAAACTTCGCAGGCACAAATTATTCAGCTCTGTGCTGAATAATGTGCTCAGCTGAGCCAAATTAGCTCCTCATGCAGCTCCCATTAACAGGGAAATTATGCCCAGATGAGCTCCATTCAGAGCAATCGGAGCCACAGGTTATGGCCTCACGCGTTAAAATAAGGAGTTAAGATCTTTTTTGGAGTGAGGGAGAAAATTTGTTGGAGAATCAAATAATTTTAACAGGATGGTGTCTTCCTAATTGGATTTTTGGCGTTCTGGGTGTGTTTTTGCCTCAATCACTGCAACATCAATGAGTTAAACTTCCCACCTCAGCCTTTCCTGGGGCTCTAGCTGTGAGGGTCAGAGCTGGGTATGGAGGGGGTTTGGCAGGAGGGCAGGGTGGATAATTTTGGGAAGGGCTGGAATTTGGGTTTGTTTTGGCTGGTCCACAGGCATGTGTCACCTGTGCACGATGTTTGGGGATTTTTTTGGGTCTTTGAGGACTGGGGCCTGTCTTGCAGAGAGAAAATGGGGTCAGACCAACCCTGCAGGTGCCTCCCTGAGAAATGGGTGAGGGTTTTTGCTGGTCCCAAAAACCCAGCCGGGAATAATGATTGGCCCCAAGCAGGCCCAGAGACCCTACAGAGACACAGTCAGAGCCGTGGGGATTTGCTTTATTCGGCACAGGCTGTGGGGATTCACTCCTCCAAACACACACACCCGGCACTGCCAACTCACAATATTATGGGTGACATTCATGAATATTCATCACATTCCCCGGGATAGGAGTGGTTATACAAATAATTTCTCAGAGATCATTAATATCATTAGCTGTGTGCCACGCATGCGCTGTGTGTCCTGGTGGTCTCTGGGGGTCTGCTCGTGATGAAGATCTGGAGTCTTCATCACAGTGCACTTTGCACCTTTCTCTCTGGAGCATGGGCAGCCCTTGGTGGGTGATTCAGGGTTTCTGTGCTGGCCTCAGACAGATTCTTGTCCCTCTTATCTTGACAAGATAAAGGGAATCCTGTTTTCCTAGGGTTTAGAATTCACAATTCTGTCTCTCAGTAGGTAACTTGAGTTTCCTGTTGACTACCTGTTTCTCAATAATCCCCTCCACCCCAGGGCTGTGTGTGTGGAGCAGAGGGGAGGGAGACAGGCGATCGGAGTGCCCCTGGTGAGGATTCATGGAGGATTTCAGTGCCATGGGGAGATTTTCCTGACAGCTCATGCTTCCCTCGCAGAGCTGCAGGGATCTGTCACCTTCCATGGGATTGGGACAATAATTCACACCGGGAGCAGTGTGGGGAGGCCCCGGCACAGGGAATGTGCTGCTCAGCCAAAGGCTGGCAAAATCTGATTGTTAGGGACCAGGCAGGGCATTAAACTTCATATCTGTCTAAAGAGCGAGGAGGGAGAGAAATCCCACGTGTGACACACAGACATGTTACAGGAGACAAATGCTGAGTGAATACTTTATAAAACCGGGGTGGTTTGATGCATTTTGTAGACAATAGGCTACATTTTGTGATTTTGTGTGTACCCTTCCTTGTGACAGCTGCAGTGTGCCACGGACCTTAAATCAACAGCAAAAAAACCAAACAAGAAAACCAAAACAAAAAACAAAACAAAAAAACCCCAAACACAACAACCAAACAAACAAAAACCAAAAAACCCCCACCCACCAACAAAAAAAAGCCAACCCCAAAAAACCCCAACAAAACAAAACCCCCCAAAAAACCAAACAAAAAAATCAACAAAAAGCAGTGCAATATCCTGCTTTGGCTGCTTGGCAAAGAGCTGCTGTTCAAGTCTGCCTTCTTCAGAGAGCTTGGCTTCCCCAGCACACCTTCTGCCTTGACTATTTTGAGACTTGCACTTTTGTTGGCAGCTTTGCTGTCAATTCAGGAAAATCCCATTGTGTTCAGGAAATGAATGTAACTCTCATACAGCTGTTTTGTAGGCACGCCTGGAAGGGAAAAAAAGAGTGTCAAAAGTCGTGGTAGCAGAAGGAAAGAAGAATTGAAATCCTGGTTTTCGAGTAGAGAGATAACAATCACATAGGGTGGGCAGCACTAGGAAACAGAGGGGGTCTGGTGTGGGACAGTTTGCCAAAATTCCTTGTGCCCTGAATGGGAAGGTTGTGTTAAAAAGGTGTGAAACAATTTCAAACACAATGATTTGGTCTGGAGTTTGATGGTGTATGCAAGCAGAGAGTTACTAATGGATCTTGAGGAGATCCATTGATGGTTCTTAAGGACAATATTGTTTATTTAGAAGCTCTTCCTCCTGGCACTCAGTGCTGGAGATGAAGGACTGAGCATAAAGGCTTGGTCAGAAACACTTGTGAGCAAGCAAAACCTTGAGAAATGAACTTTCTTTGTCATTCAAACCAACTTAAAAATTATTAAAATACAAGCTGACACCAAGGTTCTTAAGTAAGGACCATTCTGGAAAAGGGGGGATTTTTAAAACATGGCAATTTACAGTAAGCTTGGAGGATTATTAATCACTCCATCAGAATGCTGGAAAGTTCCCTACGCAAAATGAATAATTTACCAGGTTTTATTTTTTGTGTAAATGTACCAGTTTGCACCATCTGCCAGTTTACACCATCTGGTTTTCATGAGGTTAAAAACATCCCTGGTCAAATGTGGGGGCAGCACTAGAAGCTTGAATACACTATGTAGGTTATCACCCTTTTTAGTTTACCTAGAAATGTAAAGGTTGAAACTAAGATTTACCTTGTCCTTGTCCACCAGATTGAAATAATTAACCTGAATGCCTTAAACATAAAGATTTTCTCATTTTGTTCTTAATTTCTTGTAAAGACTCCATTAATACTTAAATTTCTCCAATCTCTAGTGGAATCTGTTAATAGCCTTACACAGTGTCAAGGAAAATCATTGATGCAGTGTTTGGAAATGGAGTTAAGTCAAATGTTCCAGAAGTTGCTCTTTGTTAAAATAATTGACATCTTGATTTGTTATGTAACAAACCTTCATTTATTTGCCTTTCCTAAATGGCTTTTCTCCTTTTTTTGTTCCTTTGGAACTCCTTTAAATGATTGGAGTCAGATAGGCAAAATTTTCCCATTATCAAATCTTCTTTTTTATATTTTTTTTTAATTTTGGAAACAAGAAGATAAATAATTTAGTTGACTGCCTTTCCACAAACCAGACCTGGGTGTGCTTTCCCCTGCCACAGCCTGCCCCCACTCTGAACTGAATCCCAATTTTTATGTTTCAGTCTCTAATGGTAAACTCCTTTTTGGTGTGCTTTCACACCTTGTGTCATTCACCATATTCTTATGCAGGTGAGATGAGAGAAAAGAAAACAACTTTCAATTATCTGGTGTTACTTGAAGTTACCATTGTGGATCTAATTGTGCTCTGTTTGCTGCTTCATGTTCTGGTGGATTGGCATTGGGGTCACAAACCACATTAGTTTTTTCAGCTTAAGCACCATCAGAAAATGTGAACCTGAAGCCTCAAATGACACTTTTAATCTCAGAAAAATAGCAGTGATTTCGCTCATATGTTTTTCAATCGATAGCAAGCAAATCAAATCTCCATGCTGGGTAGAAATGCTTAGCACAATTGCAATACATGCCTATTTCTGACAAAATTAAATTACTTTTAACCCATTATTTAAACAAACACTCCAGAGATACATTAATATTTCTGCAATTACTCAAATTGTGCTGTAGATTTTTATTACACACATTTTGCATCCATTCCAGGTGGCTGTTTCTGCTGTGCACCTGCTTTTAGGAACATTTTGGCCTTGGGTTTGTACCCTGGAAGGCACAGGAAGATGTGCAGGTGAGGTGGGAGAAGAGTTACATCCAGTCTGTAGTGTTATTGACGTCTGTCCTAAGTGCAGTCATCAGAGATAGTAAAATGGTAAAAAAAGCTCATCTTATCTCAGTTTTCAGAACTTTTTTTTTTTTTTTTTTTTTTTTTTTTTTTTTNTTGCACCCTACCTGCTTGATTTCTTTAAGTTGCTTACGTTTTAAGTCTCTGCAAGCAAATGCAGTTGTGTTGAGCACAATGGAGATCTGCAAGTAAAGCCACACAGAAGCATTAATGGGTATAATTTATCACTATTATTTCACTGTTATTTCAGTCTGTGAAATATCCCTGTTTCATATCAAGTACCTCAGCAATCCCCTTGATTTTATTATTTGTAATACAAATATTTGTATTGCAGACAGGGTTAAGAATTCAGCACAGTTTAATTCTCGGTTTGGGGACTGAGGCTCCGAATGTGTTTATTTCCCTGGGATATATTTTCATACTTGCCTGGTTTATTTTACATGGCATTGTTTACAGTGTTATTTCTGGACTTCAAACCTGCATTATACTTTTAAAAGATATTTTCACAAGTTCAGGAATAAAACTCAGTGAGAAAAAGCTGTGAAATGAGGCAGGCCAGCCTTTACAACTCGCAGAGTAAACCCAGACTGCTGTTTCACTACTATTTCCAAGTTATCTCTGCCTGGATTAAGAACAAAACTCTTTTAATATAGAGCTGCTCTGAAGTTTTTTTAAACCAGTTGCTTAGTGTGAAATTAATTTGTTCAGGAAGGAATATAAATCAGCTGAGGTGAAAGCAAATTGATTTTTACACCACCTCTCACTTGTTGCACTCTCAGTAGTATAAGCTTCATTAGACCCTTGGAGTGTTTATGGGTGTTATAAAACGTTTAACACTTGATGTATTGAGGTGCTTGAGGGGCTCTCAGGCATTAGAGGATTCTGTTGAGATTCCATTGCCATCAGGCTGGTACCTGGCACACTTGGAAGGAAATGCGTGCTTTATTCTCATTTTAGCCATAAATAGAACCTTTTTGTCTGATGGTGAGAACACCAAGACTTGGAAGCTGAGCTGTAGCATCAAAGGTAAGATTGGGGTAAATAGTTTCACAAATAGAAAGAAAGTTACAAGAAGCATTTGGAATTGTGCAGGAATTCATAAACGCTCTGGCCTGGTAGGCATTTTGCTTCTGCGTGCCAGCTGTCAGGCAGAGTTCCCAGAAATGTGATATTTGAGGGGTTTCTCCCTTTTAGTGCATGTGTAATTATACTTCTATTATAGTACACATGCTAACGTGGCACAGGATTTTGCCATGAAATATAGAACAACGCAGAGAAGACAAAAAATACTAAGAAATCAAATCCAGGACATAGGACACAGTTCCCTTCTAAGTTACAGGTCTTAAAAAAAATTATCAGTGCAATTTATTACTGTACGTTCAAAACCTTTTAGAAATACAGCAGGTTCTAAATATAATGACAAGTTTTCTTTCAGACAGTGTAGGAGTTGTGTGCTTTCCTAAAGCCAGCTGATTTCTGGAATAAATGGAATAATACCTGCGTTAGGTTTCTGGGCTTTGAGCTTTGGATCATGCAGTATCTTAGTGCATTGCTGATGTGTCCTGCCAAGTGAAGGAAAGTTTGGAAACCATGTCCAGGATGTTCCTATCTGTTGGGGAGGATGAAATAGGAAAGCCTTATAAAAATTATTACCTGGCAAAAAATGCTGAGAATATAGAAACTATAAGTGGGATTGAAATGAAGACAAGCTTTGACATAACAAACCTCAGTTACTAAATAACTGTAAAAACAATGGCATGGCCACTGAAGGCTCACCACCCTCTGATTGAACAATTCCCCTCCTTGATTAGACAATACTCCCTGCTTGCACCAGGTCCAAGGGTCAGAGCAGACCCTACCAACTTAGCAGAGGGTCCAAAAAGCAGTTTTTAGGGTTTAAAATATAATGCCATATGGTAATACAATGATTCTCATAGGCTGTATGTAAATGATATAGAATTTGCATTGTGTCTTGTTCCAGATTGGTTAGTGAAAATTAGAATATTCAGCAGAGAACATGATTTATTGTATTGTAAGCGAGAGCCACGGCATTCCGTATTCCGTATCCTGTACTTCTCTCTCTCTCTCTCACGTCTCTGCCCTGCTCTGAGCTGCGCCTGGCGATCCACCGCAGGTCCCCTACCCCCACTCTTTATTATAATAAACCTCATGCTCTAAGACCAAACTCCAGAGATCTCTCGTCTCCGTCATGGCCGTCTGAAGCAAACCACACCACAGACGGCAACCCTGGAGATCCTGATCCTACACCTATCTATCCCAAATGCCCCCGGATGTGCTCTGGAAGGTGTGTTGGATGAGCTGACTGTGTATGAGCGTTGCTCCGGCAGCAGAGCAGCTCAGCACAGTTTGCAGTGCTGCACACCTGGGCCAGCCCCAGTGTGCTCCTGCCAGCCCGGAGAGACAGATGCCACTCTAATTAACAGTCAGAATTAATACCCTTCATGAGGGGGAATGACTGAAGGAAGGCAGTACAAACCAGTTAATTTTCTCTCAGTTTTCGGGGATTTATTTTTCTTGTTGCATCCCTGCCCATTTACCTCGGGCGCTGTCTCTGAGTCTGGAGAGCAGAGCTCCGAGAGGACAGCAGTACCCAATGCTGGAGGCAGCAGAATTTGAATTTCTTTCAAGAATGTGAAGTTTATTTCAAGTCGTGTGTTGATTCCTCATCCTTCTAATCAAAGATGTGTATTTACTTCATGAAATAAAGTTTTTTAACTCTTCTCTGCTAGCAAATAAGAAAAGCTGAAATCAATTTTTCTTTGTATTTCTGGACTTAATTTCAAAATCGTGTGATCTTAATACATAATTCACAGTCACTTGGACGGAGGCTTTCTGAATTGTCATTTGAAAAAAGAGGGCAAACTTTAGTTGTTGTTTCCAATTGATTTGCTGTGCCTTTAGTCACCTCGGAGGTTTGTTAGTGGAGTGCTACTATTTTTCTTGTGCTTGAATAACAGCACATCATCTCTGTTTTGCTTCAGCGTGCCAAGGAAAACATGCCAAGATGAAGCAGGTTGCTTCACACCATGAAAAGGATATTTTGATTCCATGGGAGTGCACAAGCAGTGCTTTCCTTTTGCAATAAAAATGCTGGCTTGAAGAAAAAGGTTTCCTCCTAAGAAACAGCTAATTATATTGATAGCACATTAACAGAATATATTACTTGAGAAAAGATGCAAGAATAAATGAAATAAAGCAATTACAAAAATTGGAGCATCTTTGAAAAGTAGGACAAGTTAGCTGAATGTGTTATTTGTTTAATACCAACTTAATATCACAAGAGCAAACAGTAAGACAGGTAAGGTATATCAAAATATTAATTATATGGATCCATGCTATACCTTACAAGAAATGCTTACTTACTGCTCCTCTTCAAGGGAATTGCTGAGAGAAGTTAAAGCAAAACATCTTGAATTATTCGCAAGTATGTGAATGACGATGGGTAGATGCAAGTGATCCCCAGAAGAGCTTTGATATTTAAACAGGACAAAGATGCTCTACCACTTGTCTGTAAGGTGTGGCTATGAGACTTGAATCATTCCTTCCTGCACAGATTTTTTCAAGCTACAAACTAGCAAGATGTGTTTTTGAACAAAGAAATTTTGTTTTGGTTTAGCAGGCTAGATCTTATGTGTGGTTTGAAATTTTTAATTTTTTTCTTTTTTATATTTTTTAAAGCATTTCCAATATATTTTACAAGGTAAGATTAGGGGAAAAAAAAAGAATTTAAACATTGCCATGATTTCTTGAGATAAACTATTATCTGTTTATATATATATATATTTGAACAGTATCTGATGCTCTCAAGGTGATTGCCTTCAGTAAAAAGACACTGAGCCATTTTTAATTTGACTTGGAATAAAATTACACTGGAGCAAGCAGCTATCTATCTCCTCATCCTTTCAACAGTTTCTCTTAACCTGTAGAAAGATGAAGACCCCTCACAGTGCACCCAGGCTGGATTTGGTCTGGAAGCAGTGGGGAGGGCAATTCTGAGGAACATCCACTTTTTGTGTTGTTCATCCGCAATTTGAGCTCAGGTTGCTGCACTTTCACATCTCCACCCTTTAGACAGACATGCTGACCTGTTGCCTAGCATTGGAGATGGTCTTTCTCTAAGGCTCAATTAAGAAATCTGTGAACAAAACTATTTGTATGGGACTAGCAAAGCTGTTGCTTTGTGTCTGTGTTAACTGTGAGCAGTGAGTGCTGGCTGGGAGTGGAATCCCTGAGCAATGGTCAAGGAGGAGAGTAAGAGAGAGCAGTTGTTTGTGCTGTAATGATCAGATTTGTGTGGGCTGGGGATTCTGCTGCTCATTCCCTCTGGAGATTGGAAATAGCTGATTTTTCACTGTATTATAACCCAACTCCCCTGTGCCTCACTGTACCTTGTGTCCAACAGGGCTGGGGCAGAGGGATGGAGTTGGGATCCCCAGCTGCATCCTGCACAGCCACACCAGGGGCTCCTTGAGCCACTTAAATTATCTTTATCCCTTGTTTATGATGCAGCAAACACGATTTGTCTTCTTGCAGTGCTGACTGTCGTGGTGCATGTGAAATGTAAATGAAATAAAGGCATGGGATTAAATGTGTGAATCTGGGGTTGTTTTGCGAGGCAGTTCTGCAGGAAAAGTTGCAGGGAGAACAATTGAGTGTTGCTAGAGGGAGTTCTGTGAGGTTGGAAATAAGGAATCATTGCACCAAGTGAGACTTGTCATTTCCAAAGGTAATGTGCGGAGTGGGAAAAGAAATGGAATCACTTAAATATGAAAGGCAATGAAATGTAATGAATCAAAGTATGACTAACAAGGTGATTTAGTGAGATGTATTAAAGCTGGATGCAATGTGGTTTTAAAATAAAAGGGTAGATTTAGTAATATAAGTGTAGACATTCGAAGAAAAATACAAAATAAACAAAATAGTTTCACGGGAGCTAAGGTTTAGTAACAATATTTTCAGTGTAAAAACTCTTAGGCATTTAGCTATAATTTTGTTACATAACAAACAAGCAGAAACAAGTTGTGAGGTTGTTGTAATGCAAAATAAACATTAAATAGGAAAAATGAAATGAGCCATGACTTTACAGTGCCACTGTAAAGTAAACAATGAATATATTACTGTGAAATAAGCAACGTTGGATAAAATAAAAAGTAAAAAATGAGTAAGACTGAGAGGTAAAATTAAGTGTAAATAACACTTAGAAATTTGTTCATTGGTGACCCAGTGCGGGACTGGTTAGATACCATGTTGGGTACCATATATCAAGGTTTTAAATATTTCCAGTGATTCTGGCTTCATAGCTGAAATGCTAAATACAAGCTATAATTTGTTGGAAATTTGGGCAAATTCTTAAGTGGTTTAAAGTACCAATTTTCTTGCTCAAAGGATTTGGCCCTGGAAAAAAAGAAACAGCATAGCTGATTTGTTGTATTTCTGTGTCTGATGAGCAAGGCAAGGACTGGAGACACAATGTTCTGATATTGAAATAAAATATGGGTGCTTCTTTACCAATAGCTAAACGCAGACTAAAATGATATTTTCTCATTGCATTGTTTCCCTCCCTAAATGGGAAGTACTGTTGTTTCTTTTATAAGAGGAAAATTCCTAATTCCTTTTTAGATTAAAACCAAAATATTCCAAGTGAGCTCTGCGCTGAGAATTTGTATGCTGAGCCTGTCAGGCTGTGAATCTTTATTATTACCGAGCTTTATCCTTGAGTACATAGCTTGCAATCCAGTTTGAATATTAAGTGTGAGGCTGAGATGCTCTGGTGAGAGGTTTGCAGCAGCAGCAGCTCTGTCCCAGCCTCGGAGCCTCTGACCCCTCATTTCACATTTCACTCTGCCAGGAGGGATGGAGAAGGGACCATCACCTGCAGGCTGGGATTTTCCTGGGGCTGGGGAAAGGGACAGGAAGAGAAAGATGTGTGGTCACTCGGAAGCGTGGGAAGGTTACAAATTTGGTTCTTTTTCTGCCTAGATGGAGCACGCCTCAAAAGATCTCTAGTTTAAAAAAACAAAACAAAACCAATCCACCTTATTTATTTATTTACAGCTTACCTATTTGGGCCTACGAGCTTTGCACTGATGTATTCTGTGTGCCTGGGCTATGGGTTTCATAATTTGTACGTTTTGGTCGTTTTTTCTCCCACTAAAAGTCATGTTACTCTTGGGGAAAATCTTCTGCTTTCCCTTGACAGAGCTGAGCTTCCTCTTCCTTTCCTTCTGACCAGAGGAGAGCACAGGCTCCAGTGTGGGACCTGCATGGACTCTCTGTCCTTGTGACTTCACCTTTTGCAATCACTGTCAGATTGCACCAGCTGGGAGCCACAGCAATAAATAATTCTTTCAAAAAGAGCCCCAGCCCAAGGCTCTCCTGTTCTGTGCCAAACAAGCACCAATTTCTCTTCTGAAATCAGCTGTAGTCATTATATGTAGCAGGGGTAAATCTACAGACTTGGAAGCTTTGGATTATTTTATTTTTCCTTCTTTGTTGAGACTGAAATAGTTCTCCTTCATAAACAGGAGGAATCTTTTTGATGAAGCTGAGATAGTAAAGGTAGCAATAACTTCTGCCTTCTGGATGGATGGGGCTGTGGTGGGTGCCACGGGCTGGGGTTGGGATCCAGCCTGGTTTGTGTGACATTGGGGAAGGCTGGACCTGCTGCCCTCACAAAAGTCCATTTTTCTGCAGACTGGTGTTTGTCAGCTGATCCATCCCACCCCCTTTCTGTTCAGTGTGTGAAACGATGCTTTTATTTGCTGTGGTGATCAGAATGTCTTTGGATCAGAAAATTTGGGGTGCCTACCCAAAATTGATTTTTTTCTTTGCTTTCTCCATGAGAAACACACTCAGGTCAGGGGAATGTGATGGACCCTCTGACTATTATTTTTCTGTTAGGTCTTTGAAATGCAGCCTAAGGTTGTGCTGTTTCTTTAATAATAATGACATCATAAATCACAAAACCATTGGATAAACTGGTGGGGTTGGGTTTGTTTTTATTTTTTTCTAATTCTAGTCATTGATTTCAGATGTTCTTTAACATCTGAAGTTCTTAAGGGATGTCAAAATTTCTGTTAAAAAATAAGAAGAAATAGAGAAGTTTACCATTCTTCTCTCTACGTGTGGCATTTCTTTCCAAACTGCATTGCTTATAGAGGTGTGATTCATTTCTTGACCTGTGATGGATGAGTTTATAAATGCAGAATGTCAAACCTCCTTTCTGGAAGGATAATGTTCCTGCTTTTCAGTGTTTGTCAGGAGCAGTGTGTTCTGGGCTAAAAGCTCACTGCTGGAATAGATGGGAGGACTTCTCTAGTGGCAGATGAGAACAGTTAAGCCTTCTTCAAATTATTTTGTTATTCCTGCATCTCTTGGAGTGCCTTGTTCCCTGGAATTGGGATAAATGATGTCACAGCAGAGCAGTGTGTGACCGCGGTCAGCACGAGAGAAATCCTGCTGGCACTGCTAGAATTGTGCTCACGAGGCACAGCAGTCTGTGCTGCACCAAAGTGGCAAGAAACAAGTAAAAAGAAAATTAGAAGCAAAGCTCTGGAGCTCCCAATAGCCATGATGACAGCAGGAATGGAGAAACTCAGTGCCCTGGGCTTTCCCCCTGCCCTGACACAGGAGCTGTTTCTCCCACAGCTCAGGCTCTGCTCGTGAGCTGCCTCTGCAGCCAAAAGTTTGAAAAGTCCTTCTTAAAGAGCGCAACGTTTCTTTCAGCTTCATTATGTGTTTACTGCCCCACTTAATCCTACAGTTTTTATGCTGAATGGATACTTAAACACAGCCATGGCCTCAGTCACAGGAGCAACCCTTTTGAACTCTGTGGCTTACCTTAGTTTTTGAAAAAACAGTGTTCATTTAAACCTTCTGGCACATTCAGTCACTGGTAGGGAGATATACCTTGTCAATGATGGTTTTATCTCCAGTGAGATGTGGAAAAAGGAGCAGAGATAGCTTGAGGTGACCCCAGCCTTGTTCTGCAGTGCAGGATCTGCAGTGCTGCTGCCCTTTAGGGCTCGGAGGAGGCAGGGAGAACTCCTTGCACAGCTTGTACAATATTTTTTAATTCATATTTTGACAGATCCATGCCATTTTACCTCTGAAACACCACGCAGTTGTGAATGCAGTGGTGGCCACAGGCTCCACTGTAGAGAAGTTTCAGTTGATATGCTGAAGTTCTATTTCTGGAGTTTTGTCATCACAGCGAGGTGACACTGTGGAGGGATGAGCCAAAGGCCCAGGACAGAGCTGGGATGGAGTCTGCCCTCCCCTCATGAACAGATATAAACAATAAATAACAATCAGATATAAACAATACAGAGCAGAGCACCAACATCTGCAGAGCACTAACATTTGCATTTCATATTTCAAATCACTTCTCATGCCAAGAGAAGCCATTCAGTTTTAAGTGCTATTTGGACAAATCCCTGCTCGTGTTCACCAAATCTAGGTGTTTGCCCTCCTGTCACAAAAAAACTCTTCCATGATACCTGTGTACAAAAATATGCTCTCTGTACCTCTTGGATTCCAAATGTGCTGCATGGCAGTTTAGTTTGGAGACAGAAATTTACTAAATTTTGAAAGATCAGAGACTGAGACTTCATAGAAAATTATTTTCAGAGGACTTGAGAGTATTCTTCATTTTATAGTCAATATTAGCTTCTAGCAGTAACTGCAGTTGTCTTCTTGGCAGCCTTCATGACATTATCCTTTGCAGCAATCCCATAGATCCCACATATGCATTCTGATGCCTAAAGGTTTTCAGATGGGTAACCCCATGGCACAGCTTAGGCCACGACCCAGAGCCTGAGAAATGATCTTTTTTTCCATTGTGATAAGAAATGCTGTTCTGTCAAATATTCATTAGAATGATTGAAGTTTAAAAAACCCACACTAAGGTGACACTTAAGATTTAGGATCAAATGTAATGGTGATAAAGTGCAGCTAGGAATGCTCAGTAAATGGTTTCAGTGCCCCTTTTCTAAGGCTAATCAATGTTGAGCTGCTCTGTGTGGAGTACCCTGGCATAAACATCAAACGTGGTTTATCATATTCCTCTTGCATCTCTTTTTCCCTCCTTTTCCCTTTTTTTAACCTGATGTTCTGAGGATTTCCTCTTAGTGCCTACAAACATCTCCTTTTGACAGACAGTGCAAATTAAAAGATATGGCTGGGCAGAGGAAACTGGAACCCAAATATGCCCCCTGGGTTTTCATTTACGGTTAGAAGCTCCAGACACAATTACTGCTGACAGAAATGCAGAAGCCAGTGGCAGAGTGCATGTGGCAGTAGAGTCATGCCAGGCAGTAATTGGGAAGATTATTTTTAATCAGAGCATATCCTACAGCCCAAACATTAGAAATCTCTTGTAAGGCTGACAGGAAATTAAACTGAGACCAAACAAAAAAAGCCTCAAAATAGAAGTAATATGGTTAGAAGTCTAATGATGGCAAAACTCACTGCTTGTTGTATTTGGCTGTTATCTAAAGGGAATGGTTTTTAACTTGCAGCAACAGATATCATTGTTTAATTGCATTTTTAGAACAAAATTTAAAAAGATCAGATTAGATCAATTTAGACGTAGGCTTTTGATAAAGGTCTGAAACAGCAGATGTTAAGTCAGACTTAGTAATTGTATATATGTATTAGTAGTGATTTTTAGCATTGCTTTGGGTTATTTATTTATTTATTTATTTATTCTTTAATATGATGCTTAATGAAGCCACTTCTCTGGGACAATAATACCATGTCTGGGATACTCTTGGAATGCTGGGGTATGGTGACACAAAATGTCACTTTTCCTCGGTGCCCTGCAGAACAACATCTGCTTGTTGGGGCTGCCTGAGCTGCTGCCCCAGGGAGAAGCCCTGGGGTGTCGCAGAATTTGTCTGTGCACCTGACACTCACCTGAAAACACTTTTTCATTGTTAGGTGAATCTTCATAGATCATTATCTCTGCCTAACTTCTCCCTGCACACTCAGCAGGACTTCCTCCCTTTGCCTCTCAAGTTTTCCTTGTCAGAAGTGGTCACTGCAGAAGGGTTCTGCTGGTTTTTGTGTGCCTGTCACGTAAAAATGTTGTAATACCAGATGCAAGCAAAACTGTGCTAATTGGGAATTTATTTCTGTGGCATAGGACTGCAAAACAAGAGCCTAGTTCATGTTTTGCTACAATTTATGGCAGTTGTGGGAAAGAAAACCTAGCATTGCAAATGTGCATCTTGAGCAATCTACGAGATTGGCTGTAGTTGTGGGGACAGTTCTTAAAGGCATTTCGTGTCAGTGGAAAGGATAAGGTGTCATGTCCAAATCCAGAGGCAATCTTGAGGCCTGTAAATACGATTTTATCAGAAATGCAAGGTTTTCCCCCCAAAACTACTGGTATTTTCCTGCTGTATTTCCTTCTAGAGAAAATGGCTTCATATAATCATATGAATATGCCTGAAAATCTTGCTCATCCTTTAGATATTGCTTGAGTAGCTGCATAACAATTAAGTATTCTTGCTAAGATAGACAATTTCTGCCCAGGGGTCTGTACAAGCCCTGGAAACTGGGACCTTGCTGTTCCTGCTTGTCACCTTTCCAAATTCTGAAGTTGTTTTTTAATCATTGTTTGTGCTCATTGCAATGTTTCTAGAGCCGTGTGCCTTTCCAGTACTGGTGGTTCTTGCTCCTGTCTATCTTCAGTTGCATTAGAAAGAATCAGCACTGGTTTTTTTTTACTTATTTATTGACTAATTTATTTAATTTTTTTTAGTTTGTTTAAAATGAAACCACATATTAGGAAGAAGATATTTTGTGAAAAACTATCCAGCATGTTTACTGTTTGGAATTTTGCTGAAGTGGATAAGCAGTATATTAAATTTCCCTACAGACTGCTTTGGCTATGCACTGACCTAGGTGTGTATTATCTTTGGACACTCAAAATGTGAACAGTGGTTCTGTTTTCAGGAGTTTTTGTATCAAAGGGACCATATTGCCATTTGCATCAGGAAATGAAAAATGCATGTAGGGAGAATCTGTTAGGTAAAACATGTCTGAGCTTACTGTAACCACTACAATTCAGTGAATAATTCAGTAAAATGGTACATGACACAGCTGCTCATTAATAGGACAGAGTGGTATGGAGTAGAGTGTTGCCCTACTGGAATTCCCAGCTATGTGCTTGTAAAACACCTTCTGAATGGCCCCCTTTCGATTATGCATTTCATGATAATTTTTCTTTTGCAAAAAAGCTTCAAATTTTCAATTGAAGGATACACGGAAAGCAAATTACAGTGGTGTGTTTATACTGAAACAGAAACCTGTGCTGGGGAAAATTTACAGCTATAGCTCAGTAATGTCTGTTTTAGTAGGTAAATTTGCAATAAAAACATAGAGTTTTGGTTTCAAATCCATTGCGAACTGTCTGAACTTATTTACTGTCCGTGGGAGGTTTAATAAATAAATAAATAACAAAAATCTTTGTTGGTAGTTGTGAATCAATGAGCAGATTTTGCTGTTTGGCTTTGTACTCCAAAAAAAATGCTCTTCTGACTCAACAGTGCCAGCCCAAGGAGTGCGCTAGCAATTGTATTTTTGTTTCAGCCTTCCATGAGCACGGGGCACAAGCAGGAGCTGCTCTGAATCCCTCATTCCCTATAAAAATGTGTTTTTCTTTCCCCAGGAAACTCCACAGAAGCCCCATGCGAGTGGTGCCTATTGTTTCCATGACCGGAGCCTGCTCTCAGTAAGTGCCCTGATTTTTGCCTTGGGGTTGATTTTGCGGGATCTCTCCCAATGACTGTGGGAACCCTTTGGTGGTTCAGTCCCAATGAAAGTGGGAACCCTTTGGTGTTTTGGTCCCAATGACTGTGGGATCCCTTTGGTGGTTCAGTCCCAATGAATGGGGGAACCCTTTGGTGGTTAGGTCCCAATGAAAGTGGGAACCCTTTGGGCTCCCCTGGCTGTGCTGTGCTGCACCCCCAGCCTAACAGAGCCCGAGGAAAGGAGCTGATAGTGACCTCTTTTAGTCTTCAGTGAGCTTCAGGGTCACGCTTAGAAAATAACCTTGCCTGGTTCTGGCTGTAGGTTAAAGTGATTTTCTCTCGTGTTTCCCCCATGCGTGTTTGGGTGGTGTCACTGTCGTGTTTGTGTCACCTCTGGCTGATTGCTTTGTGTACAGATTACTCACAGACCTTTCTCCCCCTCAGAACAGCTATGGATAATTAATTCCTCATGCTTTCCTTTATAAATGCTCTCATCATGTCAGGATAGGGAATATCATGAGTTAAACTCCAAAATTTATAGGGCATGTGAAAAGAAGTATTTGTGCTGATTAATTTGTTGCCTTTTCCCTTTCTGAGATGGAGCTTTCAAACCCAAAACACTTGTTGCTTGTTCATACTTGGAATTTATTTTCTAGTAAAGTTTTTCATTGTAACACGTACATAAACCCAATAACAATAAAGCATTTTTTATTTAGGATATAACTTTCCATACTTATAGTAAATACAGAAGTATCAGACAAAATGGTGTAATTCTTGGTAGGTGTGTATTTGGTACTTCTCAAACAGTTTTTAATAATCCTCTGCTTAAAATAAACTCCAGTCTTCAGACGTGTTTTGTTACGTAATGAGCATGGCTTATTCTGTATTAGATTGAGTATATTTTTACTTTATATACATTTATACATTTATAATTACACTTTCTTCTGTGTTGCAAATGGGTATTGACAAAATAATAGACTAGAATCACTTTTTGGTTCCACTGTATTAATGTGAGCAGCTGAGTTCTGCCCCAACACACAAAATTTCTTGTCACTGAAAAAATTAGACACACAGTCCTTGCTAGAAAAAAGGAGAGTTTTGCATTTATTCTCCTACACTGAACACAATCTTCCTCTTAATGTCTTTGAAATAAGATTTCATTATTTCAAAAAGACTGCCTGGCTTACTGGATGAAAAAAAAAAAAAAAAAAGCCTGTTCATCTTGAGGATAGATTTAAATCAATTCTGTAGTGCCCAGCATGCTTGTTGCTTTTAGCTTTTCCTCTGTCACGAGCAGTATTTTCTAGCGCAGAATAACCTTACAGCCCTTAGCAGAATTTGATGCAATTGACTGCTTTTGTTAGAAAAATTCTGGTAAAAATTGCATGGAGGAGGTTGGGGTTTCTAACCCAGGGGAGACTGTGGTCCCTGAGATAATCACAGCATGTTTGGAGGAAGCTAACATTAATTTGACTGTGAATACAGTGTCTCAGTAGCTATAAATGCAGTTCCAGGAAAAGATATTCATTTTCCAGCAAGCTAAAGCAGAAGTTTGGGGAGCTACACCGAGAGAGAAGAGGAAAATGCTCCTTTGGAACCCAGGGAAGCTTTAACAGTTCCGAACCATTTGCAGGGTCTGTTGGATTATTTTCCCTTGTGCAGGACCATCCCTCAGCTGCTGGGGCTGGGGGTCCCTGGGCAGCATTTCCTGGAACAGCCCTGGAGAGAAGCTGGGTCCTGCCAGCTCCGTAGGGCTGGGGGATGCTCTCCTCACTGGGACACGGGGACTTCATTTCCGAGTGGGAAATGCTCTGTCCCTGTCCCTTCCCGAGAAAAAACAGCAATACAGCAATTCCAGTCCAACACGGAGGTGTTAAAGTTGGAATTGTGTGTGCTGAAACAAATATCTGCTCCTTTTCAAAAATCTCTCGTAATAATTGAATTTTGTGTTCAGTATCCTTCAGGTGAATTTTAGTTCAATTCCTAGCTATGGTTGCTTTGCAACCATAATTTTCCTATGTTGTTTTGATGGATAAAAATGTTGAGGTATGTGTAGTTTTAACAGTCTAACTACAGAGAAATCCTGGATTTTAAAATTCAATTTCACAGCCTATGGATTTAGGTGTTTGACCTTCTATTAATGGTGCAGCAATGCCTACGGTGCTCCAGCAAAGCTGCAGTGCCTCGAGTAAAGCAGTAAACAAAGCAATAAAAGACACTTCTAGAAAAACCACTGAAAATAAACATGACAGGCAGAGGAGGTAGAATTGTTGCAAATATACAGTGGGAAATCAAGGACAAATGGTGACTGGCAGGTGGTTTGTGGCAGAAATGTAAAACCTCGATAAGCAGAGGCTTCCGTCGTTGCCTGATTTTCCCATTCCGTGGTGACAAGTTGGGGTTCTGTGGGGTGGGGATGGGGCCCAGGGCAGAGCAGCTCTGGCTGTGGGATGCCTGCTAAAACCAAAATACAGGGGTTGGGATGGATCCCGTGGGTGATGGCACTGACCTGACAGGAATGGAGGTGCTGAAGGGTTCTCAGCTCCCGAAGTTGGGCATTTAGGCTGTGCTGCATTTCTCTGAGTCGAGCTTATTCTGGAAGATGAATTGCTGTGCTTTGCCCTCCCCTGCACAGCTCCCTTGCCTGGAGCTGCAATCCTTTGCCAACCAAGGCATTTCTCTTCGGTATTTCACCGGCGTTCTCCAGAAAATGAAGAAAAATCAGAAATGTTTCAGAGTTTTGCAGAAAGTTTATGCAATTTTTGCCCATTCTGTTGTTTTTTCCTTACTCCTCAGGTTGTGCACAGCTGTTCCATAGTTTGCTGAATGTACTGTAGTGAAGTGATCTTAGTTTGTTAGTAACACCTTTCCTTGGCCAGAAGATTTTAAGTCATAGAGGAAGGATGAGCCAGGGGTGCTGCTCCATGTTCATCTGGCAGTTGCATCTTTTGGAAGGTCTGCCAGGACTGTCCACATTTTAAACCCTGCTGGATATAAATATATTTATTTTTATATTTATATATTTATGTCAATATATAAACACACATAAATTTTTATGTATATGTATATATATAATATATTTATATATTATCTTCCCTCCTCCTGCAGCCTGGCAGTGGCTCAAAGGCAGTTGCTCTACTGTAAGGGCCCACAAAGCCAGTGAAAGACAGGCATTTAAACCCCTTTTCTCTAATTTTAGAGTGAGCTGTGTATTCTTTGGCATTGTCAACATGTGGAACAAAATAAGGGAAAAATAGCTGTTATTGCATTGAAAGTATTATAGGGTATTATGAGTCCTTTTTTCCCCCTCATTAAACACATCTTTTAAAAGTGTTACTACAATAAATCTATTTTCCAAAACAACATAGCACTCCATGGAGGAGTCTGAGGAGTTTAGTATGATCTAGGGATTTCTACCTGAGAGGCATGAAAAGAAAATAATTGTGAAAGAGATCTATTATAAAATACCACAAATCTCTTAGAAATAAATCAATATTATAACTTTAATCTAATAAATATGGAAGAAAAAAATTTAATGATGGTATTCTTATTTATTCATCTCTCTCTATTCTGATGCAGTCTGAGTGATAGTATTAGTCTAGAGAGTTGAATATTTTTCAAATTGCAGCACTTTGAATTACTGATATGTGCAAATTACAATAAAAAAGGGATGAAGAATGGTAGTTAGACAACGTAAATGATGCAGTAAGTTCTGCTCCATTACTTCAGCTGAGCTAGGATGGGGAACTGTTTAGTTGTTAGGATCTGCTCCACTGTCATATTATTCATTGTTGTTTTGCAATATCTTCAAATATCTTCAACAGTTATTGTAGGAATTCATTAAGGAGCAGGAGCAGCGAGGCATTTACCCGCTGCTAATGATGAGCAGGAGAATATTCTCATGGATGTTTTTGCTTCAGAAAAAGCTTAACTAGGCTAGCTGAGCCTGACCTCTGTTTGATTTTTTTTCCTAGTGCTGGCGCAAGGTAATTCGGTGTTAGGTGGCTGATTTGTAATATTGCTTTTCCATTAGTTGGATATGTTTCATTAGATATGTGCTTTCCTGTTTAGGGAGCTAACTGTACTACCTTTGTTTAATTTGGTGGGTTTGGGGTTTTTTTAAGTCTGCATGTTCCAAGGTTTCATTTCCCCCAGGGGAAGAAAATGTTGTGGGTTTTTGTTTTTCTGGCTGCCATTAATGTGAAGTTTATATGAGTAAAATCATTAATGCTTTTGGACAAAAGAGCAGTTGTGTGGGAGCAGGTTCACATGAGTCACTCTTAAACCATTCCTGTAATTTGTCATTACCTAAAAGGGCTACAAAGCAGAATATCAGCGGTTTGCTTTTGGTTCTGCTGCTCATTTCACTGAATCCATGATCTTCCTACAGAAATAAAGACACTGTGCTTGTTTAGATTGTGCTTAATCCCTGCCGCAGATAATTGTGTCTGTATTTATTTGGGCAGCTCAAGTGACTCTCTCAAGGCAGATCCTGGAGCATAAGGCTCACTGCAATCAAACAGGACATCTTGAAAACAAGAGGAAGACTCCTAACACAAGAGTTTTGTGGAAATACCACTGTAGATTATTTCAAATTATAGCTCTGTAACAAAAATTAGCATTGTAATTTTCCCTTGGCTGTCTACAAATGCACATGTAAAGAAAAATCTTAACAATTTCCTAATTTCTCCTTCCTCTCTTTTAAGAATGCAGTCCCTATTTCTCTCTGATGGATTCCTCTGTGAACTTTCTAAATCCTCCATCTTTCTGAGTGGTTTGGAGTTCACCAAGTAAAAGCTATAGGGGTTAAATACAGACTGGTCTTGGCCTGTGAATGTACTGTGTTCTGACACCTCTGAGATATTTCCTTCATGAACATTAGAGTGGAGACATTTTCTTATTCAGGCATTGTGAGAATTTCCACATGAATGTCAACACTCCAAACACTTCCACTGGCAATTGTTTGCACTCTGGATATTCTCCAGATTGCAGCATTAAGGGGTTTTTGATCAAGTTCATTTCCACAGCTCCATGGCATTTAAGAGATATCAAGTCCCAATATTCCTGTGAGATTAGTATGTGCTATTATCTCTTTATTACAGAAGGAGAAGGCAGAAAATTGAGCAGCCTGAACGATGTGCCAGGAGAAGGACTATAGCAGAGCTAGGATTTGAATTCATGTTTCTCAAATCCCAAATCATTGCCTTCGTTCTTGGGCCATCTTTCCTCTGCTCTCCCTCTAATCCAGTACCTTCTATTGTTAATGACTCTTTCATTTAACAGTGAAAAGGACTTTATAATTTCACGCTCTTTCCTGTCTCATAAAAATTTGAAATTTTTCCTTCAGAAAATCCTGCAATTATTAAATGTGTGTGGAAAGTGTGTGATATGCAAAGTCCTATCAGCACAGGGCAAAGCTAATTGAAATATGACATTCCTAGTGATGATCTGGGTCATGTCAAGGGTGCCACCATCCTTTAATGAAGACATACACTCAATCCTCTTTTCTTTGAAGAGCTTACAGACTTCTGAAACTTTTTCTGATAATGCTAACTATGCAAAGTGGAGGTACAGCCACAGCAGGCACTTGGGCAGCTCAGCACAGCAAATTTTAAACCTGGCAAGGTTATTCTGAGATTTGGGGAGTGCTGCTGGGGGAATCAGCTCTGTGTGGCTGCTGCTCATGGCTGGGGGCAGCTGCAGCCTGGGCAGGTAGGGCTGGGAAAAGGACAGGGATCAGAGCTAAAAATGAGCACCTGGGGCTGTGTTCAGGGGGGAATTGCTGTCCCTGCACACAGAGCAATCAGAGTCCATCCCATGCCACTATTTATGGCTTTTTGCGCCCTGATCTGGGGTCCTGCTGAGCACCCCTGGGCCCAGCTGTGACAGCCTGGTCCTGTTTCTGTGGGGGAGTCTCTGTGCTGCTACAGCTCGTGGACATGAACAGGAGCATTGGATTGGAAGAACTGATTAGAGGTGGGGAAAATTTATTTTCCTTTGTGTCCCAGTATTGCATTTGAGGTTAGTTACTGAGTCCCCAGGTCTGTGTTGGAGCATAATTCCTGTGCAGCACGGGCACAAGCAATAAACAACATCCTCTGTGAGAACTCTTTCTGCTCCTGGAAGATGTGTTAGAAATCAGATCACTGAGAGGTCTTTACATTTTGAGTATGGAGTGGCAGTTTGAAAATGCATCTCCAGTGAGGAAAGAACTCTGGGAAATAAGAACAAATCTGTTGATGGAAAATGAAAAGTTTATCCTCATGAAAAGTTTGTCCGCATTCTGCATTGATTAAGAAATGTAAATAGGTGAAACAATGTGAATTTGACAAAGTACATTTGTATTTGGCAGCATTTACTTTTCCTTCAGAACTGTTTAATACCTTCAGAAGCTGAGCTGCACAACTGCTTTGACTGTAGACCTTTCCAGAAGCTCACCAACACCATGGGAGCATTCTAGAATTTACCACTGGGCTTTAGCAATTTGGGATTTCTCACCAAGTACTTAACCCTTTATCTTTCACACAGCTGAAATATGTTTACATCTGTCAACGCATTAATGAGAGTGACTTATCTGTGCCCTCCCAAAATCACTGCACATTAATCAGGGCAAATTTGGGCAGGCAGGTCAAAGAGCAGAGTTCTTGTCTGTGTGTGCAGAGGCAGAGCTCTGTTCCCTCCTAAATTCTTGTGCAGCCCCAGCCCCACTGGTTGAGGAGGGAGGGAGAGTGAGGAAAAAGAGGAAGAGAAAAACAATAATTCAGAAAAGCTTGATGTTGTGCAAACACTGCTCAGCAATAGCCTGACAATAGCAATGGCACAGTTAGCAACACTGCTTCAGCCACAAATCCCAAATACAGCCCCACACGGGCTGCTGTGAAGATTAACTCTGTCCCTGCCAGACCCTATATAACTCCTGCCTTTCTTCACTGTGGAGTTTCTGCTTCCCTCTTCTGCACCCCAGAGCAACAGTTTCATGAGCACATCTAGAAAAGAGAACAGAAACAGTGGTTTTGTTTGTCTGAGGGTTGGTTTTTGTGGAGGCTTTTTCCTTATCTTGAAGGATAGTTTGCACAGCTAAATGACACAGTTATAAAAAATATATATATATTGGGCCTACACTGAGAAAAAAATTGATCTGAAATCCTTCACAAATTATGTTTTTATCAAGACCAAGATGTTGTGCGCTATTGATTTTTAGATCTGCACAGCCTACAAGTAATAGAAGTTGCAGAGACAAAATAATTTAAGATGGTTTTCTGTCTTTTGTGTAAGCCAGGTTAGGATATTGAAGTACAAATCAATTGCTTTGCCACTCAGATTCCCTGAAACCCAAAAGAAAATTTCAGCATGAGTTATGGTTTCCAAATGTTTGTATTTTCTGGTTCCAAGGCTTTTCTCAAGTGTTTTCCTGCAGGCAATAGACCTTGTTTGGTCTGAGAAGGCTTTTTTGCCCCTTGGTCACCAGTGGCACACCAGGGAGCTGCAAGGGAAAGCGTGTAGGAGGAAGGACCATCATGGATGATAGCAGAAAAAATGTGACATGGAAGGATGCAGAAGCCACGAGTGAATAGCAAGATGTGCTCAGGATCAACTTGAGGTGGAGGGGAAGTGCTGAAGGGAGAGCAGTGCCATCCCCATGCCTGCTCCCTGCTGCTCAGGCTGCTCTGGCCACACTTCCAGAGCGGATCAGCTCCACTGCTAAAGCGGTGGGAATATTCCAGCAATGGCAGCTGAATGGATTGGGGCAGAATTGCTTTCACACAGGTGGCTATGCCATTCTAGGCAGAAACTCTGAATACGTGAATTATTTGGCTTCAAGTAATAACCACTTGGAAAAACCAAACTATGATGAGAGCTAATAAGACAATAAAACCACTAAAACAAATGGAAGCAGATAGTGCACAAGGGATTTTATGACTTGTCAGCTTATTCCTGACTCAAGAATGTTAATTTAAGGACTGTGTTCAGGAGGATATGTATTTATAAGCTACAGGTATGCTCAGAGCAGCATACTCTGTGTTTGATAAGTTGTGGAAAAGAAAATATTCTTTTAGACTTGATGTTTAACTACCACAGGAAGCCTGCATTTGCATAACTTGATGAATAACATTAGAGTTGGGTTTTTCTTGAGCTTTGTTGTGCACCAGAGGGAGAGAGCAGTAACATTCTTCAGAGGCCGCTTTTAAAGCAGCTCGAAAGTTCACTTGTTGAAATGCCAAAAATGTTTTGTACCAACTGATGTGCAGTTAAATGAAATGGAATGATTCTCCGTAGGTTTAGGGATATTTGTATCATCATCTAGTTTTCCCTAGAACACACTTTGATGTAATGGGAGACAACTTTTTCATGATTCATATTCTTAAAGAAAATGCCCATATTTAAATTGACTGTTGCTGTGTCTCCGGATGTCAATAAATTCTTTCCTTGAGAACACTGGTCCCAAATGCAGATCCTTGTAAACAGCCCCTAATTCTCTTCCGTGATACCCAAACACTGCCATGATTTCTTGGGAGACTTTTCTTATTGTTCAAAGTGGGGAAATGATCCACTTTGTGCTGTTTTGTCTCCACCCTCTGCAGGTTCCATCAGTCTGTCCCAGGCACACTCCTCTCCCTCTTCCTTCTGTTCCTTCCCACTTCTCCTCCTTGTGGGATTTTTCCGTGCTTCCCTCAGATCTGAGAATGAAGTCCTGCATGGATTCATGCTGCATTCTGGTTGGAGATTTTGTCCCTTCCTTAGCTTTCTGAGCTCGATGCTGAAGGAACAGGGGGGAGAAAAACAACATAATTCTTTCATTGTTAATAGTGCAGGATGGAAAGAACAAAAGCCCTAAAAAGTACGGAAAGGCCACCTGAGAATATTCTAACCTGAAAATAAGCCAGAATCCAATGTTTTCTGCAGCAAAGAAACATTTGAAATTTTTCCTTCAGAAAATCCTGCAATTATTAATAACATTCGACATTGCAATTATTAATAATATTAACCTTTCTGCAGCAAAGCTGGGAAGGTTCTCATGCAAAGATCCATTCTTTCTGGGGGTGAATTGGCTGCCTGAGCTGCAATATCAGCGGAACACCTGGAAAAAGGTTGAAGCGGAAGGCAAAAACCATTTGGTGATGACCAAATTACTCAAGAGATATCACCCAGGTGATGCTGAGGAAAGGGAAGTGGGATCCACTGCAAAGACAAGGAGCTCAGGGGGAAAATGCAGCCAGAAACACAGAGAGCAGCCTGGGACACAGGGTGATCGAGGAAATGAGAATCTGCATCTCAGCAGAGAGGAGAAAGAATGGACAGGTTTTGGGTGCACATCCATGAACCAGGAGGCTGCAGTGTCATGAATGCAGTATTTCACTGGAATGAATAAATGGTGAATGTTTGCAGTGAAGGGGATTGATAGAGGGAAGTCCATGGGAATCTACACTGCTCAGTTTGTAAAAGGGACAAAATAATGACACATATTTCTGTTGCGACAGGGTTGTTCCAAACAGGCAGAACTGAGACTGACTAGGAAAGTGCCGAAAGCTGAAGGATTAACTGCCAGGATAAAATTCACTTTGAGAATTTCATAATAGATGGAAATCTTTTCTTGATGAGGGCGTGCGTGACTATTATTGCTCAGAAGGGTTTTTTTGGAAACATCAGATGGAGTTCTCAGCAGCATTAGTTCAGTGCTTGACAGCTGTCAGAAAAAGCAAATTGAATATTTAGCGACTTTGAGAGAAGGCATTCACCACAGCAAATACAGCACTGGCCCTGCTGGAGTGGGGATTGTTTTACATGTGCCTGCTGTACACAAATTTTGGTTAACCCATGTTTCACTGAGGTGGGGTTAAGGGGAAGCTGAAAAGGACGATCAGAGGTGTGGTAGAGCTGCTGAGCAGGGAAAACACAGAATCCATGGCACAGCCATTTCCCCTGGGAAAGCTCTGACATATGAGTGAAGTGGTGGAAAAGGGATGGAGTGAAATTATTATTGGTATTGATTTGAATATTGATGTTATAATGATATGACTCATAAGGCAAGGATTATGGACTCAATGACTCATGGAGAGAATGTCTCTTTTCATGCTATCTAATGCTATTCAATAGCTTTTCCTCTGCAGAGTTCAGATGCAAAAAATATCAGCAAGTTAAGAATAATTGTTGAAATTAATGTATGGTGTTTCTTACACAACAAAATGCAGGATGTCCCTCTTTGCAAATGACTGTGGCAAGGCTGGTGCTTGTGTTCTGTCATAAACATCTGAGGGTGACTGTTGTTGGGCAGAGTTTATTATTTTAACTGGTGCAATCCAGTTAAAACAGCTCTTCTGATGTATGGCATTAGAAATGGATTTATGAATCTCTTGCTTATGTTATTTTTGTGTACAGAAATTGTGTATCCATAAATACATAATGGGAAATTTAAAGACAGGAATCAGCATTTATGATATTCAGTGGCATTTAAAATGTATTTGTTGAATTATGATGAACAAATACTATTTAAATCTTTTAAAAGTAGCAGTAGCTTTCCTTGGAAGCCATTTTCTATTGAATTGAATCTGATCACATTATTTTAGATTCCAGTATGTTCTGTTGATCTGTTTAGGGAGAAAATCAGTGCCTTGGCTTTAAGGTAAACCTCTTCTCAGGGTCATGGAATGTGAGATGCAGTTTCACTCAGGTTTGATACTTAACTACCCCATCCTCCTTTCTGTTTTGGATTAATGGTAGAAAAAAAACCCAAATTTTATAATAAGCAACTCCTAATGATGCTGTAAGGCAGTGCTGGCAGGAAAGGAAATGTTTGCAAACCAAGGATGTTTGTTGTTGTTGCTGGCAGTTCGTGTGCCCCAGCAGCAAACATTTTGTAGATCTGCTTCTGTGTTCCTGCAGCTCTGAGGAGAGATTCATGGCTTCAATTATATGTCCAAGACTGAAAAAAAAATTACTTTTTTTTTTTTATAGTCAGACAACTCTTCTAGTTCTTTGAATGTGTGTTTTTAATGATCTTACAATTTAAGTGTTTGCTCAGCCAAAGATCAAGGAATGGGTCCATTTGATACCTGTGTGGGGATGGACCGATCTTAATGTGCAGCCCAAATCAACCCTTTCTCTCTGCTGCCCAGAGCAGTTGTGACCTGGAGTGACACTGTTTGGTGGATATAATTAATACAATAATATGATCAATAACAAATATCATTAACATGATAATATGGCACAGGCCACAGTATTGATTTGCTGCTCTTTTCTCAGCATTCCTAAGCTGAGCTGAACACAGAGAAGGCAGTTTTTCTTTCATTTTTGGAGTAAATTTGGGGTGTTTATATAACAGAGAATAACTGGAGGAAAAATCAATTTACATAAGAATTCAGGAGCAAATGAAACAAAGAGAACTGCATCCTCATTATTCTATTTGAATGCAGCGTGCCAGCCAACTTTGTGATTTGGTGGAAGGCTTATTAATGACTCCTAAATGAGCAGACTTTGGAATGGCGATATTATCTGTGATGCATTATTGAATCAACAGAAACAAACCTGCTGCCATTAGCCTCATTATTGAGGCACTGCCACGTAATGACTGTTTCAGGTGCAAAGAAGCTGCAGTTAGCAAGCAATGGCCAAACGAGAGAGGTGGGAGTGACTCACGAGAGAAGGAAGGGAAATGGAAGAAATTCAAGGATTTTTCAGGAGAAAACATTCAGGCTGCCATTTCTCGCTGTTCCAAGCACATTGGAGGGCAAAGCGCAGCTCCCCGAGTAGCTAATGGTGATATTGTTTATTGGATTGGATTTTTAATTTTTTTTTTCTTAATTTTACCTCTCCTGCTTTGCCAGAACATCTGTCTGGAGTGAACTCTGAGCCTTTGATGGATCAGCTTTGCCAGTGGTTATTGCTGCATCTGTGAGTGCTGCAATTGCCCACAGATGGGCTGGCAGGCGCTCAGCAGCACCAGCTCTCAGGGCTGCTCTGCTGCCCTTTCCTGCAACAACCTGGGACTACAAATCAGTGCCCAGAAGGTAAAATAACTCTTCCTGTTATGAGTTAGTGGGGAAAAAAAAAAAGAGAGTGAGAGAAGGAAACTAAATTAACTTCCTGAAAAATACTTGTCAACTGTGGTTGAATAACAGCTAATTTGAATGTCAAGTTTTCTCATTAATCCCTTGATTAAAATCATTTCCTTTTTGTAACCAAAATACTTGCATAAATATAGAAAATATAATAATGCAGAAGTTATATTTAAAACCTTTTTTTCTGAGGTTAGATGTGTTTGTAATTAAATCTGTCTGTCAGAGGAAAATAAGGGTTACAGGCATCCCCTCACATTTGTGTACAGGAATCTGTCTGCATGCATCATTTCCCCCCCATTAGCTCTTAAAATAAGGAAAAAGCAGTAGTTTTGGGTTGTTCTGGAGGTTTTTTCTTGGTTTCAATGTAAAGCTACTGAAAAGAATTCTTTCTGATAGCAGGAGCCCTGTATAGTATCACAGAAGAGAAAATTTTAGAATTCAATTTTCTTTTACTGTCTGTGACGTCATAGTTTGCTAATTAATTCACCTTTCTATTTTATTATTGTGTGACTTTTGATATCCGCAAGTTTTTATGCCATTTCATCCCAGTTCCCTTGTGAGGGATTGCAAACAGGAAGCTCCTCTGGCCAAGAGGTCAAGGGGAGCCCTTGGCAGTGAGTGTTCAAAAAGAGACAGAAAAAGCCCAGCCCCAGAACCCAAACAGCAACAAAGCTTCTGCAGTTGGACTCGAGGATTCTTCTCAGTGCCACAGCTCTCATGTTAATTCTCAGTTCAGAATCATCCCCTGCGAGTGTTTACAACCCCTTAGAATTCATCATCTGTTATATTTAGCGCACAAGACTTACGTGGTATGAGTACATTTAGTTTGCCATGCTTCTCTTTAGGTTATTATCTAAGGATTTTTTAAATTGATTTTTCTGCTCTTTCTGAGATTCATTTAGAAAGCCCAATTTGACATTTTCAGACAGGAAGTGATAAATATGTTTCAAGCAGAAAAACATGTGCTCTCCACCTTTAGTTGCTAACAGGTGCTCACAGGCTACAGTTTTTGTTTGTTTTTAATGAGGGCAAAGGCTGAGCCAGGAGAGAGTTTCTGTTGTTGTGACATCAGTGAAGAATTAAAATGCTGATAACTTCAGGACTTTCTCAAGCCTCATGTCAACAATCCCATAGTGTTAAACACGCTAAGATGTGATTTGTGCTTCAGTTCTCATTTCAGTGCCTTTATGTTGCTCATGCTTTAGCATAAAAGGCAAATTAAATGGGATTTCAGTTGATACAGTTGCATGTGTCTTGATACCAAAGTAGTTTTCTTCCTGGAAAAGTTTAACCTCTATTCTCATGAATGAGACAGAATCATAATGCTCAAAATATGCCGAAGAGAAAACACTGCACAGAGTCCTTATGAAACCATCTTGAAGTTGATGAATGTTTCATGGAGTTTATTTACAATATGTATAATAGAATTTTGCATAATTCAAAAGCATGCTATTTGATCTTGCAGCATTTATTGAACTAAGAGTTTTTATAAAATGCATAAACAAATATATCAAACCAGTGGTAGAAGTACTGCAGAGTAAAGTACATCAACTCTCTGAGAACTCTCTCTGAAGTGCTACTCGAGATTCTCAGTGTGTGAATGCCCTGTACACAATGAGGTTTTCCAACAGATTTTCATATTTCAAGTGATTCCTCTATCCTATACTACAAAAAATATTTGGTTTGTAGTCATAATATTTGGGACCAGTAGGGCATAAATAGGCTCCACATGAAGATTTATGCAAGTTCCCAGTAAATCCTGGTTTTTGGGGGGTTTATTCTTGGAGATCTACAGTTTGAAGATTCAGAATTTGGGAGTTGCTCACACTTTCCCTGCATGGGGGGTGTGGGATGTCATGAAACACATTCCAGAAAGAGCCTTCATCCAGACAGAGAAACACTGATTTTCCTGGGGTTTTCATTGCTTTTTCTAAAATAATTTTCTTGATTACCCTTGGTCCTGGTCTGCCTGGTTCTGTTGGGGATGTTGTTCTTGGGAAGGGAGCCTGCAACAAACCCATCTGCAAAGGCAGTGGACTAAGCTTGTAATAACTGAAATGTATCTTGAGACAGAATTTTTCCTTCCAGGTTTTTCCCTTTTTTTTAAATTTCAGATTTTTCTTTGTTTAGTTAATGCTGTGTAATCATTGCAGCAGCCTGTGAAACAAGCATTTTAACATCTGCACATTATTCACCAGCCACTGTTGCTGTGTGTAGAAAAGAAAAATATCTCCCAATGACTTCTCCCACCTCCCAGTCTGGCATGGTGCTGTTGCACAGGAGACTGGCAGGACAGAAAACAGCCTCAGAAAAACTGATAATTGACAATGGGAACTTAGATTCAAACTTGGATTAATTCACCAGTCTCTGCTCTTTGGCTGCTGCTGGTTTGAAAGGTTTTGGAGGTCTGCTTTATCTGTGGGGTTTTGTGTGGGGTTTTCTCTGCCTGCCAAGTTTTCCCAAATGTCACAGGTTTATTTCACATCCCAGCCAATCTCCCTGGCTCATCCAGTGTTTGTCAGTGTGGATCTCTGTGGTGCTGTGGGCATGAAGCAAGGAAAACTAAAAAGAAAAAATGCGTGATTTGCTTTTGTCATTTGGAAGATATTTAAGAAATCCATCTCCTGGAAGAGGAATAGCAGAATTAGCAATGAGATGTCCACAGTCAGTTTTCTTCTTGTCATGTAGAACTCTGTAAAATGACATCTCAGAGTGTCATCGTTCGGTGATGATATAGGGACAGTGACAAATTATTTTAGTTCTGTAACTTCCAAACCTATGTTATGTTCGTTTTTTATTAACCTTCAAAGGCCTCTGATTCAGCATCAGGACCTGGATTTGCATATGTGTGCATGTAAAAACAGGAGGGCCCCACCACAGACCCCAGATCTTCCCTTTTTTTGGTCACAGACCTCCCTCTCGGACTGCCCAGAGCTTCAGTGAAGATGTTGAGGAAGCAATGACTTACAGGGGTTTTTGAGGAAGAATAGGCTTTAAATGTAAACTCTGATTGTGTTACTGGAATCGTGGTTTATAGAAATTGTGGAATCACAGAATGGCTTGGGTTGGAAGAGACTTGAAACTCCTCGAGCTCCCACTCCTCTATAGACACACACACCTTCCACTGTCCCAGGCTGCTCCAAGCCCTGTCCAGCCTGGCCTGGGACACTCCCAGGGATCCAGGGGCAGCCACAGCTGCTCTGGGCACCTGTGCCTCCCCGCCCTCCCAGTGTGGGATGGTGTTTTCTTTAACACTGATAAGGAAATGCAGCTCAGGAAGGTGGAGTGAAGGAGGGACCATGCAGTGAAAAAGGTCAGTGATTTTACTGACAAAACAACAGAAAAACTGTATATTAGCATGGAAAAGGAGCCAGTTGTGGACATCAGGAACCACTTCCCATTCTGAGGCTGGCTGGACACTGAGGGTTGGATGCCTGGGGAGGTGCGGGGCTCTCCCAGCTTGGAGCTATTGCAAAGCTGGACATTGTCCTGGGCAGCTCTAGGAGGTCCTGCTCGATGTCCAGGGGTCCTGCCCATCCCCAGCAGCCGGGGGTTTGATGATGCAGCAGTGACAGTGTGACAGCTTCATGTCACTTGCTCAGGTCTCAGCCTCTTCCTGCAGCATTATTAAACACCTCAGCAGAGAAGCTGAAAAGAGAAAAGGAGAGAATATTATTTTGCAGAGAGTGGTGATTGACATAATTAAATTAGCTAAGAGTCATGGCCCTTCATTTATATCAGCAACTGCCCAGTGTGATCTCAAAGCATTGCAGGCTCCTGCATGTTGTAAAGGGGAGATAACATCTGTGCCACAACAGTTAGGGAATTTTGTCTTTTCCTTGTGTGAAGGATGAACTTGGAATTTAAATGACCAGAAAATATCCTAAACCAGACAACAAATGCACAGCAAACCTCCTAATAGCAAACATCATTTAGTGCCAGAGAGAGGTTTTCTCTGTTGGAGATCTTAAAAAAAGTAAAAAAATAAATGAGCCCCACTCTGTCAAGGACAGCAGAAATAAAGTTTGAACCTATCTTGGAGCGATGGAATGGAGTAGTGAAATCTCAAGGTGCCCTTCTTTAAACACTTGTCTAAAGACAAGGTTTGGTATTCTGTTGGACATTTGCATTGTCAGCTGAATGCATTGAAAAGATAACATTCTCATGCAGAACTGAGCAGGATGTGAAGTATTTTAAAGCAAAATACCCTTATCTGAAAAAAAAAAACCAAACCCCAAACAAAAAAAACCCAACAACAAAACAATCCACAATAAAAAACCCCCACAATCCAAATAAAATGTGATCCCAGTGTAGCCACACTGATTAGTTCTTTCTGTTTCCTTCTTTCTACCTCCACTCCTTGCCAGCAACACTTCTCTGAAAAAGAATTTTCACTCTGCTGCTTTGCTTGCTGTGCTAATCACCTGTATCTGAAAATACATCTTCAAAATTGTTTTACTGTGACAGGTCAGCAGATAAAAGCTGGATACCAGGGGGTAAATGCACTGACTAATAGACTTTCTTTCTGTAACCTAAGCAATATTCCACAAAAAAACTTGGTTCATCACTGGTGTTACGTTTGAAAATATTATCGGAAAATGAAGTCCTGTACTTTGTTGTTGGAGTTTTTTGGCAGTGTTTTTGGTGTGGTTTTGGGGGTTTTTTTTTGTCTTAGGCTCTGCTTTTCCTGTCTCTCAGTAAATTTATGAGATAATTACCACCACAGTTGACTGCCCAAAATCCTTAATGACAAAACTCTGGGAGCCCAGGCACCATGGTGAGAGTAAGCTATTAGTGATGTCTAAGCGGGCTTACCTAAAACAGGGGCTAGACAAAGTTCAGAGAATAAAAAACAGTTAGATTTATTGAAGGCCTTCAGGTGCATTCAGGGCACTCACAGCCCACCCAGGGGCTGCACCCAAAATTGACAATGGTCATGAGTTTTTGATACTTTATGAGTTCTGTCCATTTGCATATCAGGGCTAATCCTCCAATTACAGCTTCAGGTAATGAAGTCAATTACTCTGAATTTGCTTCCCCCAATTCACTGTTTACATATCTTGGGGCCTGAGACAGTGAGGTGTCCTTGAGTTTTGAGCTTAGAGAGGAATTGTTTTGTCTAAAAACTAGAGAACAGCAGCTCAGCACCCTGTATGGAGCCCAGAGTTATACACTAAAAGTTACAGGATTACAGGTACATGAAAATATAAACGCTAAAATCCCAAGGCATCATTAGTACCTCCACATGTGAGATCCACAGAGTGCTTTCCCTTCTCCTTTTTCCCTCTCTCACCCAGCCCAGAGCTAGGCTGTGGAAATTCAGGGCTCACAAGATGCTGCCTGCTCCTTCACTCGAGGTCTGGCTGGATTGTTGTGCCAGACTGGAGCATTTCCATAGTGCTGATCCCACCAGTTTCTCCTCAGCACCGTTGCAGTCTCACACATCAGAAATGGGAGGTCAGAGCTTTGCAAATGGAGCCTGCTCTGCTGGAGGAACGTCTCAGAAGTTCTGCTAATGTGCACAAAAGGCACAGCCGGCTGTATTTCCATCTTTTTCACACTTGATGGCTTATGGTCTAACGGTGCTGTGCTGTGTGTTAGCTGTAAAAGGTGATTTCCCAGGTTGAACTTCAAAATTACTGAATTATTGATGCATTTTGAGCGTGCATTAGTGGCGTGGATGTGAATTTCTATATTTACCATAACCACTAATAATCTGGGCCTGCTTAGGAACGAGTGTGGTCAATTATTTTTCCCATTATCTCATATTTGTTTCAGTAAAAGCATGATTTATAGTCATCTGATTTATTGAAATAGGGGGATTTTTTGGCAATTTTAGTGTTGTAGAACACAATGTGTATATTAATTTCTATGACCTAAGGATGACTTGAATCTAAATGTTGTCCTTGCTAATAGCTGAATGCCTGTGCACCAAAGAAAAACCTCAAAAGGATCTTTGAAATAATTGAGCCATTATTTGTTTCAAAGCAGTAATATCACAGCTTCAACAGAAACATCCTTTACTGTGGAGCCTGGATCTAAAGCAGCCAGAATCCCCCAGTATTTTCTATTGGATCTTAAATAACACTCCTGGTAATAAAATCCTGGAGTACACATGAATATAAATATAATATTGTTTTTACTGTTGGCTGGTTCAGGCAGCTTCTCTGACTAGAAATTATTTGGGTTTTGTATGGTTAGTTTGTATGGTTTTGTATGGTTAGTTTGTATGGTTTTGTATGGTTAGTTTGTATGGTTTTGTGCGATTAGTTTGTATGGTTTTGTGTGGTTTTGTATGGTTTATATCGTTAGTTTGTATGGTTTTGTGTGGTCAGTTTGTATGGCTGTTTGCATCCAGTGGAATGGTGGGAACGCTGTCACCAATATTTAGGAACACCAAACCGGTGCTGAGGAGAGCCCTGAGAAGGGCAGCCCTGCTCCCTGGGGAACTCTCTCTGTCCAAGGCACACTTTTGGGATCTCAGCACGGCCTTAGCAAAGTCAGAAACAGCTCCTGCATCCTCCTTGCCACTCCTGGAGCCTTTCCTGCTTGAAAATAAAAAAAGATGCCCTTGAAATCTCGATTTTCCACAGCCAGTCAGGGACTAGGAAATTGATTGGCAATGCTGATATCAACTCGAGTCTACTTTAAAAATCAACAATACATCTCCAGCAGGCAGTGCACGCCAGCCAAGGTTTGAAAAGCAGAGTGCCAGAAGGATTCTCAGCCCCAGGCCAGCGACAGGGAAAGCTTTCTTTGAGAGGCTCCATGAGACAAGTGCTTTCTGTGGCATCAGGGCTTGTCCTGGTGCCAGCAGCCTTTCTGTGACAACGAGGCATGAAATTTCCCTCCAGCCTGGCATCTGCCTGGCTTTGCTCAGTGCGGTGGGGACAGCCAGTTAAATAATGCAAAGTGATTTTCTACAAGTTTAACTCACCTTATCAGGTTGATGTCCTCTAGGACTACTCTGATACTCTTTATTGCTTTTTAGTGATTTTTTTTTTCCCTTGTGTAAAAACAAAATAGCACGTTACTGTTAATGAAGCCCACAAAGTTCGTGTGTATTAGTTTGGACAGAAAAGAAGAAAAAAATCTCTTCAATTTCTTTCATTCTTGGAGTCACCAGCAGCAATTATAGGGTGCTCAGTTGATTTTTTAGGGATCCTCCATAATGTGTTGACATTTCCTGCTAACTTCTGGTTTAAAAAATCCCTAAAACCCCCAAAAGTAACAAAGCCAACTCCACCACACCCTAACAACCCCATCCACTGCACCCACCAACCTCCCAGGCCTTGAGAATAAATCCCCCACTGTATTTTTTAACCATAAAATGAATTGTACTCTTGCAGCATTTTTTATTAAGCTTGAAAATGTGATCCCCACCTCCCACCGCCCACCTTCCACACAACTGAAGTGTCATTTGAAGGAAGAGATGTAATTCGGTACCTTAGGGAAACATGGAAAAGAAGTTGTTTCTGGTGCATTCTTCGTGTTCTCACTGGGGTTGGCAACTTTTAATGCTCCTTGTGAGAAAGGCATCAAAGCCTGAAGGATGAAACAAAGAGAGAGGGAGAGAATAAGCTCAATATTGTTAGAGCTGACTTTTTCTCGGGGCTGTTTTCACACTTCCTCAGGCAATAAGATTAAAAAAAAAGTAGTCTCTAACATGAAGCCCACTTCTGGAGTCTGATAGATAAATCTAGACAGGCCAAGAAATCTTTATTTCTCTGCAAAGTTATTGGTTCATATCTCTTGTCCACAGATTAAAGTAGAAATTGATCTTGCTTTCAGAAGAAGAATTTTTACAATTCTGGTTGTCAAGCATGGGTTAATCTGCCGAGTTCTTTTTGCTGCTCAACCAGTGGTGTGTTTTTGTTGTGGGGTGTTTTTCAGGTTTCTACGAAAATGTCTTAATTCTGCTTTGAAGTTTTTTTTAAACATTAGTGTGAAAACATATACTACAAGCATTTTTTAGCTATGTAGGTACTAATCTAATCTTACCACTTCAGTTTGCAAGATAATGTATTTCCTCTTTCATCATCGGGTTTAGACTTCCTCTTTAAAAATAAAAAGGGAAAAAGGAGATAGGAGACAAGACTTTGCTAAATCAAAAGAATACGAAGTGTATTTTTTTCCTCCTTGTCTTCCTAGACAGACCTAAGTAATCCTCTGACAGGAGAGATGCCAGGAAAAAGTGCAGAAATACGTATGTAATGACCTTTGCTATTAAAATTAACATGTGCCTCCTGCACCTGTTCGGAAATGGTTTAACATTCCTCTGCCTGACTTCAGAAACACTGGGTAATTAAACAGTACTTTCAGTGAAGGTCAACTCTGAATTAGTAGTTCATTAAATTATTTGTCATGCTGAATGTTACTCCTGGTCACCAGAAGCAGTGAATTCAAACAAAGAGCAGAGGAATGCAGTTTCTGCACTCTCATTGCTGGAGAAATTTGTGTCTGAGTTGTTAGGGTGCACAGCAAGGAACAGCCCTTGTGGCCAGCACAGAAAATCCTTGTTTGCACAGGGATTGGGAGAGGTTCTGAGATGAGAAACATCTCAGGAGCCTGCTGCTTTCTCTTTTTTCAGAATATGCATGGAATAGCTCGACTGTCCTCTTCAGGCCCTGGAAAATTAGTTTGTGTTGGCAAGGATTTCTCTTGTAGTGTCACACCTTTTACACCAGCTGCAAGGAGGGCCTGTGCCTTTTTATTGTAATTTTACATGGTAGTAAAAGTTTGAGATGGAACAAATTCTGACTTGGACATCCCCAGATTTAAATCACTTGCTGAAACAAACCCAGTTATAAAGTGGATGATTAAAACCGACTGTAAACACTGCAGCGTGTCCTGGGATGTGAACCACTTGGCATCAGGTTTTCCTGCAAGTGGGAGGCAGCAATGTATTTCTGTGAAGTCTGCTCTCTGGGTGTTCTCCCTTGCATTTCCAGCACTGATCTTCAGCAGTTTTTCCCCAAAAGGATGGGGACTAGTGCTGAATGTTCCTCCTGGAGCCTGTAGCATTCACAGCCATAACAAAACTTGAGGTGCAGACACCATGCACAGTCTTTTTTTCTATCCAAATTATGTTCATGGTTTAGTTCATTCAGTACTTTAAGCAGGGCTTCCATTTTAAAATGAGGCTTTTAACAGCATCTGTCGGTGTGAATTTAGGATGCAACCTGTACTAATGCACCCTCAGCTTGATCAGAAGCTCTGGCAGGTGCAAGGACAGCCACCAGTGGCTCTGAGTGCACGAGCAGTCCCTCTGTCCCTCTGTCCCTGGCTCTGGAGCTGCCCTTGCAGGGACACAGGCAGGAGGCCCCAAGCTGTCCTCGCTCCCATCCTGTGTGCCTGGATTCAAACTGATCCACACCGCCGGGAGACCTCTGCAATATTTATCATACCGAACAGAGAATGAAACTCTGCTGTTGGTAATTGCTGGGAGATTAAACCTTTCCGAAGACACAATTAGTGAATACCAATGCCCTGCTCTCCAGAGGAGGGGATGCTAGGAGAGCTGGGGAGCGAAGAAAAAGGAAAATCTTTCAGTGTTCAGGAGCTGTGATACCAGGGAAAACATCACTCTTTGTTCCCGGCACCAGCACAGGATTTTTGCAGGCCAGATCAGCCTACAGATGCTCTGTGAGAAAGAATTATTACAGGACAGTGCATGTGAAACACTTCAGGGCTGAACCTCGGTCTGTTCTCGAGGGACCTGCATTGGCATTATTATTGGGACACTTCTTGCTGTGTATTTACAGAGGGAAGGAAAGTCTCAGGATCTCGTTAGTGCAGAGAGTTCGTTACATTCTTGACGTCATTTCTGAAGCTGATTCTAACCTCTTTGGTTGTCCATGTATTTCAGTGCATGTTCTTCCTGAGCCTTTCAGCAGGAGGGACAGGGAAACGGCATTGTCCTGGCTCTGTTCCCCTGGCTGGAGCAATCTCTGCCACCCCTGCTTGCTGCACGGCTGTTTGCTGTTGCTCAGAGCACTCCCAGGCTGGAGAAGGGACAGGTGGATTGCAGGATTCTTAGCAGGGGGAATGCAGGATTTTCAGCAGATGGAGTGCAGGATTTTCAGCAGGGGGAATGCAGGAATTTCAGCAGGCGGAATGCAGGATTTTCAACAGGTGAAGAATTTTCAGCAGGGGGAGTGCAGGATTTTCAGCAGGGAGAGTGCAGGAATTTCAACAGGTGGAATGCAGGAATTTCAGCAGATGGAGTGCAGGATTTTCAGCAGGCGGAATGTAGGATTTTCAGCGGGGGAGCGCAGGGTTTTCAGCAGGGGGAATGCAGGATTTTCAGCAGGTGTGGTACCTCCCTGGGCTGGCTGTGGGGACAGGCTCAGGATGGGCTGCCTTCACATGCCCTGCCCCGAATAATCTCTTCCACAGGGCAGAACAAGCCAAGAGCACATTTTATAGGAAATTCAATCTCTTCCCAAGAAGACAATTTGGAGAGGAGTCATGTGTTCCCAACCCCTGTCACAGCGAGGTCAGGGGGATCAGAAGGGAAAGGTTTTCCACCAGAGCGCTCCTGGTGCAGGCACAGGGAGGACTCTGAGGCTCTGGGGTTTTGTTTGCGTGAGAGAACTCTGCCGCAGCCACCAGAATTGTTTGGCTAGGTCAGTGATACTGCATGATGATTTCCCAGTCCAGACTGCCGTGGGATGGAGGCTGTCAGAGCACTCTGCAGAGTCCTGGCTGCGCTTGCCATGCTGGATGGGAATGTCCAGTGGTACCAGGGGGAAGCTGAGGTGCAGTTTGTTCTGAAACCATCACCCACAGTGAGGACAACCCCATAACTGCACTTTGGCACTCTGTATACAAGGAATATAAGGTAGAGATTAAGTGACAGACACTTTTTCAGTGCCCCATGCTAATGTGTAAATGGTAGCACAGTCCAAACCCCTTGTGTTACTAAATATTTTCTGTATAGCAAAAAAACCCATGCAGAATAGGCAGAATAAGTAAAGAATGACACATATTGAATGAGAAAACCATAGATGGATGATACAAATGAACAACTTCTTTCTGTTTGGTTTCTTGAATAGGATAGTTACATTTTATTAATGTATATTCAGACAAAGATATTTCCACGCACTAAATCAATTGGGTTTGGAAATAGTATAAAAACAAAGTAGAAAAGTGTATTTTAGCTGGTCAAGAAAATGGAAACTTCAAAAAAACTTCGCAAGGCTCACTGAAGAGATATTAAATTTTCTGGGGACTTTGTAAATTCATGTCCATTAGAAACTCCCGATCTCTAAATGACTTCTAAATTATATATCTTGTGAGGGTAAAATAAAACTCCAGGTTTTCATTTATGTATATTAAAATTACAGCTGAGATCCATGATTTTATTGTAGTGCCTCAATCCCATTAACATTGAGAGAAGTTAGATATTTAGATACCTTTGTGGAGAAATCTTAGAAAATGAGGTTTTTAATGGACAATTTAATGAAAGCAGTGCTGTGTGTGCAACAGCTGACAAAAAAAGAAAGAAAAAAAAAGCAGGCAAACCCCTGGAAAAAATGGAGCAAATTGGGATGGAAAAGAGTTCTGAGGATTTAATATATTATGAAATCAATTTAGGAAGGGGAGACTGAGTGAGCAAAGAGTGTGTCCCATGGGGTGGGAGTGAGGAGGACACTGTCTGTCCCTCTGTCCCTCTGTCCCTGGCTGCTGGGGCTCATTCCACCGAGCTCTGGTGTCCTGCACATGAGCCTGGCTGAGCCTGGGCTTGTCCCGAGCTGGGATTTCACATCTGCCACTCACATCCCTCTGTTGCTGCTCGGTGCCTTCAAGGAAAATGAGAGCAGGCAGCAGCTCTGGGAGTGTCTGCAAACATCTGCTGCCTTAAAAAATTACCCTGCCCATGCCCTGAGTGTTTTATTGTAAAAATATAATTGAAATACTTTGCAGTATTCTATAAAATGGCTATATAAAAATGCAGGGAAAGGCTTTCCTGAAACATGCTTAATGAAAATGAGGAATATCCCGGCCCTGACAGACAGCTGGGAGAAAAGTTGCTGTAGAGAATTTAATCCTCCACCTTCAGGTTTTCTGTTGGCTGTGTGGAAGCCACCACTGGCAGGGAAGCACTGCTGTGATTTCCTGAGGAGCACTGATGTTCCTGATGTCTGGGACTCAGTTTGTGCTTAAGGCTCCTGGGAATGGGCTGGGAACACCTCTGTGCTGTGGAGGGAGAACTGGAAAACTTTGCAGCAAGGAGCAGTTCTTGTCTGGAAGGCCAGAATGAGTCAATACAGCCAAGTACATTTGCTAGTGTGATGTTCTTTATACTTGTGATTGTATTTCTAAAATCTCTGAAAAATATTCCTTGAAGGAATTTAGGAAGAAGAAAAATTTTGCTATGAGTTTTTCAGGAAATCCTCTCATGATTAATCTCTGTTTATACTTGTAATTTTTTTTCCCAGACAAATTTTCCCCATGTTCAAGAAATAATTCTGTAGGAAAGAACAGAATGTCTGGAGAAGACAGCAAACACACACCTAAAATGATAATTTAGCTATAATGTTTTTGTGCTGTGCTTACATCCGTGTTTCCGAGAGCTGATTTGATTCTGTAGCGGTTTCTCCTTGGAAAAAACCAGCATGTTTATGAAGGCATTGACTCATGGCAGAGCTAAAACTGACAACACTTAAATGGAACTCCTTCCATTTAACAATAATGTAGTTCATGTTGTATCATTATTATGGTTGGAAAGCCTGTCAAGAAAGAAAAAAAAGAAAAAAAAAGTGCTGCACGGCATTGATTTCTATGGTTTTTATATGGAGAACATGTGTTGCTGATTGCAGCTGGACTATAAAGGGCGCAGGCCTTTTATTATTTCATTGCCAAGATTTAGGTGCCTTTTGAAAGTAAAAAATCAGGTTTTGAGGCAAGGGTTAAAGTTAAATCTTGGCAACATACAGAAAAGGTGTGTAATGAGAAGGAAGAAAAGACACCAGGGAGAGGTCAGAAAAAGAATTTCTTTAACATCAGAAATCCTTTCTAGAATAAAAAGGGGCACCATAAAATCTGTTTAAGTCCAAGGAGGTAGTTGATGTCAGGCATTTGTATGGGAAAACTGCTTGTGAATTTTTAGGTTGCACATTTAAAATTGAGCAGCTCAGTGAGAGCACAGTGCTAATATCACGAAATCATGGATTTGAGCCGTGTACGGGTGATTCACTGAAGAGTTGGACTCAAAAATCCTTGTGGGTCCCTTCCAACTCTGAATATCCTGTGCAATCCCTCTCCAAAGTGGCTGTGCTGTCTGGAGAGAAATACAGTAGCTGGTGCAAACAAAGCTGAGTGAAGAACTTGAGAGCAAAAGAATATTATATGGCTTGGGCTGTGAATAAAAAAATACTTTATTTACAACAAATGGGGTCATTCCCAATGGAAAGATGAAAAGAGACTTATTTTCTCGAGCTCAGCCTGAGATGAGTCCAGGGGTACAGGATACCATGGTTCCAATCTTGACTTTGAATTGGACCCAAGAACAGTAATAAAACCAAAATTGTTCAAATCATTTAAGAAGAAAAATCCCTTCTGTGCTCATGCTCCCTATTTAAATTTCCTTAAAACAGCATTTCCCTCTTCTACCTGTGCTGCTGAGTTTTTAATACATCTATTTAAATGCAAATTTTGACTTTTGGTCTGTAATCACAAAAATGTTTGACACATAAATTTTTATCAGAAATGTAATTTTATAGAGAAGCAGCAATGGAGTGGTAGGCCACAAATACCAGTGAAGTGTTGCTCACCCCATTTCAGCCAGTGCCAGCTGATGGGAACGACTGTTTTCTGAATTCCCAACTTCCTGAGATTCATGGGGTGCTCTGAAGAACTTTTTAACTGCACTTGGAGTGTTTGCTTGTGTCCCCAAAGCTCCCTAAGGGCCGTCATTCCTTCATGGATGGCCAGGATGGCAATCCTGCCAGCTGCACCTTCCAGAAGGGAAGGATTTCTTCCAGCCTGACATTTTTTCTCCTCTTCACAGCAGGTTTATTGCCCCAACCTGGCCTGGCTGGGGGATATTTTACACAATATATATTTTATTGCCCCATCCTGGCCTGGCTGGGAGATGTTTTACACAATATATAATTTATTGCCCCAGCCTAGCCTGGCTGGGGGATATTTTACACAATATATATTTTATTGCCCCAGCCTGCCGAGGCTGGGGGATGTTTTCCCGGTGTGGTGTTGAATCAAGCGCAGGTTGCTCTTTCCTTTTGTCCGAGTGTGCCATTTGTGTTTTGCCTTTCCCCACTCCCGTCAGATGCTCTGGCCCTCGCCAGGCCCTGCCAGCGGTGTTGGTGGCCCTGTGGGGTCACAGGGTGCAGGTGGCGGAGCAGCAGGCCTTGAAAGCCAAAGTGACCAAAGGAAGAAGCCCTGGGACCAGCAAAAACATCCTGAATAAAGGGCAAGTGGAGAGAGTGCATTACGGGCCTGTGAACTGCGCTGTGGGCCTGCGAACTGCTGCACCTGTCTGAAGTGAGAAACACCGTTTGTTACCATAAGAGGCATTGCTTATCTGATGCCATAAAAAGTTGTGAAACACAAGAGTTAGTTGGAGCAGTTTGTAGTGTCGAGTTAATTCCTGTTTGTGTTGCAGTACATAAGGAATGATCACTGTGCAATGAGCGCCTTTTGCTGCCCACCCCTTGCGCAGTCCATGTCCCCTCAGTCCTGGCATGGCCGCAGCCATGGTGTCCTGTGGGCCACAGCTGCTGTCACTGCCGAGCCCCAGCTGCAGCCACGGCTCCCTGCGCCCAGAGCTGCTCTCCTGTGTGTATGATTGCTCTGAGAGTGGTCAGTGCAGGCTGGGCAGCCACAGCAGTGCCAGAGCCGCCGGCTCGGGCTTTGGCACAGCAGTGTCAGTGTCACCGGCTCGGGCTTTGGCACAGTGGGGTGGCCCTGCAGCCACAGGCTCTGCCCTGGGAGTCACAGACCTGCCGGAGCTGGAGTGACCCACAGGGTCAGCCAGTCCAGCCCCTGGCCCTGCCCAGACCCCCCAACAATCCCACCCTGTGCACCCCTGGCAGCGCTGTCCAAACACCCCTGGAGCTCTGGCAGCCTCAGGGCCATGCCCATTCCCTGGGGAGCCTGGGCAGTGCCCAGCACCCTCTGGGGGAAGAGCCTTTTCCTGATCTCCACCCTCACCCTCCCCTGGCACTGCTCCTGCCGTTCCCTGGGTCCTGTTGCTGTCACAAGTGTGAAGAGATCGGATCTGCCTCTCCCCTGCCCCTCGTGGGGATGCTGCAGACCCTGCTGAGGTCTCACCTCAGTCTCCTCCAGGCTGTACAAGCCCAGTGCCCCCAGCTGCTCCTCATGCCTTCCTCTCCACTCCCTTCCCCACCCTCCTGGCCTCCTCTGTGTGCTCTCTAATGCCTTTTTCTGTACTGTGGTGCCCAAAACTGCACAGGGGACTCGAGGTGAGGCAGCATTAGGAAACATTATTTTCCAGTTTGTATTGATCAGTCAGGGTGACAGGCATGAAAGGAGTGTTAATCCCTTTAACAGAAGTCTTGACTTCTGAGGGATCAATAATATCTGCACATACATTCATTCTAAAGAAACACCAACCCATACAAGTGAGCCAGGTCTGTGCCTCCCTGTCATAGCAGACATGTATTTACTTAATTCTAGTATTAAGTGAATGTAGGGGGCTGCTTTCATTTTACTTATTGCTTAAAATAATTCTTAGATTATCATGGCAAGGATCAATATGAAATGTCAGGTATTTTATTTTACTTGCAGTTATAGAAGAAAGCGCACCTTAGGTTCTGCACATTCTGCATTTTATGTTCCCTGGATGCCCTGGCATTAATTACATCCTTTAGATTGCAAATGACAGAGGATCTGAAGGGCACTGTGCTACGTTTTCATTCTCATCATCTCTACCTATTTTCTGAATTTAGACAGGTTACAAAGTGTTACTGAAGACTTGAGCAGTACTGAAGCCATTTAAAAAATAGCAGTAACATATCAAGTGTATCAAAGAGTCCATTCCTCGCTGTTTGTCAGAGAACAAGGAATTTGGAAAGGAGGAAAATCTTGACATTGGAACAAAAGCTATTTGGCTGCAGTGAGAGTCTGGAGAAATGATTGCTCCCACACTCCACTCAGTTCATTGCAGTTTCCCTGCTCACTGAAATGGTCCTGGGCCTGTTCCATTGCCAGGCACCTCTCCTGCCTGGATTTGCTTTGCTCTGCTGAGATCTGTTTATTCACTGCTGCTAAGGTTGGAGTGTGCTGGGTCGTTAAGCTAACTGTTCAAGGTTAACCAACTTTTTTGTGCTGAAATGGCTTTTTATAAAACACATTTTAAGGTTTTGAAAATACTTGGCATTATCTTTCCTAAAAAGCTGAGATTTGAGTGCAGCCATCATCATATTTTTAGTGAGATTAAGATTTTGCTCTCTTTCCCCCTCTTTCTCAGTGTCATAAAAACACTCACATTATTTTTAGTCTATTTCTGCTTTATTCATGTGCAAGGCCAACAAATGTCCTGAGTATATCTGTGAAGTGCTTTGTTTTTCAAGTGCTTATGTAATTTGCTGGACACTTATGTTTAAATGTTTGCATATTAAAAAAAAAAGTATTTGTATATTCAGAAATACCACACTAGTGGTTTTCACTCCTCATTCTGGTCAACCTTTTTTCCCTTAAGCACTAAGAAAATTTCATCGTGTAGTCATGCAATTTTTATAATAATTTTGACACTGAAAATTAATTGTAGGCTTGATCAAGATACATGTTCAGTGACACAATCTGAACAGTGCAGAATTCCTGTGGAAGGTTAGGATCAGTGTCAGCCAGCTTCTCTTTATTTGTGCTGGCCCTTTTTAAGGTTTCTGTCAATGTTCTGGCCTTGGTTTTCAGATGTTGTCTTCACCAGTCTGGATCTGGAGAGTTTATGTGTCCTTAGGGCATCAGAGCACAGGGATATTGGTCAGAGCACCTGGAGCCACAGGTACAGCACCAGGAGCATCCCCTAACGCCCAGGAGGACTTTCAGATCATGCGTTGCTCCCATCAGCCACACCAGATTTAACACAATCAGCCTTCTTGACCCTCCTTGTCATGTCCTGCCTTTTAAATCACCTAAGTTTTCAGCTTAACACATAGTAAAATTTGTCATTTTGGTCGTGGTGTATTGTTAGAAGGGATGGAAGTGGGGGAAACAGGCTCACAGGAGCTAAAGCCAAACCAGGGCTGTAGCAGTTCAGAAAAAGAGAAATCCCAAGGGGAAGAGAGAGAACTATTTTTATTAGCAGTTTATCCCTTCACGGTGACCTGGATACCTGTGCCGATCCTGGGGAAGGGGAAGCCTGTTCTTGCCAAGCACTGAAGGAAGCTCTCTTTTCTGGTCAGGCTGCAGAGGAAACACAGGCAAAAATGGAATTGAATCAAAGGAGCTTGTAAGTAACAGCTTCAAGCTCTAATACAGCCCTTCCCACCTGGTTTAAGATATTTAATATACATTTTCTGTCATGCATTTTTTTAAAGATTTGTCCATATTTTATTTCAGATGGGAAAAGTACAGGCAAATAGATTGTTAATGGTGAAACTTCTGTCACCTGCTATATGAGAGGAGATAGCTGATATGAAATGTCAGGTTCTGGATGCTGATTTGTGCTGCTCAGCCTTGATATTATTCAAGTTTAACTGCTTGAAAGCAGGCACATGTAAAAATTCCTTACAGTAATTAGCAGCTGCCGGAGGGATGGGGCAGTGCCAGTGCACTCGTCATGTCCTCACAGGGCTCAGAGTCACTCCTGGTGGGTGTCAGGGTGACAAGTTTGTGAACTGCACCCTGTCACACCTGTGACTGGAAAGTGGTGGTTTGGGCTCCATGGAGATCAAGGCTCTCACATTTAATATCAGCTCCATCAGTCCCTGCATGGAAGAGGCTTTTGCAGTGTTGGTATCCTGAACTGAAACTAAAGGAGCAGGAGGATAAAGGGAACAGAAATAGGTGTGTCTCTTCCTCTTTTAAAGCCTTCCCAAAGCATTGCTGGATTTATGCCCCGCTGGCAAAGCTGAGTTCTTGTTGTTGTTTTTGCACTTGTGCGCTTCTCAACTGGACTTAATAGAAGTCCACTCGGTAGAAGTAAAGTTGTGCTTGCTAGGCAAGTCAAAATTCAAAATTCAGCAAGTCTGAATGCAAAAACAACTTTTAAAGAGAAAAATCTAAGAAATAAAGCATCTACTTTTACTTTAGTGTTAGGGGTATTATAGCTATAAATCTGAATTCGCTGCCATTACTCATCTCTCTAAGGTGTCAATTTTATAAAACTCATGCTAGCGAAAAAACCCACCCAAAAGTGAATTAAAATCTAAATTATAAGTTATCACACAAATGTTTGCTATTTATACTGTCCATCTGTCTATGGTGCCTGACAGATAATCAATATACTCTCACTTAAAAAAAAAAAATAAAATACTGTTGCTCTGGAGAAACAGCACTGAGCCCAGCTAGAAGTTCCTGCAATACCCTGGCAGCTCTCTGTGCATAGCTGCACTTCTACGGTCATCTGAGAATAAGGGCAGATGAATATTTTCTAACAACTGAATAGCCAAATAGTGTGCTTGAAAGAAGGAACAAAACATCTGCGTCCCCAGCTCCGTGTTCTTGAGCAGAGGCTGATCAGGGCTGCAAGGAGTGGGCACTGCTGCCTGCTCTCAGTTGCACTAACACCGATTTATTTATGTTTTTTGCGTGGGGGGAAATGTTTGCATCTTGCTGCTGAGGTTTGGAAGAAATTCAGCTTTTCTTGCTTGGTGATCAGCAAGCTGTTGTGTGGAGCTCAGTCGAGATGGTTCCAGTTTTTCCCTCCTCGTGGGCCTTTCTGTTGAAATGTGGGGCTTTTTGGGGGCTGCTTTCAGTGGGAGGTTGGTGCTGTCTTTTGGTGGAAAGAATTAACAAACTCCAGTTCTCCAGATGACTCATGAATCACAGCTAATCAGAGCCACAGTGCTTCTTCACACATCTGATTAGCTGTGTTTGTAGCAGGGTTATTTTCATCAGGGAAGCAAACTCTAAAACCATAATAATCCAGTAGATTATTATGTACTACTGTATAGATGTGAGTTGAACTTTCTCAGGATCAAAGAGAAATGGTCACTGCAGTGAAACAAATTCTACTTGGATTTGTGCAAGTCCATGTACAGCTAAATAAGTAAAACTGTTGAAACATTTTTCCCCATTTACTTTTCAGGTTTTGCAGAATGCTATTTTTTGTCTGTTTTTCAGCTCATGATAAACTTCTGTGGTAGAATCTTCCAGCTGAATCTGAAAGGTTTTTGCAGGTCTTTGAAGTACAAGCCTTTATCTAGTTTGGGATGTGTGGCTTCTCTTAGCAAGTTAATAGAATCTACCTCCTGAGACATTACAGTGTAAAATGTTAAATAAATGCATCATTGTCACATTAAATCTCAGAAAAAAAATTTGGCCAGTTTGGGAATAATTTTTTTTTTATTGAGTGACTTCTCAGGGTTTAGCCAAAACAAAGTTGAAATAGTTAAGATGAAAAACCTGCAGCACAAAAATTTCTATTTAGTTCTATTAGGTAGGGCATTTTGAATCTTTTGGAAGGTGAGTCTGCGAGTCAGTCGTTGATTTTGTCAGTTTGATAAGCACATCAACATGATCAATTTTTGACCTGCTGAAAGAGCAGTGAACAAGTTCGGTTTGGAATTTCCAGAAGTACCACATCTGTGTGGTTTGTCTGCTTTGGCATGATGAGCTCTATGGCTTAGAGCACCCCCCCCGTGCTGTTATCTGCACAAACACCAACGCTGTGACAGCAGTGACTGTGTGATCAGCTGTCTGCAATTGCTTAATGACGAGTGAAAGTGCTGGGCTCCATTTAAAATGCAAGGGAAAACCGAGGGGAAGGAGATGCCTTTGGTACCATGGAATTTGTCCCATTGGTTCTGATTATTTAGCTGTAACTGATCCCACGGAGTGCAGCAGCAGAAACCCCCAGAGGGATGCAGAAGCTGACTGGGTTTGTACAGGTACAGAGTTTTACCCTGCCACTTGTCCCTGGCTGTGGCCCAGGCTCTCTGGTGCCTTTTCGGGTGTGCAGCCCCTGGCACGGGCACTCCACAGAGCCCTGTGCCCCTGCAGCAAAGAGGCAAACCATGGGCAGCAGCCTTCGCTTTTATTCCGATCATATTGGCACACAGAAACTGCCCAAAATACCTCATGGTAAGAAAAAAACAAGAAAAAAACCCCCCAAAACAAAAAACCAACCAACCAACCAAAAACCCAACAAAACCCAGAGCAACAAAACAACAAAAAAACCCCAACCCCAAAAAAACCCCAAAACCAAACAAAACCCCCCCAAAACACAAACCAAACAACCACAAACAAACAACCCAAACCAACCAACCAAACAAAAAAAACCCCAACAAAAACAAAAAACAAACACAAAAAACCCACCAAAACCACACAAAAAACCACCTGCCAATAAACCCCCACCCAAAACAAAAAAAAAAGTTCTGAGAATATTTAGTAACTCATCTTGCAATTAGAAATTTGCTGGTCTTTTTTGCAGCCCTGATACAGATTTCAGAGTAGTGATTGAAGCCAGCATGGAAGAGATGTTGTCTTTCAGATTCAAATCATTTAAATTAATATAAAGGGCAAGTCATACAATTTCAGAAAATACTGCTTGTGTCTTTCCCCGCTGTTCCCACATTTTGAAAAAGTTCCTGCTTCTGTCTCAAGGAGAGAATTCCAAGTGCTGTGAGAGAAAAGCAGCTCCCTGCACAAACACACGGCAGCGGCTCTGCATGAGAAACAGCGCTGAACTTCGTAGGAAGAGTATTTTGAGCAGGTCCAGTTGATAAGCACTCCAGAATCAATATTTCATGTTATTCTACTATACAAATATAACACTGATAGTGGCAGCACGACAAGAGGCTGGAAAGGAGTCAATGTCACAGGCAGTTGGCATTCAGGCTGCGTGGCCAGGAGGCAGCTCCTGCATCCCTGCCCGGGAGCTGGGCAGGATTGAGTGGCAGCACCAGCCAAGCTCACAGCAGCTCTGGGTAAGTCTTCCTTACCTTCTGCACTCTTTGCTGGAGCCACACTGGGAGATTTCTATAGAAAGACTGATGCTGAGTTTTTCTCTTTTTTGTAGACTGAATCACTGTGTTTAAAGGATTGATTTTAATTCCCTGAAATCAAAATTTTGTCACTGATCTTGAAATAGACCGACCGCAACTATTTTGCTCAGGGAATTAACTCTGGTTTTGAATCAGATAATTCTCTCACAGAAAAGGCTCTGGAAATTCTCTGTAAGGAAGATCAGCGCTCTTTGGCATTTATATTATTTAGTTAGAGGATGTAGTAATGGGGAGATGGAATAATGAATTGCCAGGAAGGCAGGGAAGTTGGAGGAATATAACTGGTGCTTATGCCCATTATTGTTGCAGGTTTTTGACATTTAAAGTGGTTTGCAACCCTTTTCTTATCAGAGCTAATGCCAGACAATCAGTCACCCTCGCACAGCAGCTCTGTGCCTCACTGTTAGCAATGCTGCTGATAATTGATGTGCAGCAGCAGAATTTATAAATGAAATTAGCTCCCCAAAGTTTAAGTATGACTGTGATTGAAGCAGTAATGATAGAGTTCATGCAAGTACGTTTGCCATTTATCTAAATGTATCATTACTGACAGTGCTTTTGCGCTAACATTTTGTTATCCTTATTCGTGTCATTGTTAGAATGTCCTCTCAGATACCTGCAAATTAAACTGACTTGTACTCAGGGCTGATCCTTCCTGCCCACCCCTGCACCTCCTTCTTTGGAATTAATTTGTGCAACATTTGATTTTTAAGATCTCTGGGAGCATCTCCAACATACTCAGAGGAAAGTGCTGTTCAAATAATTGGGGAACAGCTTTGGCTTTCTTGTCAGGGAAGGCTTTTTCATGCTTTATTTATCAGGAAGACACAATGTTAGCATTTTAATTCAAAATTCAAAAAGTTGGTTTTAGCTACAAATAAAAGTGAATAGAAACAGAATTTTTAGCAATCCAGCAATGTTTCAGACTTTGGACTCAAAATCAAGAAAGCCCCACATCACCATGGATTTGATAATATCTTTAGCTAATCCTGGAGGCTCCTTTTTTAAAACTCTTATATAAAATTACTGAAGGAGACATAATTTTGGTGAAGATACCATGGTAATCTGAAAATAAAGTGATTAAACAGAAGTTTGAGTCAAATAGATTCTGATTTTTAAAAAATCATGTATCTGTTTTCTGAATCTTCAAAAACATTATCTCATTTTGTGATGGTTTTCTCTTGTTCCAGTTATTTCTACATGTGAAGATTTTAAAGGACAGAAGGTTTTTGTTATTTGTGAATATTTGTGAATATCAAACAATTTGTTACAGAAAGTTTAATCAGCTCCATCCTGTATAGCAAAACCCCAGAAATTCTGTGCAAAGAGGCAAGGTTAGAATAGTTGAAATTACCTTGGTTTACTTTATGGATAGATAAGTACATATGGTTTGATCTTTTTTGTTTGGTTGGAGTTTTTGTTATTGTTTGGGGGTTTTTTTGTTTTAATAGACTAATTGCTCTAAAGGACTACATTGAGATCTGAAAAGGAAAAGGTTATATTTGTATGTTTGCCATGGCTGGAGAAATTTTTCTGAAATTTCAGTAAAGATGGGGAAAAAATCCAGCAATTTAAATCAGACAATGTGTATAAATTCATAGAGATGCTTGTTTTTAGAAATCCATCCAACCCTCAGCACTGACTTAATTTTAGTTCTTGGAACTGCTATGCTTTAATCCCTTTCCAGCCACAAATTAAAATGAGGAAAACATTTACAGTGCATCTACTGTTTACTGAGGGAATGGCCCACACTTCCCAGCCTGGCTGGTAACTTTTGTGTTTTTCACCTCCTGAGGAGCCTGAAATGAATGAACACAAACGTGATTTCAGAAGGCTGTGCCTGATTTCAGTGGTGCTCACTTCAATCTCTGCAGCAAAAGAACTGGAGGGCTTCCAGTTTATTCTTTTTTTTGAGTATAGGAGCCGTCACCTTTGAGCATATTCGGCAAATTCTGCATCATAAAAAGATAAGACAATGGGATCAAACAGGATCTCTGTTGCTCTAAACATTGTAGAATATCCATGCATGGTTCTGCCTTTTTGGTAATGGTTGAATAGTGGGACCCAAAGTACATAAAGAAGTTGCAGCTTTGACTCAGATTTTAAATCTTTGCCTGTTTAGTATTTTTGGGGGATTTTCACCTGAGTTTCTTGAAGGAACACAGCAGCGTGTGATGTCCTGAGCACCTTTATTTTGAAATATTCTCTATAACAACACAGAATTTGTGACATCAGGTTTTGGTTGCTTCATTGAATGCAGTTTATTCTTCTGGTGGTTTATATTTAATTAGTAACGTACTAATTGATACGCCAGACAGGTTCAGTGAAGTCAAGGACACAACCTCCCCAAGGTTTTGCCAGCCCTCTAATTTATACGAATTTCCTCTAAGTCATGACAGTGATGCTTTAATCCATTAAAATCCACATGGAAATTCAGGGACAGAACACATTTCTCAGTTTCCAAGCAGTGAGGTGTAAAACTTTAAAATGCAGTGTTTAATTCTGTGCCAGTGCCTGTGCCATGGTGATGGGGATGGGAAGTGTGGGACCAGCCTGGTCCTTCCCTTGCTGGTCCCAAAATGCTGCAGGGGGTTCAGCACGCCCTGCTCGAGGCTTTCTGGTGACAGAGGGGTGGGAGTTCTTGGAAAGGATACATCAGGAGCTTGTTTTAGGCATTTGTTGGGGAAGATGAAATAGGAAAGCCTTATAAATATGATTACCTGGCAAAAGATGCTGAGAATATGGAAACTATGAGCGAGATTGAAATGAAGACAAGCTTTGAGATACCAAACCCCAGGTACTGAACAACTGGAAAACAATGGTGTGGCCACTGAAGGGAATCCCCTTTGGATTAAACAATTCCCTCTGCTTGCAGACAGGTCCAAGGGTCAGAGCAGACCCTACCAACTTGGCAGAGGGTCCAAAAAGCAGTTTTTAGAGTTTAAAATATAACGCCATATGGTAATGCAATGACTCTCATAGGCTGTATGTAAATGTTGTAGGATTTGTAGCTTGTTCTAGATTGGTTAGTGAAAATTAGAATATTCAGCACAGAAGATGTTTTATTGTATTGTAAACGGCAACCATGGCATTCTGTATTCTATTCTTTTCTATTCTATTCTTTACTTCTCTTCCTCTCTCTCTCCCCTCTCTGCCCTGCTCTGAGCTGTGTCTGGCAGCTCCCAGCCGCTCCCCTACACCCACACCTTTCACAATAAACCTCGTGCTCTAAGACCAAACTCCAGAGATCTCTTGTCTCCGTCCTGACCATCTGAAACAAACTGACCCAAACACCACAGACGGCAAATCCTACAGGCATTAATCATTTCCATGCCTGTCTTTCTATCTCTAATGACATCCGTCGCTATCCGTTTAAAGAAAGGGAAGTGGGAATTTTGGAAGGTGACTTGGAGTACCAGAGATCAAAACCAGGTGAAGATTGTTGAGGAGCTGTGTCTATGCTCCCTCATAGCAGTGTTTAGGGCTTTACAGGGGGGTGACCACAATCCTACAGTCTCACATGCCTTCCTATGAACTTCTCAGGAGGCCAAAGTCTTGCCCTCACTTTGTTTTTTGGCAGGATCTGTGACCCTCTTGGTAAAAATCTGGGAGTCAGGGTGTTTAGCTGAAGGACACCCTTTAAGGAATGTTCAGGAAAAGGGAGTTAGAGAAGTCCCTCTGCCCCAGCAGGCCTCTGAGGGAGATGCTGAAAGGAAGGGGCACTTTGGCTGAAATGTCAGCAAACCTGGGATTTAGCTTCGCGGTTTGTTTCTAAGGACACTCTTTATTAACTCAGTCCATAAACTCGTTACCAACATGGGAACAGCAGCAGTTGTCTCTGCTTGTAGCAGGAAGGACTTTTCATAAAAGTTAATCTTCCCTCAGCAAACAAATTTTAATCTGTGGGTTCCATCATCTTCTGCTTTTTAATAGTATTGCTCTTTTAATATCACTTTTCTAACAAGATCATACCCTGCTCCCTTAGGCCATGTTAAAAAGGTCAGTCACTGAGTGGTATTTTAATTTAAATAAAGAGTGAAAGACAGAGTGTTTTTGCTAGAATACTAAAAGATCACCTATTTAAATCTTCCTTTTAATGTCTGTTTAACTATCTTTCTTTGAGGCTTTTTCTATGACCTTCAACATAATTTAAACTTAATTTTTAATTCATTATTCATGCCATTAAATACTGAGGCCCATTTCTTGCTGCAGTTTATTTCTCTATTAAATCTATGTGTTGTACTGGTTTTGTTTGGTTCTGTAATGAATTCTGATGTACTGGCATTTTTAAACACAGGAGAGAAGAATGCTTGGCTTGAAAGGTAAAAAACCTCAACATGTAAACGTTGTATTACATCAACAACATAATTTAAGGTAAAATAAGGGGGCAGGGTGATGCCTTAACCAGGCTCACCTGAAACAGAGGCCAGACAAGGTTAGGAGAACAAAAAGTGGACAAATTTATTAAAGGCCTTTAGGCACATTCAGGGCAAACAAAGCCCCTCATGAGGCTACACCCAAAAATGGACACCGAGTCATGAGTTCTTCACATTTTATAAGTTCTGTCTCATTAGCATATTGAGCCTTAATTCTCCAATTACACCTTCAGATGATGATGTGGGGGCAGGCCCAGGCCCAATCCCCCCAGTTCACTGTTGTTTGTATATTTTGGGGCTCTGAGGCAGCGAATTATCCTTGGATTTTCATTAAGAGGCATTGTTTTGGCTGAAGGTGATGGGAACAGAGGTTTTAGCATTTTATATGAAGTCTAGAACTACACCAAAGCTCCTCACACATGAAGAATAGAAGCCAAAAATTTTTAAGGCATCAAGGGGAGAGACAGGTTGAACTTGAGACCTCTTACAATGATAAATTCAGTGTAAATGTGCCTGTCCTGTGCTGCCTGCGTGGGCTGGGAACTGCTCCGAGCACTCCAGGTTTCTGAAGTGCTTCAGATCACCCAGCAATGGCTGTGGCAGCTCCACTGACACCCTGACACCTGCTCTACATCATTGTTTTGGCTCTTCAGCTTTTCTCTCCCTTGGTAATTGAGTTTCATGACTTGGTGCAGGAGATGGAGTGAGCTGCAGATAGTCGTGTTATTATAGATTAGCCACAGTGATACTGGGGTTTTGGAGACCTGCTATGCTGCAGGAAAGCACCCAGAACTAATATCACCAAATAAAGGGAATAAATTAAGCCCTTAAAATGATGTATTTCCATGGCCAGGGAGCAGTTTTTTCCATCCCTCCTGAAGCTGATGAGCTGATGGCTCATTTTTTGTGCCCAAGTCAGAGTTGCACCCTTGCAAAGCAGTGTGAGGAAGAGACATAGATTCTCATCGCTGCAAAACACATGCACAGTTATTTTTTTATTGTCTGTCAGCATTCAGTTACTTTAGAATAGAAACTACTTTTGTATTTTTCATCACTTGATCCAATGGCCTTAAGCATGGCACACTCACAAGCAGTTGGGCAAACAAGGAAAAAATCCAGTGTTCTGTTACTGTCACTTTCCAGAATTTTTGTCTGGCAGTCATTAGTAGTACAAATTAATTGGAAGAGCTTTTAAAGAGAGAACAATGCAATATTAATGACAAAAAGGTGCCAAAGAAAACAAGGTTAGGTTGTAAGAACTCAGTGACCAGAGGTATAATATTTTGCAGTGTTCCTTTGGGTTGTTTTTAAAGCAGGGGAGAGAAAGAAAGCATTTCCCAAAAGCACAAAGCTTTCCCTAAATTTGGGGCAGTTCTGTAGGTGGCAGGACCACAGATGCCACAGGGGGCATTTTGTCAGCACTGTCACAGTGACCTGCACACCAGCTGGGCACCCCTGCAGGTCCCTGAGCCATGGGTGACATGTCCCTGTGGCTCTGGATTCCTCTCCATGTCCCTGTGGCTCAGGATTCCCTGTCCCTGTGGCTCTGGATTCCCTGTCCTTGTGGCTCAGGATTCCCTGTCCCTGTGGCTCTGGATTTCCTGTCCCTGTGGCTCAGGATTCCCTGTCCCTGTGGCTCTGGATTCCCTGTCCCTGTGGCTCAGGATTCCCTGTCCCTGTGGCTCTGGATTTCCTGTCCCTGTGGCTCTGGATTTCCTGTCCCTGTGGCTCTGGATTTCCTGTCCCTGTGGCTCTGAGGGGCCCCATCAGTCCCCACTGGGTCAGCAGGGCTATGCCATCCCTGCCTTCTCCCTCTCCCCATTCTGGAGCCCATCCAAGGAAATGGAATATCTGGCAGGGCCAGCTCCCAGTGCTGGCTGTGCCCCAGGCTCTACCTGTGGTACTGGATCCCAGAATTTCAGCTCAGAACATCATTGATATGGCGATGTTGATTCACTGATATTCACTGATATGAATTTTCCTGTGCCTAAGCACACCTGTGGTCACTTTGCACCCCCCAGGCAGCCCAACAGACACTGTCAGCCTCTCCCAGGGGTTTTAGGAAGCCAACACTCCCCGGTGAGCCCTTCAGCTGATGGCCCCTTTGCTTAACAAACAGCAGCATCTCCCCTGCCCAACATCAGCTTTCCAGGAGAAATTAATGGGCTCCAGAGCTGTGTCCCCAGTTAATGGGATCCATATATCCCATCACCCCGGAAGACCTCGCTGTGAAGTTACCTCCCCTTTCATTGCTCTTGGAGAAGAGTTATTGTATGGAAGCTAAGCTGGGATTAGGTGCTTTTATCCACAAGACATATGGATATATCTCTTCATTTTTTCCCAATTTTTAAAAATTTTTCCTCTCCTTCCTTTCCCACCTCCCCTTTCAACAGTTTGAAGGAAGGAGAAAATTTGTGGCAAGGTTAAATTGCTGTACTGCTTGTTGAAACGCTAGGCCAGAATTTAAACAGCGCTAGTAAAATACCAGCTTTCTACTGTGTCATTCTCAATTCTGCTTTGCAAAATATTGCCTTATTATTATAATGTACAGAATATGTGTCTTGGACTATGGGGCTGCTTTTATGGCTGTTTGGGATATCCCATTGCTTTTACCATGCATCTTGTTGCTTTGGAAATTGCTGGTATGATGTGAAGCACATCCATTTAAACTCTTCACAAGTTCTTAATTAAAAAGATCTAAACTGTGAAATGTAGCCAGATCTAGGGCTGCCTGAATTTTGTGTCAAGCTTTATATGAAATATATGCAGAGAACCACTTTATTGGGTGTGTAGACAGAAGATAAAAAAGGAGCCTTGTTCTTATGTGTATTTTGAGTTTATTTTAGTGTCATCAGTGTGAAAATAATTCTGTTAATTTTGCTCAATTATATTGTGCACGTGCTTTATGCTTTTCTCAATTTACACAAAAGCAGTATTTGTGGAAAGCTTAAGATACAAATTATCTTTCAGTTTGATAAAAATCATCTTTCAGTTTGTCAGACAAATGAGACTCCTGTTTCCATTCCAAAAAACCAAGATGGATAATCTGGAGCTTGTGAAGGGGCTCATCTAAAATTAATCCTTCAAATTTTTGTGTATTGATGAGCTCATCTCTTATTTTCAAAAAAAGTGATGATGTTAAGATAGCATCGTTGTCTTTCTGAGATTCAGACTTTTGTTTGATAAATGGCCACTCTTGGGATTCTCAGCACAGAGTTTCAGAGCTGGAGTCATTTTACACCCCATTGGTGGTGTTCTGATTTGTGTTATTGTCCTTGACAAGTGAGGTTTGCTGGGGCACAGCCACGACCTTTATGTAAAACAGTTCTCTCTCAACTGCTCAGGTTCTGCATCAGAAAAAAGCTTCACTCTGCTCCTGCTCCTTGCTACACATGGTTTCTAAATAACAGCTTTTTAATAATTTTTTTTCCTTCAGAACTGTGCACTGTAACATGTTCAGGTATAACCAAAGCTCTGTGGTGAGCTCAGCTCCAGCTCAGCTCCAACCAACCTCCAGCTGCAGGGTGACCCCAAATCTCTCTGTGTGCCCAGGCCCTGCTGGGGGAGCCTCAGGTATTTTTATTTTGTGTTGGACAGGTCTGAGTGCATGGATCCTGTCAGCACTGCGTGCCTGCCTAAATGTTCAAAAGTCACCTGCAAGCTAAAAAAGGTGAAGTTTATGAGAGTGATTCTCTTCTGGATGAAGAGCCCGTGCTGGGGCCCTCTCTGAGCCCACACTGATGAGTTCAAAATGCCACCTCTCTGTGGTATTAAATATGTACCTCTTTTCTTGCTTAATTAATAGAGCCTCTTTATTGTGCCTTTTCCTCAAACTGAGTCTTTTCTCATCGTCATGTGAGGTCTTGCTTTGGGATGATATACTCAGACCAGTCAGAGGTGCAGAATTTTTCTGAATAATAAAATTCCTGCTTTAGCCTAGATTTAGTTTAATTTTTCTTATGGGTAATGCTTTTTAAAAATTACCCTCTTTGGAGTGACTTCTGGCAAATTTAAAACCAGTAATTTAAACAAAATCAAAACACCTTTTAAAAAGATAAATCCACCTAGAATCCGTTTAGAATTGTCTGGTACACTCTACCCATAAGCCTTAGGCCCATCAGCTTCAGCATTTGTCCAACATGAACAAATTTTTTTCCAGCATGAGCCTGTCTTTAACTGAGATGGAAAGTCAGTATCATTCTTTTTGCCTCTAAATGCTTTATTAAAAGTATATATTTCGTGTGAGCCTTTGCACCTACAGAGGCTTTTCTTCCCCAGATGAATGGAACCGGTCCACACATGGATATAGAAGCTATTATTTTCCCAGCAGGATGTTAAACTGCTCATCAACTCTTGCAGAGGCAAAACACTCATGAAAACCACGCAGGTGAAGGAGCTGCAGCTCTAATAACCACAGGTCAGCACTTCATCTCCAGCCAGGAAATCCTTCCCCCTTCAAAGAAGCTCTGCTCCCAAGACCTGGACACTTGATGCTGCAGAGAACTGTTTTACTGGGGGCTGGAAATCATCAGGAAAGATTTTTTGATGAAGCAGTCACAGATTCTTCCTGTATCACAAATCTGCTCTCCAGGTAGGATCTGGCTGCTGCTGCTACTTTCTAGCCTTATTTTGTATTTTAGATACCACCCCTACACCCTCCCCTCCCTGGCTTAGACCCCGTTAGTGTGATTTGCAAGGCAGAGAGAGGAAATCAGTTCTATCAATATTAAAATATATTTCTCAGTGTCGAGGAGGATTTGGTAAGCTGGTTAACCCTCTTGTTCCAGGAGTTATCTGTAATGGTAGATTATACTGATAAAAACTGGGAATTCATATTTCTTCTTTCTATTTTTATGCCATTTTTCCTGGGTTTTTTTGTTTGGTTGGTTGTTTTTCCCCAATTGTATAAGTACATAACAATGTCTAGCATGAAAACGACAGAGATGGTGATTTTAAGCTGATAAAATTGAACAAAATGAAAACTGGATTGTAGTAACCCCAAAGAAAGAGCACTGAGTGCTTGGACATGGACTTTTCCCGAGGACATGTACCGATGGGACAAAGGGGAATGACCTGAAACTGAAGGAGGTTTACATTAGGTATTAGGAAGAGGTTCTTCCCTCTGAGGGTGGGCAGGCCCTGGCACAGGTGCCCAGAGAAGCTGTGGCTGCCCCTGGATCCCTGGCAGTGCCCAAGGCCAGGTTGGACATTGGGGATTGGAGCCACATGGGATAGTGGAAGGTGTCCCTGCCCATGGCAGGGAGGGGATGGGACTGGGTGATCTTTAAAGTCCCTTCCAACTCAAACCATTCTAGGATTCCATGAATATATTGCATTTAGCATTTCAATAATCTGCATGATATGATATTTCAACACCCTGTTACCTTTAGCTGTGGAACCTCCTGTTAGCCTTTACCCTCATGAGGCACCTTTGCTGTGGTTTGTGCTCATCCCTTTTTGCTGGCTTGGGTTTTCCCCACCTTGCTGTTTGTTCCTCTTTGCAGGAATGGTGTCAGGTGCTTTGCCATCCTCACGGCTGACTGTGCTGCTCACAATTCCCATGGACAGGGAATGTTTTCCTAGCACTTGCTCCTTGCATCCTGTGGTAGTTGTCAGCTTTCTAATTTCATTTCTATTCATGGGGATGCCAACAGAAATGAGAAATGTCTATAAACCCCCTCTTCTCCAGATTATAAAGCAGGAACTGATGCTTTAGAACAAGAATTCTCTTATATGTGGCTTATTTCAGAGTTAAATACTTTCACTGACTTGTTTTCCCCAGTGTCTGAATCTCCCCACTTCCCAACATATTTGACTAGATATGCCAAGTTCTATGTTTTCCTGGGAATACAAGATGCCCTATGCTATTAATCTTCTTACAGCAATGATTGACTCAAAAGGTTTGTGGGAAAAGGAAGAAAAACATATTTAGCAAAGATCTCTGGTAGAGTTAATTTGCCTCCCTGTGGCTCTGAGATGTGCTATTCAGGTTTGTGTGTGCTGTGGGCACCCTTGTCAATGTATTGATGAAGGCCTGTGGGAATACAGCAGTTTTAAACAATATTTACAGCAGAAATTCCAGAGTGCTTTATAGGGATGAATCTCTTTTTGTTCTCAGCAACTGTAACAGGCAGCAGAACCGAAGAATATTTTATTTACATTTTTAGATGATAGATGAATTTCACAGGATGCTCATTGAAAGAGGAAATAGTAAATGGTGAAAGGTTTTCTTTAATGGAAAGTAAAAATGCCATGAGATCACCAGAATATCCTAGAGAACAGGAAGCAGAGCAGCTCTTGCCCAGAATGCTGATGAGCAGTGCTGCTCTGCCTTTCTCCTGCATGAAGGAAGAATGCATTTTCTCTTTCTGTTGTATGTTGTTATATATCTATACACAAAAGTGTATAATGCAAAAGAAGTTATTTCATCAGTAATGTCCAAGAACTGCACACCAGGCTGGGAACAGCTGAAATTTGTTCATTAAAAGTTCATGGTCTGTTGACCTTTCCTCGTTCAAGCCTTGTATTAAGTCCATCCCTTATCTCTGCTGTGCATGGCAGATTGTTTAGCATATTTCTTGTGTAGAGAGTGACTTTGAGTGCCACAAGGACCTCACTTGGCACTTGCAGGCATAAGCAGAATGTGTTTGAAAATGTTGCTGTGCTCTCTAGTGGATAATTTAGTTATAAGTGTCTGAGAAATTAGTATCAACAACAGTTACCAATTTATATTTCACTTAACTGAGAGCCCTGCAGTAAGACCTTCCCCAGCAGAAGGCTCTGCTGAAGTGCAGGGCTGTGTCTGCAGGGAGCAGCTCAGGTTTTACTGCACATTTCATTTCTGATGGATTTAGGGAGAGCACACATTCTGGAGCAGCTTTTTTTCAGACTGATTTTCAATGGCGCAGGCAGCAAGAGGACTTTGTCACTCTGACAGCCTATCTACGATCAGGAGAGACGATCTCAGTCCACATCTTGCTATCACCAGCAATCCTTGTCTGTCAGTGCCAGCAGCCCCTGTTTGCCCCCAGCTGTTGGGGTTTGACACACCTCAGCTCCTCATCCCCTGGGGCTCCCAGCTGTTGGGAGCAGTGCTTGCCTGCTCCTGACCTGGGATGCCATTTCTGCTGCTGTCGCTCTCTTCTGGATTAGCAGTGAGCTTGGATTTGGCCTTCAGATCTCCATTCTTATTGCTTTTAGTCTGTTCACATCTTTCTACTCTGCTCTGTACTCTTCACTGTCCAGGCAATTATTTCCCATCTCTTTTCCTTCCAGCCCGACACCCATCTCTGGTGGTCTCCTGCAGAATTCTCAGATAGTTCAGGGCTGATTTACACCTTGATTTAGGCCTTTATTACAATTGTCTTCTCCTTTCCTTGGCCTGACACTCATTCTGCATTGAAGGCCTGCCATTTCTTGCTTATCTGAGTAATCTCTAGCTGCATTAAATTTACTGAGCTTATTTGAAGATTTATATACTAGAATTGACACAAATAAAAACGTCTTTCCTGGGAACACTTGGTTTCCAATGTTCTGCTGCCCAGTAGATTGGCTTCTTTGATATGTGCCCAGAAGAATTGCATATAAAGATGCCTGCAATGGTGAATCATTGTCTAATGACCAAGTAATTGCAGCAGCAGGTTTGAACCAAGTGCCATCCTGTCCCACTTTGCAAGAAAAATGATTTGATTTGATTCTTTGTTGGACTTCTGTTGTCAAGTTTACAACTGAAAAGCCGTGGGAACATTTCCTCTTGTTTCAATGAATGTTTTCTTAGAATTCCTCTGTGCAGGTAGATGGGGAGCAGTTCAGTTGTCACTGATTTGCACCCAGGAAAATGATCTCATATCTCCTTGGATATGGGAAAAATTATTCCATTTGGGCACTTTTATTGGTCTTGATCAGTATATGGTATAAGACTCATGCAGAGAATTAAATCTTGCTGTGTTCTCACAGCTCTTCAAGTCTGCATTTGGAGTAGATTTTGACTCTTTTCAAGGTCTTTGATGGAAAGATGTTTCATTTCATCCCCATGCCAGCCTCTCACTGTTCCAGGTGATTCAGTTAGGACTGTTCAGATACCTCTTTTTCCTGTCTTTCTGTTCATAAATATGCAAAAAAAATGAAAAGGAAATAGGACAGAGAATCTAGTTTTCCCTTTGGTGGTGTTTTTCTTCTCCTCCATTTTGGCATTTAGATAAGATTTAATTTAGTTTCAGGTTTCGTGCCAGATTTCAAGGTAATGATGAGTTTTAATTTTACATTTGTTGTTTCATGCTCTCATAATAACAGTATGAATTCTACAGTTTCAATAAATAATGCATAACTCCACAGTGCTCACAGAGTTTATTTGCTTGCGGTGATGTGTAGTTATAAAAATGTAAACAAACACCAATATGGAATATTATGTTCTCTTGAAATATTGGTAAGTTTTAAGGATGCAGATGGAGCAACCAATTAAAAGTCTTAGAAGGGATACGTTGAGAAATCTTCAGGGTTACTGTGACACTTGCGAGGCATTTTTGTTGTGAGGAGCAGCTGAAGTCACTGTGTGAGGTTGGAATGGAATAATAAAACTGCCAGAGCAGAGGTGAGGTGGTGGTCACTCACTTCTCTAGCTGTGAGTGTTGATTAAAACAGGTGAGTCTTAAAGTGTTCTGATGTTCCAAAAATCATCCTACTCTGACTTCAATTAGTGAAATCACCCAAGCCCCACAGTTCTGAGAATAATACAAAAAAGACTTAATGATGTGTGAGAATTCACAAGAATGCAGAAAATTCTCTTTATTTTTTTGTAAATTAAGCCTTACTCTTCCCATCTTATTAGAAAGTGATGGTGCTTTATTGTCCAAGGCCTTGGCAGTCAGAGCCTCCTAGCCTGTGGTAAACAACTGATCTGAAGAACTTTTCTACAAAATATTACTGACCATTGTTCCTGGCATATCACAAATATATTTATATCTAAAAGGATAACCTCCTAAATATTTTTGTTCGTTCTTTTGAGCTTTCCACTAGAGTGAGATATGAGACACTGAAGCTTTGAGTAATATTTTATTGCAATGCAGTAAAAAGCTGACTTGCAGTTTTATTATTACTGTAATTTTCATTCAAAGTTTTATATCCACAAATTAACTTTTTTCCAGTTGACGTCAATGTGGAATATGTTGCCCTGACTCATGTCCTGAATTTTCACTGTTTTCCTTCTCTGTTGCTCAGAGTGTGAATGCCATTTTGTTTTCCAGGTAAAATTAACACTTAGTAGTGGTTTGCAACCCTTTAATTTATCTTCTGAATGGGGGGATTGAGGCTTTTTCTAAGGAGAGGAGAGGAGAGGGGAGCACAGGCCATGAAATTATAGGAACCTCTGAACATACAAGGAATTGGTGGCATTTGGTGGGAACAATGATTCCAAAATCAGGAGAGAAGAACCACTGATACTAGAATGAAATAGCAGTGCTGGCTCTTTGTGTGGTTTTAAAAGAAGATTGATCTCTGGAAAAGTGTTTTTGTTTGAAGTTGATGTCTGGAGCAGGGATGTGAGCATAATATCATGATCAAAAGGGAATTCACTGTTTCCTCATTTGGAATCTTGTGTTTCCTTTAGTGCCACTCCATGCTGGACTTGTGTCTTTATCCCATTCAGGCTGAAGAGCTCGCAGTGTACAAACAATGAGCTATTTCATTTTCTGCCGCTAAGAGTGGGCAGAAGGGCTCGTGGCCTTGCTGTCCCACACTGTCCCGGAGAAACGAGTCTCCATGTCTCCCCCAGCCTCCTCCCTGTGTGCCTGGGGACATCCTGGGGGATGCTGGCAGCTGGCTGAGCCCGAGCTGCAGCTGCCTACCAGCACATCTGCCTGGCCTCGTTCTGTGTGTGCCAGCTTTGCGTCCATGGCGCTCTGTCATCCTGCACAATATTGGGTCTGTTTTCCCATATTACTAGCATTTTAAGAAATTCATACTGATACAGATTCCTGAGACTCCTCAGGGCCAAATTTCTGGCACACAGGTTCCAACTTCTGTCTTGATGCAATGGTTGCAGACAACGAGGGATGAGTGAAAAAAAAAAAATCACCTTAGAGTCATGGAAATGTAATTTATCCATACTGCAGTAATTCCTGAGTCGCTGTGCACCGTGTCCTCCTGACCCCAGGCACGGGGGTTATGGAGCAGCAGAATGCACAGTGTCCTTTTCCTTTTCCTTTTCCTTTTCCTTTTCCTTTTCCTTTTCCTTTTCCTTTTCCTTTTCCTTTTCCTTTTCCTTTTCCTTTTCCTTTTCCTTTTCCTTTTCCTTTTCCTTTTCCTTTTCCTTTTCCTTTTCCTTTTCCTTTTCCTTTTCCTGGTTTTCCATGCTGAGGTTTATTTCTTACCCTGCCACCCTTGCCCACACAAGGCACAAAGAGGCTGTCCATGGAAGTTTACATCACTCGTGCCAGGGCCAGTGTGGCACGCACGTTTTGGTCTGAGATCCCTGCCACTGAGTCAGAGAAGTGCAAAGTGAAATAGCTGAGGAACTTGTTTTCCTTGCCTCTGGTGAGCCAGATATGATTGCTTGGAGAAATCACGTTCAAAAAGTCACTATTGGGCTATCTGAATTAGTGAAATAAAAGTGAAGAGCTCCTACTTTCTAACAGTTTATTTTCACAGTGGCTGTCCAATAATAGCCACCATTTCAGTCACAGAGTCAGAGAGTTCACAAGTCATTAGTACACTCTGAACGCCTGTAATGCCTTTTTCAATTTATTTATCTTTTGATGTATTCATTTCCATGCCCTACAGTTTTGGGTGGAAACCTTGCAGGGTTGAACCAGGGAATGCCAGAGTGCTTTCCTGTCTTTGGCAGTCCTCTTGTGAGTCCAACAAGGAGAATTCCTCTAGGAGTGGCACAAAGGATGTTGTTGCTGTGTGACTGTTGAAATCATCTCACAAGTTTTGTGCTTTTCTGTGGGTACAAATAGCCTTGTAATGGGTAAGCCTTGGAAATGGGTAATTCTGAGTTAGAGAAAAATTTCTGAGTTTTTACTTACCGAGATCTGCTGTTGCTTTGTGATCAGTTGTGCTTTGGGAGTATTAAAGCATAGGAATGAGAATTCTGCTTACTAAACCGTAACAAAAAAATTTGTTCCACTTTGAGATTACTTTTTTTTTTTTAAATATGAAAACCCAAATGAAAAGTTCTCATAGTATTTACACTTCAAGTGACCTCAGCACAATTCACAGTTGTTCAGCAGGGAAAAAAAATGTCCAAGTTCTGATGTTCTAATTTATCTTTGAAAAGATTCCGCAAGACAAATAAAACCACTTATATTCATTTTTCTCCCCAGCCTGCTACCATTACTTACTAGTGAAAAAGACATAAAGGTGATGAGAGCCTGAGAGTTTAGCCAGAAATAAAATACAGGAATGTATCCTGGCCCTCACACTTGGGTTGTATTTTCCTTTAGAAAATTCTTTCCTGTGCTCGTGGGATATCAGAGATAATGATGTGTTGAGTAGGGGCAATGAAGTAAGACTCTCAGTCAATAAATTTGCTCAAATTCAAGCAAGTGAAATAATCTATTGTCTGGTAAAGCTGCTCAGTTCCATGTACACAGTTCAAATAATTTCAAAGCTTAGGCTACGATAGAAACTGTTAGGTTGGAGTAGAGCACACCAGAAATTAAATGTCATTTATGTCTCTTTGCAGGAATTTAGGACAGGGAGAAGAATTGAATTGAATTTACTTAAATTTATCCTATTAATGCTGAACTCGTAACCATTCTTGTAGGAGATTTCTACGTAAAACCAAAGGTAACCAAAAAGCATTTTTATCAGCAGAATGAGCTTCCAAGAGAATTTTAAAATCAGGGATTTTTTTTAATAGTTCAAAAGAGAAAATAACCTTTTGTTCATTGGGAACGTCTCATTATTATATATTGGATTGTCTGCTGTAATAGCCCACGCTGATGTAGTCAGTGTAGTCCAATGGTTACCAGAGAGTTCAGCTAAAAACTCTTGGTAAATATTGACTCATGATGAAGTTGTCCTTCTCAAAGAAGACATAAGTGACCCAGATGTATTTATTTATTTTTTAAATTTATTACTACATTGTATGACATTGCGAGTAACAAGAATTTTCTCCCTTCGTAGTGGCATTTACTTAAAATTATTGCGTCAGAACCAGCAAGTTTTTGCTGCCTTAGTGGTTTTTCCCATTTTCCAGGCTCTTTCCATGCTACTTTGCATGCAAACCCTGTGCTGTCTGCAGGCTGGGCCATGGATGGGTTTTATACACAGGTCATTAAAGAACTTGCCTGTGCATCTCCAGATTTATTAAGTGACTTGGAGTGCCACTCTATCAAGCCATTGTAGCCAATTAGTATTTCCTCTCCCTTACAGAATAATTTCTTGAGAAATATTTGCAGTTTATGAAATTATGTATGCAATTATATAGGCTTTTGGGTAATTACAAGTATATTTTAGTTTTTCAGTACGTTTTATTTTGCTTTGTTATGAACTGTTTACAGCAGCTCTCGCTGGCAGGGGAGAGGAGAGAGGGAGGACAAATGGAGCTGAATGTGGAGTAAAACCAAGGGAAATTTCATATTAAAGATTCACCAATGAATCTTTGCAGAGTTTATGCAAATCCAGTGGGTATTTTGTGAAAGTGTTAATGAGTGTCACATTCTGATTACTGCAGATTTCCCCTTGCATTTCCAACCATACCAAATCCAATTGAAACTGCTAAAATTAACACCAAGAGTCCACATTTTGTCAGTAAAATCTGTGAAATTTGTTTTTAAAATATTGTGCTCTCATTATTCTTGGAAATGTCTTATGTGGATGTTGGTATAAAATACCCTGTGTGCATTCCTTGATGGATGACAAAGTTAGCATAGATCTCCCAAAATCCTTCCAAAGGACCATCTATTTCTGAGCTGTGTTTTGCATCTCACTATAAAGCAAACCCTATAATTAACTGCCCTGGCACCGAGGATCCTATTATGAAAGTATTTGTTTACCAGCAGCTACCAGGAGCAGCCCTTTTTGCCACAGCACATGAATTTCAAAATCCCAGAATGGTTTGAGTTGGAAGGGACTTTAAAGATCACCCAGTGCCACCCCTGCCTTGGGCAGGGACACCTCCCACTGTCCCAGGTTGCTCCAAGCCCTGTCCAGCCTGGCCTGGGACACTGCCAGGGATCCAGGAGCAGCCACAGCTGCTCTGGGCACCTGTGCCAGGGTCTCAGCACAGTCAGTAAAGGATTTCTTCCTGAAGGACATTCTGGTCCTTTTGTGGTGTGTGAAGTGGGGCCTATGATGTGGGAAGTGACTCTAGAGTCATTGATTTAGTTAATCTCAAAAATGGAAAAGTAAAAAAAAATTTAAAAAGAATAATAAAAAAGGAAAAACTCAGTTATTATGTTCCCCGTTGGTTAAGGGGCTACTCTCAGGGTTTTGCACACTCCAGCCAGCTCTCTTCCCTGTCTCCCCATCACCTTTACATTTTGTTTTTGGGCCATCTCTCCTCTGAACCTCTCCCTCAGCTTTTGCTGGGTTTGAAGTTTTGAGATAATTTCATGTCCCTTTTGCTCTCTTTCTGCTCAGTTTGGCAAACTCTTTATAACAGCCCTTCCAACTTGTGAAAACAACTTAAATGCAGAAACACTCGAGGGGAAGGAGATTTTCCCAGCGCCACTCCAGGATGGCACTGGTGGGATGGACCAGGATGCGGCACCAGCAGTTGGGCACGGATCTTTTATTTACACTGTTGATATGACCCTGAATGCCTGTGCATGTGACAAACCACCATCATAATGAGCCTGTTTATTTCCAGATACGTTGTGGCATCATTCATTTGCACATTAAAGGGAACTTTGCTGCGAGAAGATGAATTTGAGGCGACAAAAGCTTTGTGATTATTGTAATGCTAATCTGTATTCAATCCCATATAAGTGTCACATCTTGAATACTTAAAAAAATTAATTAGTCAACTGTGTTGTGCCACAGATGAGCAGGAGCAAGAGGCTGCCTGCATCCACAAGCTGTGACATTCTCTGTGCCAAAAGGACTTTAAAGGAGAGAAGGTCCCCAATAACTGAGCTGGAGGTGGTCCCAACCTCTGCCTTCAACCTGACAGTGCACAAGGTGGTGGCATTTGTGTGATTGTCTTATATGAAGTGATGAAAATATGTTTAAAGGGCAGCAGGTAATGATCCCTACAGTGCTTTATATCCTGAGTTTGTAAAGATATTTGAATCCTTGCATTCATTTTAGTAGGAAGTATATGCTCTATGCATCCATGACAAAAGTCTCATTGGTATGTTTTGCACTCTAGAGAGCAACTGCAAATGAAAATAGGTTGAGTAAAAATAAATACAGCTGCAAGAGAAAGATTTGTCATTAACTAAGAATAAAAAATAGGCAGTTACCCATTTTCTCAACAGAACTGCACCTCCATCCATCTCACAGAGTTGCACTGGAGTATTTCTACACTTGCTTTCTGGGCCAAAAATTTTCTAGAAAGCTCTGAACTCCATCCTTCTGTTTTCTTTGCTCAGATCACTGCCTGTAGGTGCAGGCACGTGTCAGACTCACACCTGTCTCACAGGCGTTGTGCTCACTGTGCTTTATTTTGGGGGCAAAGACAGAGTGAAAAGCTTAAATCCAGACTCCTCTGGGTGTGTGAGCCTCTCAGGATGGAAGGTGGAGGGCTCGGTGCTCCCTCAGTGACTTCCATCTGTGGTCCAGAGTGGGAAATGTTTTCTGTTTCCTTTATTTGATGTTCTGAGCAGCGTTCAGGGGCTCTGTTCCCTGGCCTAGGCTGTACTTTATCATTTGAAGGGAATACCTTGCACAATTTGATCTCCCAGAGGAAGCAATTGTACTTCCAGGTTTTTTCGGTATTTTCCATTGTGTTTTGACATTTTCCCTCACTATGGTGTGGTGTCACATCTGTGTTTTCCTGGTCATGGGGCTCTGTAGGCAAATTAACCTTTTGCAGTTTTATTGAGGGAACGATTTGTAGTAATACCGTGGGAAGTAAAAAAAATTGCACAACCGGAAGACATTTTGAACTCGCAATGCAGGAAAAAGTTGTGTTTCCTAATAAAAAAAAAATTGTTATTTATTTAGGAGCAACATGTAAAAGCAGACTCAGATTACCTTCGAAGGACATGTAGAGTGAAATGTTAAAAGTCCATATTGCAGCCTTAGCAGTAATCCTTGTTCCTGTGGAAATGCTGTCTGCCCAAGGAATGCAAATTCCCGGGACTCCTTTAGCATTTCAACAGGGCTGTGAATATGTATAAGCACAGAAGGAATTATTTTGCTTCAAGACTTTTCAGAGACCTGTTTCTCCTTCGTGTTAGTCGATGTGTTGTTACCTTCTGTTTCACATTAAACTTTGCAACAACCTCAGAAAAAGTCAGGAGCCCTGAAGTGAGTGCTGCTGGTAAATGGTGTCTGGTGCTTTCCTTATGCTCGACAGAAATGAGATACAGATTTTTTCCTTGATTTGATGCGTCTTCAGGAACTTTGCTCTATTTTAGGGCTTTGGATAAGTAATTCTTTTTTGAACATGACCTCCTGAGCTGCAGTGGCTGTGTAAAAAATCAGTATCCTGTGGAATATGCATTTTGGGCTCTTTACAGGGGAGTGAATACGGGCAGGACTGGTTATTTTTATGGCAGTTTTCATAGCATTTATGCAAGAAACTATTTTTTGTAGCAATGTTTGAAGTAACATTTATTAGATCAGTGCTAGTTTAGTTGCATCAAAATTATATTCCTCTACCATTTTATTGATGACGTTTGATTTCTTGTTTCTGAATGAAATTAGGCATGATTTTGTTGCCAAAATATAGCAAATACCGTTTTTATTTTAGAAGTTGCAAACTTTTGCACTTAGTGTTACAGCAAGAGTGTGAAAGAGCCTTTAGCCACTTTTAATGTTAAAGTTACTTCATTTGTGAACTTCTCTAATTGCATGAACAGGTGAAACAGAACTAGAACATTCCAGAGAGATTGGTGACATCAATAACAAATACACCTCCTTGGGAAAAGGCAACACCAACTCAATGCAAAATGAAGCAGTTCAGACCAGTGTCATCACATTTACAAATTCTTTATGGAGGCTACCTGTGAGCAACTGGCTAAAGAAAAGTACTGGCATTTTGAATATATAGAAAAATGTTTTCTGGAAACACCTTGTGTTTTATATCACTGTTTTTATGGAGCATCTCTTACATAGGTCTAATGCTAAATCCACTTGTTTTTGTGTACTTTTGTAATTAGCTTCATTGTGAGCTTAGCAACATTGCGGATGATGCAGGATCCAGCCCCTGGAGAACATTTTAAAATTCTGCGTGGTAGAAGATAAACTTCTTTCTGACTGTCTTTCTTTTGATAGTTCAGGTTTAAAATAATTTAAATTCTTTCCACAAGTTAATATTTAACATCAGTTAACATTATGAATTCTCATGTAGGTTTCCTTGGGCTTTAATCTCTTTTTTGGGTTTGTGAGCCCTGATGGATGTCAGATTTTTTTTTAACATGTTGGTTGTCCGTCTCAGACTCGCACCTTGTAACCAGAAACCTTTTTGGCACAAAACTGCAGCACGACCGTGATCAATCACATGATCTTTTTCCATCTGAATATGCTTCAGGAGGCTTCCCTGGAGTGGTGCTGCTCATCCGATGGCACGTGGGAAGAAACCATTCCAGCAGGAATCCATCGGGCAGGGAGAGCCCCCATGTGTTGGACACGGATGTGCATTCAAGATTAAACCACTTCTCACTGCCCTGCAGTAAAAGCACTTTAAAAACTGGACAGGTGCAAAATAACCTTCTGCTCGAGATGCTGCTGTTAGATTTTACCAATATTCATTTTCCGTCAGGGGTTATGGTGGTTTTTAATAGTTCCCACAGCACAGAAACTTAGTTCAGGAAATTATGACTAAATCAGTTGTGCACTGAAGGCTTTGAGCTGGAAGCTTTCTAGTATGGCACATGTACCTTTGGATGAGTTTAAAAAATCTTCAGCTGCACCATTCACTAAAAGGCACATATTTTACAGTTAGTTGCTTTGGTCTGCTTCTCTGTGAAATGGTTTTCTTTGTCAGTTGGATAATCCAGAAGAAAAAACACTCCCTTTTTTTAAGGAGAAAAAGATGTAAGGGGTGATAAACCACTAAATTTATTCAGAACTTTTGATGTGCCATGAGACATAATGTGATGGTGCTCCTCTGTACTATTCAATAAACACATTGAAAATATTTGTTTGAGGATCTCCAGTAAAGAAGATAGAAATCTGGAATTACTGAAACTTCAACAGCCACTGCCATCACAGGAATATTTCAATTATTTAAGGTTTGTCCTGGCAAGTGTAGTGGCAAGGACAAAGGTTCAGGAGATGCCTTGCCCATGGTAGGAAATTAGTGAGAAGGTCACGGCAAGGATTTGCAGCAGCTGAACCTGCTGTGATTCCCCACTCAAGCCTTTGCTCATCCCACAGGTCACTTCATAGGGAGCTTAACTCTTGGTTTTGGTAGCTCCGGTGGGTCTGGTTCCACACAGAGCATCGAAAAAGGGGATGGCATCCCAGTTCTGCAGCCCCTGGGCAGTGACTCCAGGACCAGCCCTGGTCTGATGCTCTGACCATTAGAGCATTTCAGACATTCCATCTCTTGTCCATTGTGAGGTGAACCATTGAGATAACCATTGAAGAACCATTCCATGGTTATCCACCATTGAGAGAGTGCTGAAAAGGAATGTATAACGTGCAATGGTTTTTATTCAAGGTACCTATTTCTATAGACTGAAACATGAATTTACAATTCTCTTTTTTAAAGTTGGACACAGGAATTTGGACCATTATTTTGATTTTGATTGTTGTCACAACTTTGTGACTGCTGCAGCTCCCTCTGCAGCAGTGTGTGCCTTGCCAGTACTTCCCCCTGCCCCCCTTATTTTTTGCTAATGAGATAATTAGTTGGTTCAAACTCTTTTCTATTACTTGAATGAAGCATGGGGAACTCTGAAGAGCAGCACTGAGGACCACATGTAGCATCTGCCAGAGTTGCAGCTCCTCTGATTGAATGCCCATATGTGCTGCAAAGGCTCAAAACAACAGGCCAGAGGTAATGGGGATGTTTTTTGACTGCTTTGACTCTAAATGGCCTTGCCCTGGACAGCCTGGGTTTGTCAATTAGCAGTGGTAATTGCTGCTGCTGCCATTTTTAATGGAACTGAGCTGAATACTAGGAATATATGGTAAAAATCAGATTTAAATAACAGAACTAATAAGCCAACCCTTAGTATTTTGTTGACTGTAAGTGGTAGAAGATGGTATTTTAGTAATCCCTGCATTTTACTTCACCCATGTTTGGACACAAGAGGTGGTTTAATTGGAATTTCTAGCATTTTAGGCTTTAATGCTCTGAAACATATTAACCCTGCCTTAGCATTTAGTGTTTATTCATTCTCAGAGCATTGTAGGGTCATTAATCCTCCGAGCCCTCCTGAGAAGGCAGAGGTGGGAGACACTGGAAGTCATATTATTCTAATTTTACAAGTGGGAAAACTGAAGTGATGAATAATGTGGTCAAGGCCACACAATGAGACAGTGTGAGCTCCGAGATGTTCTGCCTGTTAAGCCCAGTGGTCAGGCCAACCCTTGCAAAATTCTCTTTTTAAATGATACACTTTGCTTTATTATGATTAAGATGCCTTAATGGTCCCATAGTCTGCTGAGGTAGAAAGTTTTCCCTTCAGATAATAAGGTGAGCATGGCTACAATAAAAACTTCAAAACAAGGAAAACCTTATAAAATTACAGTCTGAATCTAATATTATTTTCTATATGTTGTTTTCACAGAATATAATTAAACCTTGTCTCTCCTTTTCTGCCAAAAAAGGGCTCAAATTCTTTGACTTGTTTACCAAAAGGAAATGATTGATAGAAGTTGCTTTCCAAGAGATCAGATTGGTTAGTCTCATTTTTGGTTGCAGAATAATGATGACTATTGAAAGATGTTTCAGTAACCTTTTTGTGGGTTTTTTTTGAAAAATAGTGTATGTGTGGTATGAAAATTCATTTTACAGAATTAGACAACTCTTCTGAGCAGCATCTGTAGAATTTTTCAATAGAGTACAAGTGGTTGTTTACAGATTGTAACTTCAGTTGCATAAATAGATGTACTTCGAAATAGCAACTTATTTGGTAGGGCCTAAGCAATGCTTTTGTGTAGGGAAAGGCATCAGTTTTTAATGTTTATCTGAAACTTTTTTTTTTCTGCTCCACAAATGGGTTAATTGCTGCCATCTCTTGTGGAAGATGTTCAGCTTTTCTTTCAGTTCCCAACAGTCTTTGTCATAAAAAAAAAAAACTTAGCCTGCAATATTATTCTAAAATAAATTCAGAATTTCACAAGAAATGAATCATCATTTAATCCAAATGTTAACCCTTTCCTTTAGATAGGATTGATCCCAACAGTGAACCCCTACAAACTTCAGCAGCGCATCTGGTATTTTAATAAGCAGCTAACATTTAGCCCATCCATTAAGCCACTCCATAAATGAATTATTGAGCATAATCTGCTCTCGGGTGCCCACCTTCCTTTCCCACAAGGCTGTGGTTTCTAGCTAAGCCAGCGTGGAGCTGCTCTTATCTCCGAATCCAAGAGCACGGCTCCGCCGAGCGCCGGCAGTGCCGAGGAAGGCAGGGCCAGCCGAGGGCTGTGGCATCTGGCGGCGGCAGCGGATCCAAAGTCCCAGCGCTGTCCCACGGGCGCTGTGGCCGATGCCGGGCTAGCGGAGGCTAGCGGAGGCTAGCGGAGCCATCGGCAGCGCTCCCAACCCGCGCCAGGACCGTCCCTGCTCGGCCGGAGCCCGCGGGAGCGGGGCAGGCTCCGCCACAGGGACACAGCGGCTGCCGGGCGGGGACAGGGACCCGCGGGGCTGGCCGTGCCCGCGAGGGGCGGTGGATGCTGCCGGGGCTCCGGGGGCTGCAGGGCCGGCCGGGGCCGCCCGGCTCCCCCCGGCTCCTC
>VZRL01003708.1:2239075-2437027 GCA_013397895.1 Origma solitaria | reverse complement strand
GATGCCGGGCAGGTGAGGGGTGCTGGGCAGGGGGGCCGCCGGGCAGGTGAGGGGTACAGGGTGCGGGCCAGGTGAAGGGTGAGGGGATGCCGGCCTCTGTGAGGGGTGCGGGAATGCCGGGCAGGTGAGGGGATCTGGGGCTGCCGGGCAGGTGCAGGGAATGCCGGCCGGGCGCGGAGCGGGCTCCAGGCGCGGTGGGATGGATGCCCGGCGGCACAGGGCTGGACGGATGGATGGATGGATGGATGGATGGATGGATGGATGGATGGATGGATGGATGTCCGGGCTCTGATCCCAGGTGTGCGGGGCATAAACTCAGCAGCGCTGCCGCTCTGTGCCCTGCGTGCATCCGGCTCTGCGTGTTTGTGTGTGTGTGTTTGTGTGTGTTTGTGTGTGTTTGTNCGTGTTTGTGTGTGTGTGTTTGTGTGTGTTTGTGTGTGTTTGTGTGTGTTTGTGTGCGTGTGTGAGCGCTCCTCGGCGAGATGCCGACAGCGAACAGGCGCGAACAGGGGGGATTATCCATCCTCCCTCCGTGTTTGGCTGAAGTTTACGTGAACTTCATCTTCTGTGGGTGGAATATGTATTAGCATTTATATGAAATGTAGCAGCAGTCTCATTAGGAGGGGTTTTGTCGGGCGGGTTATTGCCTTTCAGCACGCAGTTTGCAGGATTCCCGACCAGCCTGGTTGCCTGTTTAACTTTAGAGTCCCTGTGTGTCACCAGCACAATATACTGATCTTAGGAAACACAATTTATGAGTATTTGAAGGCTTTATTACTGTACTTGTTAAAGTGCATGGGATATGACGGCAGCAGCAGTTTGTTAATAAATACAATTTAAACATATAGGTAATTTTGGCTAACAATCCATTTATATGTGTTTGCACTGAAAGAAGCAGGAACAGTGTATAAAAGACTGGGGTTTAAAAATGCCTATAAGTTGCCAGCTGGATATAATTGCAAAGTAATTTAAATACTTTGAATGACTTCAGCAATTTTCTTCCTTTAAAAAACCCACACACTTCAAAGTGTGCAAAAAATGTTGAGGGGAGTGGGGAAGGTGAATTTCTCTAGCTTTTTTTAAAAAGAAATCTCTTGCAGGCTCTTAATAGGGGTATAATATTTTTGAAAGACTCTGCTGTCACATGGAGGAGACTCTGGCACAGCCCAGTAGTGGAATGCTGGGCTCTGCAGTTCAGACACCGTAAAATCACATTGCTTCCAGGACCATACATTAAATTTCACCTCAGATATTTTATTTTGATGGATACTCAGGAATTTAGGATGTTCCGAAACAGTCTTTGTCACTTCTGTAGCGATAAGGAATTTGGCCTTAATACAGAAGTAAGTAGGATTTTTGTAAGTGTCAAATAGAAAGTTTGCAATTTTTTTTTGCTTTTTTAGAAAAATCAGCTTGCATGCAGTACATTGGTTCCACGTGCATTTCTAAAATGAAGCAACAGACCTGTATAAAGTTTGAATGTCTTGATATTCTGACCATACATTGTAGCTTTTTTCTTAGACATTTAGCATTCATGTTGATCTGGTTTTTGGACATGCAAATCAGGTTGAAAAGTGAGCTAAGCTGCTACTCAATGAACAGTGCTCCCTTGTCTACAGCAAGAGCAGTGATGCTGGGTGGAATTATTAGTTTCAGATTTGAATCATTTAATGAAAAAAACACTGGACCCGGGGTTTTATCCTTTCCAGGGGCTTCTCTGTGAGTGCCTGGGTAATGTCTGCCAATCATCAGCTTTACTTCCTTTAAACCTATGGATCTGTGAGGGATTTGATTATCCCCTTCAGAGTTCTCCTTCCTAAAGCAGTAAATTCTTGGTGCTGGAGATGCTGTGATCACACAAGAACAGCTCCCCTTCCCAGGGCCTGCTCTGAGGATGTGGGCAGGAGTTCCATTTAATCAGTGTCTCTCAACATTCAACACCCCAATACCTCAGGGAGTGTCAGTGCAGTTCCTTAGGGCCCTTCCCAGACACAGCTGTAGAAAATCTGAGCTTTATATTCTTGCCTACTCCTGCTTGAGTAAATATTTGAAATCAGAGTAACTCAACAATGGATGGATGAAGCAACTTTATTTATCTGACAAAGTGTTACATCTAGTCTTACTCCAAACCAGTTCCTTCAGTGGCATCATTATCATGGAACTGTTCAATTTTTTTTTTTTTTCCTAGAAAATTTTCACTTTGGATCTCAGTTTTGCTCATAAACCGGAAAACTTTTCCAGGAACAAGTAATAAATTGATTTTTCAAGTGATCAGTCTTCTGGTATTTGAAATGCTGGAAAAGATCTAGAAAAATGTTCTCAGGAATTAGATTGGAAGTTTGGGCTTTGTCTTTTGTAAGAAAAAGTATTGCTATTAAATTTTGATTAATTTTATTGAGGTAAATATGTTAGAAATGGTAAATGAAGCATCAAAAAGGAGAAGGGAGAGAAATGTGGTCAAGTCCTGCTTTTAAGTTATTGTGGCTGTAATAATGAAAAGGTACCACACAAAGTAAACTGGGAGAAAAAAATGGGTAGTGAATTTTAACTATAGAAAACATCTTGTCTAAAGTTTACTTAATATTTTAATTTAAGTAAACAATAGGCTAAGAAAGAGTTATTTTAAACTCCTCTAGTAAAAATCAAGCTACTAAAGTCAAGTTTTCAGTTGACTTCAGTGATAGGGATTTCGGAGGTTTTTTAGAATGATTATGTCACAGGATGGTACCTTTCTAGAATTTTGAGATGGGAACAAAGACTTCAGAGGGCCTCAGTGTTTTGGGGGTTTTATGTGTATTTCAAGGTTGAGACATAATTTACCGGCTCTCCTTGGAACTAAGCATAACTTTTGAATTGTATTAACTTTAAGTGAGGACAAAGTTTCAAAACTATTATTGTGCCACAAATAGATATATTTTCAATTTAGGTGAAAATCAGCTTAGGAGAGTTATCTACCTTTAGTGCTCTTGGAATGTGTTAAGAAGGAATAGCTCTCACAAAGGGCTGTGAGGAGATGAGTTCAGGAATACCCTGATTTACAGCTGATGGCTGTGCCCAGGGATGCCTTTCTGAGCTCCAGAAGTGCCAGAAGTCCAGAGTCACCTTTTGTCCTTCAAGAGGGTGCATCAGAAATATGTTTTATTTCAAATTCAAATGCTGTGGGGTTGCATTTGGGTGAGATACCAGACAGCGAAGAGAAATAAATGTGTCACTCCCAAAACTCTCTTCTGGTGGCATTTCCTTCTAAATTTGTCCTGTCAGCCGTGGAGTTCTCTGTCTGGAGGAATAAGTCTTTTGCTTTTTTTAAAATTTTATTTTGAAGGTATCAAGTGGCGATGTTAAGGAATGTGGCAAAGCTGCTGTCTTGGATGACTTTGTGCACTCACAACTTTTACCTTCTCTGAACTTCAGTTTGGACAGCGTGAGAATGTGTTTGCTTGGGGGAGTGGAATCGAGGGCAAGCATTTCTGCTTTCAGCTTGTCTTCCTCGTGCCTGTTGTGCTTTTCATTTCCCCTAACCCTGCTAAATTGCAGAGGCTGTGGTTTCCCTTCATTGTCTTTGAAAATGAAGCACAGTATGGCTTCCTTCACCAGGTTGCAATCAGAGACTATTTTTTTTTTTTTGTTCTGTAGTTAATTACAGATTTCATGCACAGCAATGAGGCTTCTGCAGAGTGAAATTTCACTGATGGTCAGGAATATTTCAAAAAATGCTTTTGTCTCACGGACATGGAGACACACAAACTTCTTCTGAAGTATTAAAATGGAGAAACTGCTTGAGTCAGCACTAACATCAGATTCAGCAAAACTAGGTTATGAATCCAAGCAATTAAACATGACAAAAAGCCCAGTTTTACTGCCTTGACTTAATATTCTTCCAGTATTTTTTCTTTTTTGGAGACATAAAATCTTCAAAATGTTCTTTTCTGTCAGATGTTCACAAAAACAAAGTGTACCTCCATACCCCAGAAACTTTTGAAAATCCTCTTGCTTTACATTTGCACCTACAGGTTTTATTTAAGTGTTTGCATTCTCAGGAGGAGGAAATGCTGTTGTTTTCTTCTGTTTAGGATACCCAGAGTTCAGCAGCTACTCATTAATTACCGGCATTTTGCTAGAGATAATTAAAACCAAATATTTGGAAATTAATAAAATAATATCTTTTAATCAATATTTAATATGTATTAACTATAAGGTTTTGCTAATGATGATTAGAAATCCTATCAAAATGTTCATGTGGAAGACCAGAGGATCCATTTTGTTTTTTTAAGCTTCTGTTTTTATGTATTTGTTGTTCAGAAATTTTAAGAGGTTTCCTATCTGGTACTTACTGCAAATTTAGCTGGGTAGAGAAGGGGAGGGACATAACCAGATGTAAATCATGGCATTAATGACCAATGGACCAACCTGAACTGGATCAGATCTTTAGTAGAGATGATTTGTTCGCTGCTCCTATGGTGGAGTGTGATGGAAAATGCTGAGAACAACCTCCCACCCTTTGCCTGCGTGAATTTCTCTGCTGGGGCTGTGCTGCTCTCTGCACAGGTTTTTTTAACTTAAATGTTTTCCTTGTTGAAGTTGACCTTTCTGATTCCATGACTAACAGTAATCCAGGAATGATGTTTGATCGTTGTTGAAGATAAATGAGTTGTAGCTTAGATGAGGACTTGTTTCTGACTGCTAATTAACCTGAATCCAATGGCTTCTTTAACTGTGGAAACCTCTTGCAGCCAAGGCAGGCGAGAGGCACACGTGGCACTGAGAGCTTGCACTGTTACCTGATGCTCTGAAGAAAAACACCATCACTGTGTGAATTTAGGATGAGCCCCAGTGTATTTGAGGAGCTGCCGTAGTGGAGCAATCTTCTAAAAACATGAAATTTAGATCAGGTCCTGCTGGAGCATCTTGGCCCCTCCTGTACCGTGCAGGGAGTTTACTAAAAATCCACGGGATTTTTATGTTTCCATGTGGGATTACTAAAAGTCTGTGTGGGATTACTAAAAATCCATGGGATTTTTATGTTTCCATGCCAGAATCAAGCATTCACCCTTTTGCAATGGCTCTGCATCTCTGGCAGGACATGTCCTTGGGGCTGTGCCCCTGGGGACAGCAGGGCCCCTCTGGCTTTTCATGGCCCAGCCTTTCTGTGTGTGACAGCAACAAGGGCAGTGTGTAAGAGCAAGAAATGCATTTCATAGCAGAATATATCTGCTGGCACCTGTGCTTGCAGGGGAAGTTTGGTATTTGGTTGTGCCGCAGAGTATAATCACCATTAATTTTTTTTTTCTTGTTGGAGTATTTTACAAGACTAATGAAAATGTCTATCATCTCATGTTTTCATTGGAATACTCCTGTCATTTTCCAAACAAGTATTTATTGATGAGGTCTGTACGATGAGCAGTGGTGGATGTTCTGCTTTTCCTCCTTGCCAGTTAAGGCAGCACCGCGTGAGGCTGTAATCCTGCACTAATCTTCACAGGTACCAGCAAAAGCAGGATACCACTGCTGTGCCAGGGAGCAAAATCGTCTCCGAACCAGATCTCATTTCAAATGGCATTTCATTCCAGTCGTGAGGCTTTCCCAGCGCCAGCAGAATCAACAATCCAATCGTGGCAGACTGAACTTTGTACCAACAGGAGAGGCTGTGGGAAGCAACTTAATTTCATTTTGACTTTCACAGATTTGAAAGCTTGAGCCTTTTTCTTATCCTAGTTCTCTCTCTGAGCCACAACAGGAAGCAGTATTTATTAAAGGGAGGTATTAAGAATGGCGTTAGATATTTTAATATATTTTCTTTACTTCCAATTGTATTTTCGAGATGTCATGGTCTCTTAAACAAGTTTCTATGATTTTATGAGAACTGGTAAATCAAATTGAGCAGAGTCATGTAACAGCTTAGCAGAACTTCTGTTTGCCCAATTTTTATCTCCAGAACAGAGTGTTTTAGCAGCTCCCTGTGGTAGCTGTGGCTCACTGACTGCACCCCTTCTGAATACAGTGGTTTCAGGTGCTCTTTGGAACTGGAACACTGGGTCAGAGGAGAGCTCAGCTGTGAGCTGTGTCACAGGCTGGGAATTATCAATGAAATGAGGTTCACAAAGAGCTACAGGGGGTGCTCATGTCTTTGGGAGAGGCAGGAGCTGCAGGGATTGAGCTCCTGTGCAGTCCTCGCGTGTCCTGTAGGAGGAGAAACTGCATTGGTCAAGGCTTGCTGGAACTAAAAGAAGCAAACTTTGGAAAAGAAAATTGCAAACAGCTATCAGTGGTGCTGCACAACTGTTTTAAGCTCTTCCTGCACCAGCCATGAACTACGGAACAATGGAAAATAGAGTAAAGCTAAGGCCTGTCTGTCTGTATATTGGTATTTCTTCTAATTAATAGAAACATCAAGTCTGCATGTGAGTGTTCTAATGAATTATTATGTTTCAGAGCTGGCACTCTGCAGAGGGGAGGCAGGGCAATAGCTCTGCTTTCATTCATTTTTCCCCACAAGTAGCTGAGCAAGCATGGAACAAAACTCCTTTCTGCTGTTAAAGTGAGGCATTTATGGGAAAAAATCCTTTTATCCCAACTTGCAAAAAGATTAAAAAATGTCTAATTTTTTTCCATGTACATTTTTTGGTAAATTTAAAGGCTTCATTCTGAATATTGGTGTGGATTTTCAAAAGCAATGGTGCAGAGGACGCTCTCCCACACCATGGAGTGCAGCCCTGCTCTGTGCAAGGAGCACCTTGGCAAGTGTCAATGGTCCCTGACCTCCTGTCCATCTTTACCAGCTCTCAGGAAGGGAAGGTCCCTCACCTCCCTAGACTTCCTCTTCCAGTGCTTAGCAGCACTGCCTTGAAAACAATGTTTTTCACTGCCTCTACTGTCTTGAAAAATGTTTTTTTGCTGGACAAATGAAAGTCTCCCATGCTACAGATGACCTCAGTGATGTTCTCAGGGGACCTGAAGAAAAAAGGATTTCCCTGCTCCCTGTACCAGTCTTTTATGGTAGAGATTCTGGTTCAGACCTCAGGTTTCTGTCCCATGCATTTTAAGTTCTGTATTTTGGTTCAACCTTTTCTAGTTATCATTTAGATTGGATTTTTTTTTTTTTTCATCTAAGACATGCTTTTTGAACACTTTGCATTTAAATAAAAACATTGCATTCAAATAATTTAACTTGTAATCGGAAGACAAACATTGGCCATGATTTACAGTATTATCAGGATTATAAAATGATTATTGTGAGGCTGTGACTTGAGATCTTTAAGCTGGCTAGGGATTGGGCCTCTTTGCAACAAAGGTTGTGACTTCTTTTATGTTGCCAAAGTCTGCAAGAAAGTTTTATTACTATCTCAAATTTATAGAAGTGTGGGTATGCGGAAATGTGTGTGTGATCATCTGTCTCATGAGAAGATAAAAGTTATAAACCTCTGCTGATACATTCAGGGCTTGGTTAGCTCTGCCTGCTCTTGGCTCACAACCTTTCTCGGGGTGAATTTCTCGGAATTATTTGCTCTGTGCATTTATCCTGTCAGTTTGACCTCACAGGGCAAGGGTGGGGAAAGAGGAAATGCAAGACAAGGATTCAGGACACAAGTGTTGGGTGAAGGTGAGGTGAAGCATCAAACTCTGTCAAACTCTGACCCCTTCAGCACCTCTGCACTTCTGGGGCGTTTATCCAAGGATTTCTGAAGGACTGTCCTTGGACAAGCTCCTTCCAGCCTGTGCCGTCCCAGGATCCTGTGTAATCTCTCAGTGGGGTGGATCCGGAGAGCAATGGGTTATTTCAGCCCCCAGTAGGGAGAAAATGCAAAACGCTTCTCCAGTTTTGAAACATATTTGCATCTGTGGAAAATGATGCAAATCTATTCCATAAACTTGCGGTAAACCCTTTTTTTTTTTTTGGTAATTAGCAGCTAAATGACTAATATCATAAAATAATGGGGTGTGAGTCACTGGCTGGTGCTCAGCTTGACTTTGGCTGGGAGCAGAACAAGAGCAGTGCAGGCTCCAAACCCAGCTCGTCATGAACTCGAGCGAATGACTCAGGTGCATCATCTCGTGCCTGCTCAGAGTGAGGTTTTGGGCTGTTGTGATTTCCACCAGGTTTTAGCACCGCTGGGGGAGCCAAGGGCATTGTGCCCATTAAGATAACAGAAGACAAAGATGGATGAGGGAGCTGAGGTTCTTAGGGGGAATTATCTTTAAGAATGGCATGCAGGATGTATATGTTTATTCCCCCAAATCTTTGTGAAGCAAAAAAGATTGGAAAATTCTAACTGGACCCAAACAGGCTTTTTTCAGGCAGTTGTTTCACTGGATGTAGGGAGGAGGGTTAGGTATCCACCAATCCTTCTTAGTTATTTTAATGAATTTACAAATTTTATCTGTGTTTTAAGAAAACTGGAAACATGGAAGAAAAGAGCCAGGCAATGCTGTGATTTGACATGTTTCTTTTTTGCATTGTAAGAGGAATTGTCCTTTTTTTTCCCCACTGAGAAATTTCCTTTTCATTTTCCTGCATGTTGTAGAAAGTGCCTGGGTCTAACTTGAGTTGGTAACAGATGTTTCATTTGATCTTTCAATCCTGCAGACACGAGACTGCATTTCTGCTTAAAGAAACAAATTCTGACACATAATTGGATGTAACAGCACTGACATGTTCTTCTCCATGGCTGTAGTGAGTAGGATGGGAAGCTGTGGGCTTAAATTACACAAAGGAAGGTTTGGATTGGGCATTAGAAAGGCTTCCTGATAGTAAGAACATTTAATGTTTAATTAGATGATTTAGGAAGATTATGGGATTTCTGTCACTGGAGGCTCTTTGGGAAGGAAATGCCAGAAAAATGCAGCTGTGTATGTAAAGATGTTCTACAGAATTGATTTATAGCTGACAGAACTCGTTTCCATTGCTGTGTTTTTCTAAGGTAGAAAATCTTTCTCAAATACCAACCATTCAGCAGGTGGATTTCTCATGCTCTTACCAGGATGGTTTTTTAACCCAAGTCCAGACCTCCTGCTGCTGCTCTCCCTCTGTGAGGTGAGGCAGTGAATCAACACTGTGCGTGTTTCCTAGGAACAGAGTGTGGAAAATGCTGCAGTTTTGCGAAGTTTCTGCTGAAACCTTGGCTCTTCCTTTGGGCCAGGTTTATTTGGTGAGGAGCAGTGAAGGCTGGGCACCTCCTCAATCCCTGCTCCCCTCTCGGTGTCTCATCTCTCACACTCTGCTTGCTGGGGAGACTTGGTCTGAGATCTGAGAAAATCCTTGGTCTGTGTTTGTGGAAGTTCTGAATAATCCTCTCAGTAAGAGACAAGAGAGGTAAAATAGGTCTAATATAATAGGATTGATGCATTTGAAGAATTGGCTCCATACAACCTCTTATAACATCTCTATCACATACCACAGCTCCCCTCATCCCTGTAATATTCCCTTTAGAATTTAAAATACAGACATTTTGAATATATTTTTGCTTTATTAATAGAAAGCAATTTTTTTATGTGAGAACTGTGCAGACTTTGCCACCTTCTATTAATAACATAACATTAAGGTTTTTTAATAAAAATCTGATTGCACAGAACATATTAGAACAGTTGAGCCTTTTTTTTTTTACTAATTGAGAAGTGTAAGGGCGCCTTGGGGCCAGAGGGGCTCTGTTGTGCATTTTTTTATGTAGTATTGTAAACATTCAATAGAGGAAACAGCAACCCCTGTCAAAAAAAGCTCCAGCTGAGGAAATAATAGAAATTAAAAGGCTGTGTTCTTAGCCAGTGATCCTTGTCTTGGGAATTTTAGTTTACCAGCTGAAACTGGAGTTGCTTGATTCAGTGTGAGCATTGTGAGAAGGATTAGTGTGCTGGACACCCTCTTTTCACACTGGTTTGTGGTTTTGTTTTCTGTTGGGTTTGCTTTTGGGTTTTTTTACCTAGTTACTAGAGCCAACAACTATCGTTTGGCACAGGTCAGAATATTGTGTTAGAGATCTTCAAATCTTGAAGACAGTGCTTCACCAATTGCTGTGAGAAGGAACAGTAGGGAACCAAGTCCCAGCATCCTCGCCACTCCTTTTGGTACAGCACAAAACCCTATTGTGTTTAACTGTGATTTTTTAAATTATTTTCAGCAACTTCTGAATAAACAAATAGTAAAACAAAATATCCTGCTTAGAAATTATACTATTTTGAATGAAACAGTGCTACTATTAATAAAGTTCATCGAAAACTGCAGTTTTAGAATAGACTGCAGCAAACAGAAACCTGATATGGGGGCACTAAATAGCATTCTGTAATATCTGTATTAAAGAAAGAGCTGCCAAGACACTTATTACTTACAGGCGTTTCAAACTCCAACAGGTTGATAAAGAATTTAATATTTTCATATGCTTCAGTGTAAAGCCATCTGTCACAGTGACAGAACAAAGTGCTGGGAACGAGAACAAACGTATGTTCATGGAAGCTCTCCACGAGATGTTAACAAGAAAGACACAAGAAGCACAGCAGTATCTTGTAACAACCGGGCAAGGGATTTGAAAAAAACATGGCCATCGTCTTCAATATTTACCATTACCATTGCTTTCCTAATTTCTTTTTGTGTAGAAGTGCTAAAAAATAAAAGTCTGTCAATACAGATGGTGAGGGAGACAGATATACCGAGGAAAATAGTGTTTGCATACACCTTTTGTAGTTTTTCATGTTTCTGCTCTTGTTTCTTACAGTTTTAAGCTTCTGTCTGGGTACATCAGTGTATACATTAGACCTCAGGCAGTTTTTCATACATCTGCTGGGCTTTTTAGTGCAAATTAAACAGCCTCAAACACACACAGGAGCTGAACTTTGCCAGTGCCTTCTCCCCATCCCCCATTTGGGAGGGATTTTTATTCGTGGCTGCACAGAAGAATGAATCACATCGCAGTGTTTGAAGTCAGAAGGTGACATAGTGTGACTTTTAACCTGCCATACCCCAAATGTGGGACACAGTGTGGGCTAGTAAGAGATACAAAGGGATTATAGGGGAAAAAATGGTACTGAGACATAAAAAAGAAAGCAAGTGTTCAAGAAAAGTTACTTTGAATCTTTTGTCAGTGGTATTGCAACAAGAAAGATTGGGTTCTAAAAAATCTATACGGTTGGATTTCTAGTTATAAGGTATAAAGGATATATTTTACAGTGATCCTGTTATTTTCAGGTCTCCATTCTCTCTCCAGGTTTGGGTGACTGAGAGCAGGGATTGAATTCGATTGCACCTTAGCAGCACTATGAATTTTCTAGGAAGCGTATTTTTATGTTTTAAAATGATAGCTCCAAAAGAGCTGTGTGCGGAAGGGTTAGGGAGCAGGTTATGGCACAATCCCCTGCCCCATTCAGCTATGAAATCCCATTCTGTGGCACAGCTGGATGGGCCAATTACTCCGTTTGAACTGGCAGCGTTCCCCAGTGATGTGGGAACGGGAGGACTGAGCACCTTTTGGAGAGAGCTTTAGGCTTTACTCTAATAATCTGTTTTCTTCAGGAGGCTGATAAACAGAATATGGATTAATTTTCATCAGCCTTCAGAAATTGAAGCCAATGAGAGGTAGAGGTGGGATTACACAATTATAGTGGCACCATTCCCTTGAGATAACAAACACCAGAAGATTCTGATGTTGACACTTCTGTCATTCTTCATTGACTCACCATGTTCACATCCTTTCCTTTTTTGCCGGGCAGTCTGGAAGTTTTGAATGGCTTGCACTGGGGCATCTTTCAGTTCTGTTATGTTGTCCTGTGATAACCTTAAAGGAGCAAATTGTCTGAACTTTTATTTGAGTCCTGATAAATATGCAAATTTCCAATTTTTTCTCGGCAACACTGACACCGTGTGGCAAAGAGGAAAACCCCAGCCCTGCTTTGGCACTGAGATGGGAAGAGTTAAAAAAGCTCCTAAATTTTTAACAAAACAGTCAAAAAGAAGTGTCTCCAAGACCTTCAGCGTTACCCTCGAAATGAAGACAAAGAACCAGGTAGAGAGAAATACAGTGCCTTGCTCAGACTTGAGCTTATTTTATATCCATTTTACTTTTGGCAGAGCAGGGCACTGGGAACAGCTTTACCTTGATTTTTAATGTTGAAGGGATGAGTTTCATCCTCAAGGCAACAGGTTTCAGTCACCAGGGTATAAAGATTTATTTCCCCTTTGAACACTCCTTACATTTCCTTGGCTATTCAGGTTTGGCAACACATCTTTGACAATGAGCCTTGCAATTATATAGTGTTTAAAAAAGGTAGAATTTGTGGGAGGAGAGATGTCCTTCTGTTCTTCTATTGTCATCTCCTATTCCCACATCCTTTTTCCTGAGAGCTGAATTTTCTAATTCTCTGTGCCAGCTATTGGTATTTATTTTGAGTCTGCATTTTATTTCCTTTAAAAAATAAGCAGCCTTAGTGTTATTTCTCTGGGTTTTGTGTGAGAATCTTGGAGTCTTTTAACCAGCTTAATCTTCTGTCATTATCGTGGGTGTTCTCTTGGACCCTCTTCTACAATTTTCATTCTAATTTTCATTCTGACTAAACCCTGTGCAGCTGAACCAGGTGTGTTGTTACTGCAAATTACAGGAAAAGTTCCTGGTACGGTATCACATGCCAGTGATTGCAGTGCTCTGCCAAGGGGTCCTGACTTCTTGTAAATAAGGTTTACAAAGGATGAAGATGCAGCTGAGACTTTCTCTTACTGACAGAATGGAGAAAAATTGCAGAGGTTTTTGTGCTGACATAGTTTATTTGTCAAAATTCAGTCTCTTTCCCATTGTATTTCTCTCAGAATATGAATGTAAATAATGCCTTTATAGCCATTCTAATTGTCCACATATTTATATGCTACCTACATGGTAAAAATTCCTAAAGCTATTTTTAGTATTGATAAATTGGCCTTTCTTACTCAATAGACTATTCTCCCTTATTTGACTTTTATTGTGATAAAAAATGGTAAATGGTGATATGATTGTATGCTAATGCCACCCAGCATCAAATGAGGTGAAAATTACTGTCTAATGAACTCTACCATGTCATTAATTAAGATTGATATTAGCAAAATGAACTTAGGGACTTTTTACATTTGCTGATACTGATTCTGTAGAAGTTAGAGAACTACAATGAAAAGGCTGAATATAATGTTTCATCTAATAGAAAAAAACAATAAAAATAAAATATGAGAAACATGCACAGTCTTAACAGATCATGTAAATAACCTGAGTGGGATTTGCTTCTCTCTGTGGAAGTTCACGGTGTCCTGAGAGCCAGGGCTGAGCCAAAGCAGCTCATGTGGTAATTAATGTAATCCTGTTCTGTACACTGTCTCTCTTTAAACTGTTCCAAAGTCCTACAGCTTGTCTTCCAGACACTCACATTTGTTGTTGTCCTCACTGCTGTTTGTTCTTTCTCTGTAAACACCGAGCATCTCCTTCAGTGCATTTTCTGTTTGTGGCATTTCCCAGTTGTCAAAAATCCACTGTATCATTCCAGGGGAGAGATGAAATTTTCCTCCTAGAAAAGCCTGGTTTTCTGGCAGGTAGCTTGTGCCATGCTGCAATTTCTCTGCTGGTAATTAACCTTGCCTGCAGGCCCCCAAATTGCACAGCAGGTCCTGCTGGGGATGGTTTTCCCCCACTAATAATGGTCGTGGCTGCTGGTTTGGGGCACTTAGCACAGCTGATGGGCTCTCGTTTGGTTGTGAGGCCTCCCAGGGAAGATCAGGCACAGGATGGACCAGGTTAGTGTGGTTACCAGGCTTGGGTACGAGGTGCGGCTGCAGCAGTTTGGGCATGGGCAGAAAGAAAAATTGTGGGACCTGCTGGGAAAGGGGAGAGGGAAGGTAAGAACAAATAACTGCAGCTGCTCTGGTGGTGGCAGAGGGGCTGGGGGGATGTGTGTCCTCAGCTGCATCCCCACACACCTGCACAAACACCTGCATTCCTTCAAAAACCTGCCTGTTGCTGCTCCTTCCCTTTTGTCTGAGTCCCCATTGTAAGGAAAGTTAGGAATCACAACTCTCTGAGAACTGGGCTGAGGATCAGCACCTAAAAAACTGAGAGGAACTTGTCAGGATGGGAATGTAGCATACATTGAGATTCCTTGCCCTTCTGTTCCCCCTTTCTTTGGAGCCTTGCTGGTGGCACTGAATTTCAAATGGAAGAAGAGAAATAATTTGAAATTTTCCCCCTCCCTAAAGGAGTAAATGCCAAGTGCAGAGCTACTGATTAAAAACATATCTCTGAGGAGCCTAACAGGAGCTAATCCTTAGGATATATTTAACTGTCTAATCCCTTTCCCTGGGAAGTGCATGGAGAGGTGAAAGTTTCTTCTCTTTGCCATGGGTTACCTGGTTCTTCAGAGAGTGACTCCTTCACTTAGCCCAAGCCAGCCCTTCCTTTCTTTTGTCTTGACAGCTGATGAACAGTCAGGCTTCATTAAGAACACCATTACAGTGCTTAAAAAGTACTTATTTCCAAGAATAAGCCACGAATTTCAAAGTTTATTTACTGTGGGGGCTCTAGTTAAATAGTTCCTCTCTTTTCTTGCGCCTCTGTGGCATAGCAAGAGACCTCCTGGCTGGAAGGGATAATAGAGGTATTATTTTCTCCCCTTAAGCAAAATGATGTGCTCCTAAAGTAATTGGCTGCAGTGCAAATTAGAGCTGCTCCTTTTGTCGTGACAGGGCTGTAATCATCTCGTGTCACTGGTCACCCCTCTGACAGCCTGTTGGTTCTCAGTGCTATCAAGTGTGGAAGTAGAAGGAGAAAAAAAGAGAATTTTTGTTCTTTAGCTGGTGGTGAGGCTTTTGGTGTCCACATATTGTATTCTCCACTGTGCGTGGAAAATAAATTGGTGATTATTTGGATTATTTTTATAGCACGGAATAATTTGCTGTTGAGTGAAAACAGGAAAGCTGCTCAGAACATGAAAAAGCTTTTCTCGTAGTCTAGGTTCTCTAATATTTCTGTGAGATGTTTTAAAGTGTCACTTCAAGCCTGCATTATGGATCTACATAATTAATGTAGGTAAAGAGGAAAATAAGAAGGAAAGTTGTTCGAAGTGAGACAGTTAAGCAGTTAAGTGTTGATTGAACAGTCTGCGACCTTGGGGAGGGGACAGGGGAGAAGGGTCTTGTGTTATGGCAGATGCAGGTAAAGAACTATTTTGGTGCAATTGTTTGTGTTTTTCATCAGCATCTCCCACGTGGGCCATGATTCCAGTACACACTCTTGTAATCTCCTGCAGTGGCAATGATTCAGCTTAAAAATCAATAGGGCATGAGGTGTTTCAAGTTCTCATTATTGTAATGTGTCAACATCACTTCAGTGACCCCAGAGCCCTATGTTGGCTGATTTGTTCTCTGATTTATTGTGCAATCTTGTAGGGCAAACTATAATTTCGCTTGTAACCAGAAACTCTGCTTTTATGGTTTGTGTGCCAGTCTCCCGTCATTAGGATGCTCAGAGATAATCAATGCCTGTGTTTGCTGCTGAAGGTTGAATGAAGTTGTCAAGCAGCTAAATTGCAAAGAATACAAACTAAAGAACATTGCTATGGCTGAGCAGGCCAGGAAATGTTTTTATTTAAATTTTCATTCCCTATCAACTCACAAATGCTTTCACTGCTTAGCACTGTTCTAATTTATATTCCCCTATATGCCTACCAGTTTCAGATCTTGAATTTTGTGGTCGTGGTGATTTACTGCATCACTTTGTCTTTGGGTTATCTGTGTTCCTTTATGATCCTGTTACCTCCTCTGTGTCTGTCTAAATCTAATAACATCATGAACAGGAAACAAATTATTTTAATTGCTCAAACTCAGTAACCTTATTGTGGCTTTAACACATCAGGGGCAGAGCTGCGTTGTTAATTTTGCAGTGCCCCTCTTCCAGTTATGCTAATTTTGATGTTTGTTTACATGATCAAAGTGCTGCAGGTGATAAGAACAGATTTTATATCAGTTTATCGTGGGCAATATCACACCAATTAGTGTATTTAGAATGTTTCACATAAAACTGAGGTAGCTTTGCACAGCCCAAAGCTCTTGTACCCCTCACATGCCCAGTTGTGTTGGAGAAAGCAGACCATCTGTATATTTGATTTTTCTTGAAAAACTTGACAGTATTTTTCCAGGACACATAATAGATTTAATATTTTCCTCCTTCAGAAATACTTATTTCAGTAGAGCTTTCACCTTATCCATTGAAAGCTCACAACTTACCTAATGAGAAACATCTGAAAGTATGTGAATATATGTGAACCTTAGATGGAATAAATCAGAAGCTGTGCAGCTTTTAAAAGTTATATGAAGGAATATGGTCCATATTAATCATCAAATCTAACACAAATAGTAGAATATTCAGAACTGGAAACAAAATGGAAAAGAAAAACCTGATGTCTCAGATTCAAGGTCAGAAATCTTCTATTTTTCACAGTTGTTTAACAGGGGTTTTGTAGTTAGATTATTGAATGTTTATTATGTTATTGGGGGGATTGTAAAGTTAAAATTGTCAAGTTTTTTTGTTTCTGCCCTCTTTTTTCTCTTTCAATTATAGTCTCTGAAATTAATTTTTTCTTCTGCTGTGTCCATGCAATCTGGGGGCACACTGCTAACATGGCGAACACTTTTTAACAGCTGACATGCAAAATCATTAAAATGCAGGCGTCACTATTATCCAGGAGGTTATTAATACTCCGTCTCTCCCAGGAAAGGTTGGTGTCATTAGTGAGCTCAGGGCATGTACAAATTTGTCTGTGCACCTCTCAGATACTGAAAAATAGCAATGTTTGGCTGCTGTAGGAGGTGGTGCACAGGTTTCAGGTGCTTCCTTGAAATGGCTATTAGCAGCCCTGGCTCACTGTGGAAAGAGGGTTTTTAATAGGAAAGTGCCTCATAATCATTTACTAAGCTCATCTATTTAAAGACCTTTACATGAAATTGAAATAATTGTAGGTAGGGCTTTAAAAAGTTATCATCTCTGGCCTTATACATCACAAAAAGATATGGGTCTTTTCTGCAAGAGTTTGACCTATATAGCAGAATAATCTGACATAATGCAGAGCAGGGAGAAGGTGGGCTGGAGCAAACCTTTCAAGTGTTGCACAGGCCATGGAAATCGGGGAGCTGCTGCAAGGGAGATAACCTGTGCAAATGAATTTGTCTCCTGTACATGCCATGGTGCATAATCCAATTTATATTGGGAGTGTCCCACATTCTGGAGGCCAGGACTGATTGCAAGTTTCTTGTCGAAGCCTCTCCTGTATCCCCTGAAGTGCTTATTTAAAAACAAAATGCCGTAAATACATGGGAAACTTGCAAGAAAGTTCTGTTCACTCTTATCTATTGGAAAGCTTCCTCAGCCTCAGTTTAATTTTGAAAGTTTAAAGAAAAATACTTTGTAGTTCGAACATTTTTTTCCCTTTTGCTAAATACCCACTGCACCATCACCCAGAGATTTCTAATGCACAAAATCTCAGCGAGTTGGGTCTTTCAGCTCGCTCTGGATGCTTTGGGGAAGCAGAGACATTTTTAACATGTTGCAGGAGTGTTGCCCACCTGTCAGTCAAACACCCTGGAGCCAGCACCAGGGATAACAGGAATAACTTCATTATTGCAGGAATTCTGAGCAAGGGCACCTCTGTGCCTGGCCAAGGCACGTGGGGCTGGGCTCTGCCTTTGGTGGGCTCTGACAGCTGGCACAGGCTGGCTAGGGAGGGCATGGAGGAATTCATAGGACCTAATTGAGTGATGTGAAGCTTGTTGAGGCACTGTGCTCGCCCCTCAGGTGCCAGACAGGGAGTGAAAGGCACAGCTCAGTGTTTGGGGCTTTTTTGTTGTATGTGTGTGGTTTTTTGGTTTTTTGGTTTTTTTTTTAAATTTTGTTTTTTTTTTTGTGGGGTTTTTATGGGTGTTTTTGTTTGTTTTTGGTTTTTTGTGGTTTTTTGTTTGGTTGGTTTTGGTTTTTTGTGTGGTTTTGGTTTTGGTTTCTTTGGTGTGGTTTTTTTGTTTGGGTTTTTTTTTTTTTTTTTTTTTGGGTCTGGTTTCTCTATTTCTGAATTATAACCACTGTATAGCAAAACTAGATGACGTTTCTCCTCACTGTTTGCCATCTCAGGTGCACGTACACTGCTGCTCAACTTGCTATCCTGTTAACTATTTCTGGTGCAGGAAACACAATTATTTCAAGTTCCATCATAAAGCAGGCCTCAGCTTGATTTGATTCGTAGGTTAAATAAAAGGTACGGTGTGGTCCAGCAAAATTCTGCACATTTTCATTAATTTAATTCATCTAATTTATTTCCTCTGATCTGGAAGTTTCGCTGGGATGAGACTGAGTTGTAGGTATTTCCACTGGGTTACGAAGGTCAGAAAACTGCTGCTGGGATCTCCCCATCCTCTGCTGTCATTTGGTGTGGAAAATGGATTCTTGTGTTGGACTTAGGAGTATCGTTATTATTGCCAGTGAGTTCTCCAAGCACGGTGTTAAGGAGCTTTGTAAGGGAAAAAAAAAGCCTTTTACTGTTTGGTTTTTTTTAAAGCTCTGAGAGTCGCTGTAATTCCAGCTGGATTTATTGTTTTCCCGGTGCATGATTGAATTCCTGCTGGCCCTGCCACTGTGGGAGGCTGCAGCAATACCTGTATCCTTCTCAGTTCCCTTCTGGGGGGCTCTGAGGCTCAGTGTTTGCAGAGCACTTTGGAAAGTGCCTTCTTAAAAGGATATTGTGTGTGTAAAACACCACTGCTCCTGCTGGAGCCTGGACAAACCATAAACCCGGGTGGCTGCAGGAAATTACCGAGTGCTGCATCAGCTGTCGGAGTGCTGCTTTACCAACCCAGAATCTGTGCTCGGAGCCTGCGAAAAGAGAGCTCCCACGCTGAGAGACAGCTTGCTACGATGGCATTCAGTCCAAGGTCACGCAGAACCTCAGCCATGGCAGGGAAAAAAGCCAAATTCAGCATTTTTAGCAGCGCAAATATGTTGGGAAATGTCGTTGAGGGTGTGAAGATGCTGGGAAGGAAAACAGTAAAATCTGTGTGGCACAGCAGCTGTGCAGGCAGTGCTGCAGAGATGGGCATGGGGAGGTGAAGTCACTTCGCATTTTGGGTGTCACTAAAACACTTTCCTCATGATGTTTTTGTGTGTGCCTTTGTGGCGTCTCACTTTAGTGATTGTAGCTCTTACCTAAACAGATTTTTTAAAAATATATAAATTGCTGTGAAAGGAATGGGAAGGTCATTCCCACTCACAGCACTGATTTGATAATGATGTGTGTTTGCTTTTTTACTGGGACAAGCAAGATTTGGAATTTTTGACAAAGTTTACATGCATGAGATTTAAATAAGGTTCACCAACCTTTATACCCAAATACCTTATGTATAAGCCAATTATATTAATTCTGTGTTTATTCTTTAATAGTACATTTAATACAATTTCAAACTGTAAATGGTGTCTCTACCTATTACTGAGGAAATGTTTGCATCTGTAAAAAACAAATGGATTGAGATAATTTGTCATTCTTATTGGATACCAAAGCCTGAAAAAATATGGAGGGTTTTAAAGTTTAATATCATAATTTTTTATGATATTATGTTATTATATAATATTCTTATGTGATTTTAAGAAGTAAATACCATTGATCTATTTTCAGCACAAAGTAATGTTGATCAACGCGTGGTAAAATTGCTATTTTTTATAGTAAAAACATTGGTAAATCAGTAATCAAACTAATTGGAACTGTTGGTTCATTTTAGGGAGTTCTAAGTTAAACCGTTCAGTCTTGCAGGGGATGGATGGAGATGCCCAGAAAATACCACAGGCACTGTGTGAGCTCTGCAGAAAGGCTTTTAGGAGAGTAATTGATCTTTTTCAGATGGTTTTTTCTGCCCACTCTTGAACTCTCCAGCTCTACCAGTTTGGAAGCACACTAAAGTAAATTAATGAGGTGAAATTTAGGTGGGCACTGCTATTCTCCTCTTTGGGATATTCTCAGTAATGCTGAAATAGCGGTTTGTGGCCAGTATCTGTGCTCACTAAAAGCGCAATCTGGAAGCCTTCAGCACTGAGGCATATGTTCCCGGGTGGGAATTGAAATTTCCCTTTTTGACAAGTTTCCTTGAAACTAGGTTCCCACTGGCATCCAGATTTTCCTGGAAAGGAGGATGCCAGGATGCTGCAGAGAGGGCTGGTGCTCTGCTTGGGCACTCAGTGAGTTCCAGGGGAGGAGGGAGGGCAGGAGCCCAGAGGTTTGTGTCCATCCCAGGCAGAGATCCTGGGGATGCTGCAGGACCAGCCTGAGCAGCTCTGGGCTTCTCTTCACCATCCCACACACTCAGAGTAAGTACCAACCTAAACTTGAGTTTCACCTTTGTAGCCTTACACTTTTGTCATAAAATGTCCTGCTCTTCCGTCTTTACTTTGCAGCAGAGCCAGAGCTGTCTCTGAGATGAGAGAGACTTTAATTTCTTGTTACATCCTAATTCTTGTTTGCCTGTTGCTAGTTACTCTAAAACTCTGGATTAATTTTTCCTGCTCCTGCAGATCTTAATTCTCCCTCATGCACCTGGCATCAGTAGGAACAGCTCCTTCTTCCTCCTCCCCTCAATGTTCCTGTCACCTCCTGGAGTTAATAGAATTAAATTCTAATACTAACATTCAATTTGCAGTTTTGGAGGCTTGAAACATCACCTGCTCTGTGTGAAGGAGTAGTTCTCGTGGTGAAGTTTGAATGGGGTATATTTTCAACAGAATTCACAGGTTTGAAACCTCCTGCACTCTTGAGAGATGCTTTACATCCCCAGGAGTGCTTTCATTTTAGGGATTGCACTCTGGGATATCCGTGTGCTCTTTTTTCCATAGTGCTTACAGTGCCAGGTACACATCTCAAGGCGCAAGAAACTGAGCAACAAAATTTTGAAAGAAAGCCCTGGAAAACAAATACAATAAATGGCATGGTTACACAGCCATGCCTTTTGTGAGAGTGGGGAAGGATCACATCAGTCAGCTGCAGGAAATATCCTGGCGGGTCTGAGGTGTTCGCTGGGACAAGGGTCTGACAGGAGAGGGTTCGGGGCACAGTCTGGGTCAGACAAGCAGCAGTGCAGCTGGGGGGGAATGACTCTGTCTTTTATATCCTCTCCTCTCTGGCACCAGCGGTGGGAGTTGTCTCCTCTCTCAACATTTCCAGGCAATTATATTTTGAAAGAAATTGAACATAATGTGCAGGTGCTTAAATATTTGACACGGCACTTCCCATTCTGCCTCAGCAGGTACTTATTGTTCTTTTGGCACTGTTCTGATGAGCATGTGACGCCTTCAGAACAGTCTGGTAAGGAATCCTGGCGGTGAGGGATTATTTCTGATTCGCTGCTTTGAGGCACAGAAACATATGGCTGCTTACAGGAGTGGAGGAAATAGAGACAAGTGGCAGTGGGACCCTTTGGCCAGGACTCGCCTCACAGAAAAGAGGCAAAAGCTGATATATATTTTCATTCCAGTATTTGCATTGATAATGTAAATCAGTGTTGAGAAAGCACTGTATTTCAGGGGGTGCATCGACAGCTCTGGTGTTAGAGGTACAAAAGACATGGATTTAACCAGCCAGGGCCCAGCTAAACATTGGTGCCTTCCTTTCCCAGACTTGCAAATCTTCCCATCCCAGTTCCTATACGGCACATAAACTGAGCAGATTAAACCCAGGAATAAATAATTAGCAACATTTGCTAACATCCAACCTATGTATTTGGATGGCTATTAGAAATGGAACTGAGATGTCACAGATCATTTTGTCACTTCAAGGCTTGATTGGGAGTACTGAGTATCTTTCAAAGTTTCATCTTTAATTTCTGATGGAAGCTCAGGGATGGATACAGAGGGTAAGACAGCATTACCTTGAGAAGGGTTCAAGCATCAGACTGAAAATTGGGAGTTCTTTCCCAATGTGGATGATTTGCCCATGTACTTTCCACCATTATGACAGGTCATATTAATAGATAATCTCTTTTCCCAGGTAATTTCTCATCTAGGTGCTCCAGCATTTCAGGGCTGAACAAGCACTGGCACTGTAAGATCCTACTTCCACCCATTCCAAGTCCTTCCCAAAAAGTCTGGAAAAGGTCCTTCGGAACATACAACAATTTTATTTTATTTTGCAGACAACTAAAAAGAAAAATAGGAAAAATCTTCTGAAGAGTGTTGTGGTTTTGGTGTGTTTTGGTTTTTGTTTGTTGTTTGTTAAGTATTTTTTTCCTAAACAAGAGTTTCACATTTCATGAAGGTGAATTATATAGCAAAGGTGAATTATACAGTAAAGATGAATTATGTAGCACAAAGGTCTGTAATTAGCTTTATCATTTTATCTGCTTTTGATCTAGCAGGTCTTTGGGAGGAAACATTATTTAATCTACATTCATATTATCTCCTTCCCCCTTACCGAAAAAAAAGAAAAAAAAGACCTATTTTCTCATTCTTTAGAAATGTGAAGACAATGTTATTGTGCTCCTCTGTTCTACCCTGTTGCTTTCAATTCCTATTTAATAAGACAGAGGACATCTCTCATAAATTCTGTACCATCAGTGCAATGTTGCTTTGATGATACATTGCATGTTAAGTTGGGATTGGCATGAAAGGATAGTGAGGGCTCAGGAGAGTTTTGTTTTTCTTTTTCTATTTTTCCCATAAATGTTCTGCATCTCTCGCTGCCAAAATCTACCGAGAGCTCTTGGTCCAACAGCTTGAACATGGGGTGTTGTGCCCTCTGGTCATGAGCCTTCTGCAGGGGTGACCTCTGCTCCTCCCTCTCCCCCTTCCACCTGGATTTAGATCTCAGAGCCCTCCCTGCAGCTGAAGAATTAATTATTTTGCCAGCAGCCCTCTCTCTCCTCTGATTTGTCTCTCTGGAGGGGCACAAGTGAATCCCTGAGGCAAACCAAAATCCCCTTCTGGAGTGGAGCAGAGCTGATCAGGTGTCCTGACCCTTTCCCTGTGCTGTTGCACAAAGGGTAAGACTTTCCCCACAGGATCCCAGAGGGGCTGGAGGTTTGGAAGCTGATTGCAAACCTCTGACTTTTGAACCTGCTCTGCCTTCGTTTCCCTGCAGGTATTCAGAGCTACACTGTCATTCTGGTGGCTGTCTGCCTAAAAACCAAGAGTTACTCTGTTATTGCTTTTCTTTCCATGGAATAATGAGGATCGAAACTGCAAGAATGACCCTGGGTATGAAATGTGATTTAGACACCTCAAACCTAATTTTTTTTCAATACTAACTTTCACGGATTTTTAATTTTTTAAATATATATGAAATAATATTTAAACACATATGTTAACCTATGTTTTAAATAGGATCCTGAATTGTATTATGTATTTATTACCCCCTAAAAGCTCACTCAAAGTTGCATTGTTCATCTGTAGTATAACTCTTGCTGTCTCTTCTTGCCCATCTTGTTATTTCTGTGCTTTTCATCCCTTTTCTTCGTAGTCTATACTCCTTCCACACAAGCAAATTTCATCTCATTTTTTTTTCCTTTTTAAATGCTAGTTCTTTCTTCAAGTTGCTATCTTTTTGCAGTGTAGTACAGAATAATCAAACCAGCAAACTTTGTACTTTTTGAAGCAGGGATATTTGAACATTTGAAAATCCACAAAAGAGAGGCAGATCAGTAGTTCTGGCATTCTTCAAAATTGCTCTTCCACTTGAAAGGAATGGAGGAGCTCTGGGTGGGCAAACTGAAAGTTGTGGTGTGTGTTTAATGAGGCTGTGAAGGGAGGCAGGAGATGTACTGGCGATTATTAGAAGTGGTGAATGCAGATGTGGCCACTTAAAGGAGAAAAATGTGCTTTAAGTTCAGTGTTATGTTTGATAACCAAGCTGCAATTCAAATGCACCCAGGGATTCTCAGGAACCCCAAAGGTCTGAAAGCTGCTCCCTGTGTCACCAAAACTATGGGAAAAGCAAAAAACCCTCCAACAATTTTTATTGTTAGAGAGTCAAGGCATTACTTTATTTTCTGGCCAGGATGTGCCACAGAAATCATCTAAACCACACATAGCCTGGGTGTGCCGAGAAGATCATTCCATGACACATGGGTTTTACAAGATTTTCCCCAAACTTTTTTGCAATTAAAATCCATAGAACTTAATTGGTTTAATGTTCATTGGTCTAAAGTTGGGTAGCTCTTAGTATTTAGTTTCCTACTGGATCCAGATTTCTTCACCTCTGATGCTAATTAGACCTTCCTTTTAATTTTCTTTTCCCGGACCAGGTGTCTCTGACCACTCCAGGGGTGAGGTTTGCAGCTGATTTTCCATTCATGGCTTTTATCTTTTTGGGTATCTTTTGGGCTGCTTCCAGTCTGTTGACATGTTAAGCTCATCTCTGTAGAGTGGTGCTGCCGCATCCTTTAAAAAACTTATAAAAAATTCATTTCCTCGAGGCAAAGGCAAACAGAGCCTGATTAAAGTTATATAAAAATTTTTAAACTCGTGTGCTTTCTAACACCTGGAGAGGAAGTTTCAGCAGCACCAACCTTAGCCAGCTGAGTTGCACAGACCTGAATGTCTCGCTGAAATTTGGGATTCCAACTTTTTCCTACTCCTTGTGTCGGAAAATATACCAGTTTAAAATTTTTGTATAACTTTAGTCAAAGGTTTTGTTTGTCTTTATCCCGGGAAAAGGAATGCTAAGTTTCTTTCCAGGGCATTGTTTTACCAGGTGAGGTCTGATGAACTCAACACATCTACAGACTGGAGCAGCCCAAAAGGTAAAGGGCCATGAATGGAACATCAGTTCCAAACTTCATCCCTGGTAAGTCAGAGACACCTGGGCTGGGAAAAGAGATAAGAAAGAAAATCTAATTAACATCAGAGCGAGGAGATTCAGATCCAACGGGAAACTGAACACTGGGGGTTGCTCAACTCTGGACCAATGAACTTTGAAACAATGCATCTATATGGGGTTTGACTGTATGAAATTTGAATGAAAATCCTATAAAATCCGTGTGTCATGGAATGATTCTCTCTGCACACCCGAGCTGTGTGTGGATGAGATGATTTCTGTGGTACGTCCTGACCAGAACAACATCCCGGCCAGATAATAAAGTAATGCCTTAACTCTCTAACATTGAAAATGTTCTTGGAGGGTTTTTGTGTTTCTCCCAGTTTGGGTGACACCTGCACGTGGAGTGCTGCTTCGTTCCCCCCTGGGATCCAGGGGTGTGAGCAGTGCACATAACCTGACAGCATCCCCGGCAGGGCTTTCAGGAGATGCTGAGCTGAAATATCCCCGCACAGCATCCCGGCCCCACAGAGCATCCAAACGGCCTTATTGCAATTCACTGAACATCTTAAGTGAATATATTCATCAGTTCCACACTGCAGATTTTGCTTAAGTCTCGCTCCTCCTCGAGACTCTTTAGTGTGTATAATGGGATTGTTTTTCCTCGGAAAGCTCTCCCATATCCTGAAAGCTGTGTGTGTAATGGGCTGCATTCTTCATTCTAATCGCTGAGCCCGAGCATTCCCGACGGCACATAATTGTTTTCCACACGATGCATCCCTACCTCGGGAAGCCTCTTGTGCCTTCCTTCTTCAGGAATCGTTAGCAGGAGTAGTTTGGGGGATTTATAATGCCGGCAGCACCGCCCCACACAAACTTTATGGCCCTTAATAGCTGTTCCTTTTCCTTACAAAGTGTGCCTCTCCCCAGACACGCTTTTGCCCCAGGGCAATTAGTTAACCGAATAGTCGTTAACTATTGATAATGATCAATTTGTCAGGGGTTATTGCACAACAACGCCATATTCTCTATTAATTAGATTAACCCATGTTAATTGTAGGTACTGCTAAAAGCACTTCTTGGAGGATCAAGAGGGCTTGCCATAAACCAAACTGAGCAGCAGCAGAGTAAATTGTATGAGGAAATTAGATATATTTATTCTAATGGTATTTTTAGAAATGTTCAAGGTTTGACAGGTTAATAATTTTCAGACATAGCTGCTCGTAAAGGAAAGAAATTGATCCAGTAACAGTTTCTCAAGAAAGCAGGGTCCTTACTGGTCCTTCCTGATACCCCTTCCTAAAATGAAGAGGCAGCATGCACACACAGACATATAACTGTATACCTGTATACACCTCAGAACTGCCCATATTTGGGACAAGAAGACTTCAGTGTACATGTTCATGAAAGTCTTTCCCTTTTTTTTTTTTTTTAATTTTTTGGCCCGCTTATGATGCATGATCTCTTCAGAGAGATGTGTAGCTGTTGGGACTTAAGAACTGAAATTGTTATATCCATATAATTTTTTTTTTTAAATTATAAAACTCAGTTTGTTTCTCATCTGCTGCTTGGTTCCAAGTACCCGACACAAATTTCTGTCTTCTGAAGTGATTCTGCAGTAACTCAGCATGTGACAGTCTCATCACATCCTGTTGAGATATTCTTATGGAAACCAAGTCCTTAGAATGATACAAGAGGAATAAAAAACCAAGAAAATCACTGCACCTTGGTTAGGTGGGAAGGGCTGGGATTCAATGAGCTTACATGAAATTCCTCTTGGGCTCCATTCTGTTTCAGCATTAATATGTCATAAAATCTGAAGAGTTTTAGGCTGTTTTTTGATCGAGTAAAGTATGGGGCTGAGTGGATATTTTATTGCAAATGGAAAATTATTTTAACACATGTTGAGACCACTTGATGAATTTAAACAAGAGCTCTTGCAGGCCATTTCAGAGTGGAATTCATCCTTTCAGCAGGGAACAGAAGATGGGAAAAAGCTTTCATGTTAACACTTTAACCTGATAAACCCCCAGGTGCCCCTCACTGATTGATGGGATCCTGGCATTTATTAATGCCCATGTGGGGAATACAGTGAATATGACAAGTCTTGGGCATCTTCAGTGGGGTGAGACTCCCTCCATCCCTCTTGGGTGAGCCCTTACTATCCTCTTGGAGAGAGGGAGAGTGAACATGGGCACATCTGAGACACCACAGTGAGAGAGAAACCTGAAATTCATCCTCATGTCAAAGATGTAACTTCAGTTCCATGGATCGTGCCATTTATGCCTGCATTAAATGCTGCTTCTGAATCTAAGGTCAGGAAGTGAGAGAAAAATGGGGGATTGTATTGAGTTGCTGTAGGGAAAACCTTAAGGTGCTTTGAGTTTTGGGTGTAAAACATAGATTCTTTATAGCTCCCTGTCTTTGTCAGAATGTTTTCCATTGTGGTCGTGTCTTGTCAATGCCCGAGTTATTGATTTCCTGCCAGTGTGAACTGGATTCCCAGCGAGCCTTTTTGTCCTTGTCTTCAGCACCCTTTGCTAAAGTCACTCAGGATTGTTTGTTTGCTTTGGTTTTAAAAACCGTAAAATAGCATCTGAGGTGTCACTTCCTCATTGTAAATGTAGCAGCTTTCCCTTCTTTTTTCACTCTGATACTATATAAAGTAGTAACTCTGGGAAAAAAAAATACGTAAACATAAGGGGAACTGATCTATCAGAGAACTGTAGTGATTAGTTTCCTCTAGTGCTTTGATCCGTGGTGTTGGCTCATGAACTTATTCCAAGGCACAGACTGGAAAAAGTCATGTACTGCTCACCTGCTGCACAATTAAAAGGGATTTCCCTTTATGCATGAGCAGTACCAGGTTATGTGTAGTAGTGGTCAAGAAAAAGCAGTTAAAAAAAAGATTATAGTTGTTTGATTACATATTTGTTTTAAATAATTATTGGTTTATGGCACTTGAAAAATGCAGATGGCTTAGATGATGATGATAATAATAATATAATTCTCCATCACTTGATTTGAAATGCCTGTGTCGTGTTTGAGGATATGTATTAAGCAACACTTTTCTCTTGCTTGTTTAATGATTGTGGCAACTTGCTCATGTTTGCAGATCATTGTTCGTTGGTTTTACTGTAATAAGGAGCAGATTTCAGGGGGTCATGATCTAGCAGAGGCTGTTAGGCTGATTCCTTTGCTGTATTTCGGCATACGTAATATGCACTAGTCTTGTGTGAGCTCTGAGCTGGTGCTCACTGTCACTGTGCCATCTCTGACGCCTGGCTGTCCCTAAATCCTCTATTCAAACCTCTGGCACCATTTCCAGCCTGGCTCTCAGAGTGCTTTGAGCTTTGATTCATCATCACTCAGCTCTGCTTTTGTGAAGGCAACAGGACTGTGGGAGCTGTGTGTGTTCACTGCTGTGTTTTGGCTTTTTGGTGGTGAAACTCAAGATCTTTGCTCAACGCTCACATGTGCCGTGGGATTTGGTCACAGAACATGTGGCTGGGGCAGAAGATGGCCCTACAGAAGCTGAGCCTTTCCTTAGGAGCCTTCCCACCCCTTTTGCATCCGTGGTGCAGAACAGCTGATGGTAATCTCTATAAACATTAATTATGAGCTGATAGGCAAGGGCATAATCAAAGCAGAGATGAATTAGAACAGCGATCCAACATCCAGGTTTTTAAACCAACTGATAAATCTGTGCCTTTGATTGATAGGAGGGCAGTGTAGGAGGAAGGTTTCATTGTCAAGGGCTCTAACTGTTCAGTCGTGTGCAAAGGAAGTGTTAAAATGCAATAGCTGGAAGGTATGCGGACAAAAAAATCAGATAAACAAAAGTCTGCACTGGATTAATGGTTCAGTAAAATGCCTAAGTAACATATGTCTCAACCTGGCTAGAGTCCTAAAGGAGGAGTAAAAGACTAATTACATGATTGATGGGAGCTTCAGGAGAGACCTCCGAATCCACAGTGACTGCAAGGTCACCAGTGCTGGGTGGGGAGAGGGAGCTCCGGGAGGAGGCAATAGGAACTGCCCCAGGGGCCCAAGGAAGGCACCTGCCCTGGGAGGAGGGCAATAGGAGCTGCCCCTGCTGCCTTTTTCAGCCTGGAAATGAAACTCGAGATAATTTTAGTCTAGGAGGAAATAGAAAAGTGGATCTTTCTTGGAGCTCCAGGGGCAGTTCTGGAAGAATATCCACAAATCCCACCCCCACAGGGGCGAGTACAGTTTGATAGGTTTGAGGAAATGAGCAGAATTGATCAAAAGCACCAATTGGGAGGACAAGTGGTGATGCAGTTCCCCCCAGACCAAGCCCTTCTCTGGAGCCCCACCCTCAGCCCCAGTTGCACTTGTTGGTGACAATGTGTCCTGAAGATTTTGTTCTCAGCCTTGGTTCCCAGGAAGGACCAAGACAGGAGAGGGCCTTGTGCCCCCCAGGCTTGGAGCTCTGCGATGGCTTTGGTCTCTCCAGCTGGGGAAAAGGGCAGGGAGAAGTACTGGGAAGGACACAAATATGGAAAAGAAAAAGGTAAAAATCCCTCTGGCATCACCCCCAGGTGGCAGGGAAGGCTCCTGCCCGGGGGGCAGGCAGCAGCACCAGAGCCCTGCCCGGACTGCAGTTATCACCTACCAGCGAGATTTAAGAGCTTCGTGCTTGGCTGTCTCACAAAAAATTATGCAAAATATCCAGCTGCTTCCTGCAGTGTTCAGGAGCTATAAAATTTGGGGATTTTTGCTGGTACACAACAGCAAAGAACTCGTTCTGAAGCAGTAAAAACCCTGTGCTGTTGATTGGTGACTGGTGCTGACACTAAACTTTCCGAGGCACTTTGTAGTAATTAGAAGTTTCTACAGTGTTAAGCATTTTTGCTGAATGATCCTTGGCAAAGCAGTTGCCAGTTTTTCGGTGAGAGGGGTCCCTTCTGTATGTGTGACTGCACATTTCTGCTCAGACATTGCTATCACAGGTTCTGGGGTACTGATACAGACCATGATGTGGCCAAATCCTGGTCAGGTTCTCCTTAGGTGTCTGTGAATTAGAATTTTGTCTGTGATTCTCTAAGAACTGGGTTCCATTATTATCATCATCATCATCTTTTTTTAGCTGTGGTGTTGTAGCTTTTTTTCTCTCACGTAGGCAGAGGATGTTTTCCAATAAACTAGTTTATTTTGAATATTACTTTCTATTTCCAGTAACATATTGATAGCAAAGCCTTTCTTTTTGTGCAGCTTAATTTTTTATATCTCAACCCTTCTGTGGCCATTAAGCCCTTTCTAAATATTGCTGCAGTTTTCTCCTCTCTTAGCCTTGGTGGTACTACTTGCCATGAAGAAGAAAATACTATGCTTTTCAAAATATTTTTCACCTCTGTCTTGTGGCGGGTCATTGGGTATTTGCTGTTAAGGAAAAAATGAAATAGTCTGAGGTGAATTTATAGAATCTAGGTTAAATAATGATTACTTGGCCCAGTTTAAATTGTGTCCCAGATTTGAACATTATGCTATATAGTCAATTCAGACAAATTAATGGTGAATCTGTTTCATGGATGATTATTAGTTCCCCCTGAGATGATACTCTATTAAATTTTTTTTGATCTTCTGCAGTTTCATGTATGCCTTTGTGTTTAGATATCTCTTTTTTTTTTTTTTTTTTTTTTTTCCCCTGGCTATGGGCAAGAAAAAAAAGGTGAAAATGTTACTTTGCTTAAGGAAGATGTAGTTCCGAATATTTTTTGAGTAATTTGAAATATTTTAACATTCATGGCAGTATAATACACCTTCATAAGTAGAATTGGTAAATCGGAAATATTTCTCTCTGGGTGACCATTTCAAAAACACCTGGATGCAAAAGTAATGTGTTTCTCACAGTTACCATCATTCTGACTCTCAAATGAAGGCTGAGGAGCCAGGATCCCCATTCAGCAGGATTTGTCTGCCTCAGCTATGGCAGAGGGTCCCTGTTCCACACCATCCCTTTGCAGCACTCCCAGCAGCTTGCAGAAATAATGTAGTGCCAAAGAAAAGCCCCCCTGCCCCGGCAGATGTGACATCAATTTCAGTCACTGTCTGTGTGTCAAACAGAATGCATTTGGTTAGCATCACCTGAACTAATATTTTTATTTTAAGGAGAAGGGTTGATGGAAATTTCCCAGAAAGGTGTTTAAGGCTAAGATCATAGATGTGCTCAGTCTCACTGTGGTGTTGAGTGTTTGTAACATTCTACATCATAATTACATCAATTTAGAGCGATAATAATCTGAGTAACTGTGGGTGTGGTGAAGGGCGAGGGGAAAAGAAGCAGAGGGGTCCATGAGGTTATAAAGTCTTGTGTTCTGAACAAGAGTGAGTTTAACATTTGGAAATTTCCCTGAATCTTGCAAGCTGCTGAGGGCACAGGTGGCTGTAGAAGCCTTAGACCCCGAGGTTCCCCAAAGCAGTGGAATGAGAGCACTCTGGGGCCCCAGCCTTGGGTTACAATCCCTGTGCTCTCCGTGACCCCTGCTCAGGGGAAATAAACTTTCTACTGTCCAGAGCTCTCTGTAATGAGGGTTCAGCAGGCCCAGAGGCTCCAGCTTTGTAGAGGAGATCAATTTCAATGTATCTGATGTCCTAGTGGCAGTAAAGGTGTACCATCATCAGCAGGCTGATGTCATAAGGAGATTAATTGCAGATACGTTGGTGCATTTTGAGCACCAGGCAAACAGTCTGTTAAAATCAGCTTTGCTTTTAGGAGAAGGGCACCAGTCAATGCAGTGTTTTGGAAAGAACCAATATGTTTGGAATACTGTGACTATAAGAGACAAAGTAGTTTGAGTGCACTGAACAAAAAAAGTCCTTTTTCAACACCTTGGTGTAGGTCTTTCTGTCTTTGCTGTAGTAAATTGCATTTCCATGGTCTTGTAGCTTATATTCTTGTTGATAGGAAAAATACTTCATGAAAATATGAAATTTTACCCCAGACATAACTGACATTGAAACCTGATATAAAGATGAATCGCACAAACCCCAGTGTTTACTTAAAAACTAGGGATTTTTTTTTTTTTTTTAAATTTTGGTTCTCGTGGGAAGTACAAATTCAGCTGGACTGTACTGCAGACAGTTTGGTGTGAGTGAATCTGCACTGGAAGCACAGAGAGTCCTTCCACTCTCCAGTCATTAAATAAAAGGCAAGATGGTGGAATCAAAGGAAGGCGCTGAGGTGACAGTGACCTACTTTGCTAAATCAGAATAACTGCTTTAAGGTCCAGCGCTGCAGGAACCAGCCTTGAAAGTGCTGAAAATCTCGGGTTTGTGACATTAGCAAAGTAGAAATTAAAAAGCTATGCATCACTGTTAGAACAAGCTTATGCATCATTTCATCGAGATAAATTTAAAATGTGACTCCAGCAATGTGCATGTGGGCCCCTGTGTGCTGTTTAGATAATGTAATGAACAACCACTGCCACAAACTTGGGCACTGCTTGCAAAGTGCCCAGAGCAGGAAGATAACACAGGGACTAAATGTGTCGTGCTGACACTCTTGGGTTTGTTATTTTTCTCCCATTGGTCTTGGGCAGGACCTTTTCAGATGCTTTCACTGATAACTGATGCATTCGTGACAGCATCATTTTGCCTTTTTTTGATGCTCATTACCTAAATTGCCAGCTCAGACATGATTTTATGTGTCTCTATTCAGAACAATATTGTGCCTAAGCTAAGCTCCAGGCTGTGAAGGTGCCAGCTGAGGCAGTTTCCTTGATAGAAGGAAACACGGTCAGTTAACACAGAGCGGAGCTTTCATCTGCACCTAAAACTATTAAAATTAAATAGTTTTTTCCATTGTCAAGTTTTCAGATACCTCAATTGCTGTGTTTATGTTGGTTGAAGGTGCGATGGACGAAAGGGGAAATAAAAGGAAAGGAGAAAATACTGCTTTTGGCTTAATAAGTATCTCACTGTACATACTTCCTTTTATCTCTTCTTTGTGGTAAATAATAATGAAATTCTAAATACTAATGAAAAGGAAACAAACAACACCACCCCAACAGCCCCAAATTAGTACCAGGTGCAGAATTTAGCTTTCTGTGGTGAAGCTGCCTTATTGTTTGTACCTGAAAGAGGCACCTGAATTTTTGAAACACGGAGATGCAGACATGGGACACGAACAGGACGTGGCACCTGAGGATGATCCTGCTCAGTGCTGCAGCTGATGGCACTGCCCTGCCTGGCAGTGATCATTAATGAGAGTAATCATTAATGAGGTAATCATCATTAATGAACATGAATATTGGTGTTGTATCCCACAACTTATGATTTCCTGCTGTTATTTATCTGATTGGATTGTCTTCTACTCGTATAATAGTGTAGGATGGGAATTGACTGAATGTGGCAGGAAGTTTCTTAATTTTTGTAGTTCATAAATGGGTGAATACCTCTGATTTTGCCATGGGAAGAAAGAAGTGATTGTGTTGTTTGTAAGGAATACTTTTGGAATTCTGTCTGGCACAGCAGAGTTTTCATAGGTGACAGTAGCAATAGCTGTTGGTCTAATGGGTTGTCATTATGAGGAGGAATTCAGTTGTTCTTTGCAGTAAAACTATCCAAGGGGAAATTGCAGTACCAAAGCTGTTGCTTGGAGTTATTTGCCTTTCCACTGATTGAGTTTCATTATACTCTTTGATGATGCTGAACTGTAAGTTTCTTTATTCACTTGTTTTCACTAATAGCCAGCTCTGCTGCTGATGTTACATTACATTGTTCTGAGGACGTGATCCTTGACTTTTGAAAGTTTCTTTTTCTACATTTTTCCACAAGCTTTTTGGTTTTTCTTTCTTCTAAGCCATCTGATATGTATTTTACCAAAATACTACACAGTACTGTAGCAGTTTCATTTTAGTCACGTTGTCAGCGCCCTGCTCTCTCTGTACAGCCTGTGGAGCACTGCACTGGCATTTGGGACATTCCAGTCACATCAATTCTGTTAATCTCTCTGCTTTCTTTCCCTCTTCAATCTGTCCTCCCCTTATTTGTTTCATCTATTATTTATGTTTCATCCTATTGTATATTTCAATTTAAAACTCTTTGCAACAAAATTACCATTTTGTCTGAACGCAGTTTGCAATGCATTCCATCTAGAGATTCTTTAGAATCAGATTCTTCGCTTTCCTTTTTTCACTTTTAGGCAAGCAATAACAATCAAAAATCCATCTGGGAAAGCTGGGAATAAACTCGTGATAGATCTGATTCCTAATGGATACCTGTGAAGCACAAGTGTGGTTTGTCACAGCCATCCTTCCTGGCTGCTAAACAGCAGAGAGCGCACAGATCTTTCAGTTGTTATGGCATTTCTGTGGGGAAGTGAATGTCCAGGCTGCTTTGGAGACTGTACTTCACAGAAGACAAATGCCAGCAGAGTTTCCTTTGGAGCACTTTCCTTTTCCAGGGCTGTATCCAGCACAGGGCACATCCCAGCAGTTATTTCTGATGTTTTTAGGCCAGAAGTGCTCGTTGGTGCATTGGGGCTGCAGCAGGGCTCTGAAGTGGTCCGGGCTCATGGTGCCAGCATGGCACTCTGAAATTAGGTTGTGTGAGGATATTCCCTTCACAAACACAAGCTGGTAAAGAGAACTTTTTCTTGTTTTTCTTGTGGTCTGTCTTGGGCTGCAGAAAAATCAGTACCCATAAGAGGCTCCCATTGCTCCTGACCTTGTGGTTTATTTGAAAGTAATACTCAGAGCACTAGACTGGCAAATGAATTGTGTGATGAAATTATAGAAGAGAGGACGTGAAAGAAACTTAGCGTGGACACTGGATTGAAGCTTAGTTTTCCTCATCAAGATGCTTATATGTGGTGGGATAAGTGCCAGTTGCTTTGGGCTCTGTAGTGATTCAATAATGTTTTAGACCAATGTGTGGAAAAACTGAAAATTGAGCCATATTGGGTCATAGATAAAAGTATGTTGGGTCATGGATTTGCTTCCATCCACGCAGCATTTGTTTAAAAACACTGCCACCACTACTGAGGATGGGGAGCTACCAAAAGGGGAGCTGCTTCCACTGTAATGGAATGTAAATGTAAAATACCCCACGACAGGGGGTTTTTACAGTGAGCAGCAAAAACTGCAGCCAAGCCCAGGGAATCCAGGCTGGGCTGGGAGCAGGGGGAGCCTGGGGACTCCCTGGAGACCAACAGGAGTTCACAGAACACAATGTGGAGCAGTTTGCTTCGAGTTGTAAATGAATTCTGCTGCGAGCAGGACAGGGATGGAGCCCTCAAATGCTCCCACCCACCTCCGTCCCTCATTAATTGAGTCCAGCATTAATTCCCCTGGCAGCTGCAGGATTGAAGGTGCTGTGGCATTCCCGTGTGACTGCACAGACAGCAAATGCTGTCCTTCCACATAAACCAATCCTGAAGGGCTGTTCTTTTCCTGATTTTTTCTTTTTAGGTTACTTGTTTAACAGGTTTTCTGTTCCTTCTCAGCTGTTCCAATGTATTTAAGGAAAATCAAATCTCTTCAGTCAATTTTAATTCCATATTGTATTTAGAATAATTACTATGAAATTTGATTGTCTTCAATATCAATATTTGTTTTTTTCTTTCTTTTTTTTTTTTTTAGTAGTGGTTGGCTTTAGGAAATGTGTTTCGTATTATTTAGAGAATGACATTCGGTACTGATAACATTTTGTTGTAGTGCACTTTTTTTTTGTGCACTGTTTAAACAGTGAATTGTAAATCAACACTGTTAAATGAGATATGACTGCATAGATTTCTGTATAAATTGGGAAACTTCACCACCTGCTCTGCAAGGACAACCTATACCAATTGTGGATATTTTGCTGTTTCAGAAAACCTTTCCAGAGGAATTCCAAATCTCTCACATCCCAGATCCTTAAGCTATAGGTGCAAATAATCCTTGTACTGCAGAGTGGTTGAGTAGCAGAAGAATGTTTGATGTGTTAGCTTTTTCTGAGCCACTGCTTTGGAAAGGTTTGAAGGAATAAAATATATGAGAAATTCTAGGCAGAACAACCTGTGGTTCAAAATACATAGAAAACAGTAAAAAATAAGGTAGTTTTTTGTGTCTGTAACATGGTAGTTTTTTTATGGAACTCTGACAGTATTAATATTAAATAACTTCAGATATTTATTAAGTTTGAAAATCAGTCTAGTTTTTTTTTCTTAAGAAGTATGAGAACATTTTTTTAATTTAGATTTGGCTAAAATTATCTGTCATATGCAGATGATTATGCAATATCTGCCAGCATCCTACCCTTAGACAGTTTTACCAGATGGTCAAGCGTGTTTCATGTGGCACTTGTTTCAATGCAACTATATCTAAATTTTCCTGTAATTATTAACATCATCTTGTTTCTGAGGACTCAATCTGCACTGAATTAACTACTTCTAGACTATTTCAGACAAATTTTGTAGTGAAAAGATGGTATTTCAACCTTTATAGATTGTAGGACAAGTATTTTGCTTTAATATCTAAGGGATATATATTATCCCAGGGAAAATTTACAGTAGGAATAACAAATATTTTATCCAATGCTGACAATGCTGCTGTGTAAAGAAAATAGGGTTTGTTATTTAATTTGTGTGTCTCCAGGTGTTATTTTGAAGCAAAATGAAAATATGGCAACGAGATTTACTAAACTGACTCTGAGTATTGAAGCAGCATATGACAAATACAAACAAAGTCTCTCACAGATGCATTTGCTTGAATAAAGCCCAAAAATGGGGATATAGGCAGGCTTGCATTGACAGCAGTGATGGAAGATGATGGTCAAAAAATACCTTAGCTGGGGGACAGATAATTGCACAGTTTACAACATGAGTATTAGGACACATTCCTTGTTAATTAAGCTTCATCAGACCTCTGTAAAGGCATGTATAGCGTGTGTATACATTGACACATGTCAGTGTGCGTGTGCCTGCAGACACAATGTTTGTGTGTACCGAAATGTTTGGGCACTTTGCTGCACTATAAATCCTCTGAGTTCCTGCACATCAGTTCTCTCAAGGGAATTGCTCTTGCATGTTTTACATAAGTCTCTATTTTAACTAACATCCCATGGTCCCAAAACTCCAAACCATCACCCAAAGGCGTTGGAGTTCTCTTTATCAGCAAAGACAGATGAAAGTTCTGTTTCTCCAGCATTTGAGCTTCTATGTCACCTTCTAGATTGTAATCTCTGCCTTTTGAGTGAACCTGTCCAGCTTCTGCTGGCTAAGGCAGCAGTTCTCCCATCCTGCCCTGCTCCTGAGCCTGAGCAGTGATCCACCTTCCCAACCTTCCCAGCCTTCCCAGCCTTCCCAGCTGCCCAATCGCCTCACCCAAAACCAGCCCTGGCTTTCTTGTATTTTGGCACAGAATTCCACACGTACACTGGAGTACTGTGCTGCTCTCCTTAGTCCCTTGCTCTAAATTTTTGCTTATAGTTTCCCTGGGATGGTCCTTTAGAATGTTGTGGGGTTTGAGCTGATTTTTCTGCTGTGCTCTTCTGTAGACATCCTGGTAAAAGGTTAGGCGATGCTCTGTGCATTAATACCTCGTTTGTAGCATTAATTACCATTGCATGGAGGTAAAACCCAGTAACAGGGGTAGATAAAACCCAGTAACAGAGGCAGATAAAACCCAGTAACAGGAGTAGGTAAAACCCAGTAACAGGGGTAGATAAAACCCAGTAACAGAGGCAGATAAAACCCAGTAACAGGGGTAGATAAAACTCAGTAAACAGGAGTAGATAAAACCCAGTAACAGGGGCAAATAAAACCCAGTCACAGGGGTAGTAAAATCAGCTCATGGGGTGCCCAACATGCACTTTGGGCTTTTAAGGTTTATTTCTGAGATTCAGGCTGTGCTTTTGCCTTGACTGCCATAGTTGGAAGTTCCTCATTTTTTATTGGGCATAAAAAGTAATAATCTGGTAGTGTTATTAGCTACAGAATAAAGCGCTGTTAGCACTCACTTTTTATGTTAAATCCAAATACTCTATTGATTCTGCAGTAGGAAGACATGCAAGTCAGAAATGCAGTAAACAATGTGCCATCGGCAGAGCATTGGTTCAGGATGTGATCGAGAATTGTAGAGCTCCAGTCAGAAACAACAGAAGGAAGGAAATCAAAGAAGGCAGTAAAAAGAGAAAGCAAGAATAAATATAACTAAAATAATATTGAAAGCACATTCAGTTGCTGAGAGGATTTTTACTGCATTCACTGTTTGCTACGTGGCAGCATCCTCTGTATTTCAGTGCCACGGTTTTGAGAGCAGGAACTGGAAGGGCTGGCTTTTATTTTTAGGAGGTTTCCAACGAAAGTAATAAATACATCCCTGTGTCTGCTTGCACCTCTTGTTAATGGCCTTAATCACCTGCAGTTACAGCCTGACACCCTTGCTTTGTGCAGAGGAACTGATCCTTTAACCACTCACACTGACCTAATCATCACATCTCATGGGGCAGCAAAGGGAGAAAAGTTTAATTTGTCAGACACGTGAAGTGCAAACCAACCTGGCTGGGCAGCACTGGGTCAGCCAGGATGAAATTCAACATCGCTTGCAATGAACTGTGCCTCAGAATCCACTGTTTAGAAACACTAAAATTGTATTCAGACATGATCAAAGTGACAGAAAAAGAACATTTTCTGCATGGTTCTTCTGGACAACAACAAGGACTTGTGAAAGGAATTTGAGCTCTGTAATTTTTTCCTAGATAATTGTCACATACACGTGGGGGAAAAAAGCTATGGGAACATCTCTGACTCGTGGGTAAGCACAATATTTTGATGCCCAGGTCTAAATGTAGATATTTATGATTCTATTTGTTACTTTAAGAAGAAAAAACTAAACCAACTATCACTATTTGTTATAGACTGTGTTATCTCTTGTTTTTCATGAGATTAAGACTGTCCAGCTGTCCAGGGGTCCAGACTGCTGCGACACAAGTGACGATGGAGAGTTTTCCTGGGTTTCACCTGGTAAACTCCCAGTCAGCTTGATTTTGTAGTGTTATATCCTGTCTTGGAGACACACATTTTGTGCACTAAAACATTTGTTATCAAATGTATTTTTTAGGCTAAAGGACAAGTTTTTCTTTTACTCAGGCAGTGAGTTCCTGTGTACTTGCCACCTGGTTTAGGATTTTTGTTTTCAAAGTACTTTGCAGTGTGCAATTGTGCAGCATGTTGCACGTTTACTAAAACCCCTTTATTTTCCAGGGTTTCCCCAAAATTCTACACGATTTTGTGGTTGTTTTACATGACCATAACATTCTACAGTTATAATCTAAAATGAGATATTAGGATGGGACACCAGCAAATACTGGAAGCGCTGGAAGGTATCAGGATTGGTCCAGGAGTAATTTGCATCCAGCTGGGGGCGGGTTAGGATGTTGTGTGGGCAGGAATAATCTGAGCAATGGGTGCACACTGCATCTCTCTGGCAAGGGGTGGGTGTCAGTTTGTGAATGTTGATCCCCAATGGCTCACAGTCGCTCTTATTTCCTTAATAAAGCTGCATATTAAATTCATCCTTTTAGGCTGCAGGTGTTTAAAGATAATGTACTGTGCTACAGATGCTGGTCATAAATCAAAATTCTGATGGAAAGTGGTGATAATGACGGAATATTCCATCAACTCCTTGTTGGTTTTTCTTCTTATTTTAAGACTTCAGAGCTGGTTTGTGATTGGAGCTTTTGACCATGCCACCCCCAGCCCTAGGAGCTGCTCTGGGGCTAAGCTGGTGGGACACAGGGGCTGGGATGGGGTCAAGATGAGCTGTGCTCTTCAGGATGTCCCAAACAAGCTTTAAGGATGCTTTTTTCCATTCCATAGCCTTGCTGTGGCTGTCTGTAATAAAGGATTGCAGGTCCTTGTGATTGCCCCAGCCCCGGAACAGGGATGTTCTGGCCCTGCTGAGCAGAGAGGGCCAGCACTGAATGTTTGAATCACATTTGGTTTGAGCTCTCCCAGGGGCTCTCACTCCAGAAACACAGGGAGCCAAAAGCTCCTCAGTGGGTAAGCAGGGCCTGAAGGGAAGCACAGCTGCAGTGTTCGGGTGGATCACCAGCCTCCTCTTTGCCTGCAGAGCAGAGATGTTCATTAATGGCAGGGAACCATTACTGAGATCATGTATTCGAGGCAAAATAATGAGCTGTTTTTCAGTAATTCAAATATTTCTCTTTCCTAGCCACTGCTTTTCTTCCACCTTTCCTGTACACAGCCCTTCCCTCTTCTCTAACCCCTCTGATCTTTTACTGGGCAGAACTGTAATAAATGTAGGTGTTCATCCTTTCTGCTAACAGACAATCATGTGCGGAACTTGAAGCTCTGCACTGATTCCAAGGAATTGCTGTCATTTATTGTGGACACCCTCTCTGGCATTACCTTTCTTGCTTTTTCTAGTATCAGTTACCCATTTTTATTTTTTTTCTTCCTCCCCCAGCCCCCTATTTTTTTCCCTTTGTTTTCTTCCGTTTTCTCTTTGCCTTTTTTTCTTCTCCCCTCTCCCTTTTTTCTTTCCAACTTCAGAACACAGTGTTGTGGATCCCTTTTATTCTCATGGCAGCATTTCAACCCTCATCAGAGATCCCGTCAGCTAAAACCAGGTTCTGTGCTCACACAAAAAAACCTCCCCAAATTCTCTGATGTTGTTGTGAAGGGCTCAGACACATTTCCTTGTGGGAAGAAGGACAGAAGTGGGAAAGGAAGGAGGGGATTACTGTTGGACATTCCCTTACTTAATTTCCTCAGGTTAAAACTGATCTTTTGTCTGCACTGCCCCTGCCCCCCAGCTTCTGGCTCTTTCTTAGCCAGCTGCACTTTTTTCCCCCAGCCCTTTGCTGTTTACCTGCACAGAGTTTCCTGCTCTGTTAGGAAACAGAGTTAAATAGTTTACTCCCTAAAGAAACGGGGACTGCACTGGGACTTATTTTTTTTTCCCCTTGCTTTTTCTTCTATTGCACCTTTCATACCATTGCTTCATCCTTAAGTGGTGCTTTATGTCAGATAAAGGACAATCATTTTTCTGAAAAATGAAGGCTACAAAGAGTCCTGGGCTCGTTCCTCTGTGCAAGGAAAGACCAACAAAAGCTGAAATGAGAAAGAGCTGCTCCGTGACAGAAACAAACCAGAACTTCCAGCGTGTTTGTCTGGGAGCAAAAGCAACGCATGCCCTCTATTGAACAGGTAACCTATCGATTCCAGCCCAACCAGGGCACTCTCCAATCCCTACCAGGCTTTTCCCCCTAATGGATATTAATGTCTCCAGCTTTTCTCTTGTTGCTTTTGAGAAATATTAAGGTTTACAGCCAGTGTAACAAAGAACTGCTTAACAGTTCTGGTATCTTCTGGCTTTAAGAGCCACTTTATCAACTTTGCAGTTGTCTAAGGGTACTGATTAATTTGCATTCGTGTTATGTAATTTAAAGATAAAATGATTCATGTTTCATCTCTTTAAAAAAATCTGCAGAGGCTTCCTTCTACTGTCTGAAGAGGGATTACATAAAGAAATGTGCTACTGAATGCATTTATCAACTAGAAAAAGGCTCCCCTTTTATCTGAGTAGCTTTTCTAAGTGTTTCTGTTTCCTTTTCCCTCTGTGTTTTATAGAAATTCGTGAACATCAGGAATATAATTCCTGACATGTCGCTGGGGAGAGATCTTGAGGGATGAACACTGTTGCCCTTGCACATCAGTGAAAGGCTGGGGATGTTGAGTCTTCAACAAGGCAGCTGTTCCCAAAATGTTCAATCATTTTCATTAAATAAGCTAACAAAAAGGAATTGTTCCAAACAGAGCAGGTATCTCATCTAGTCTCTTCCTTGTTCAGTCTGATTTCTATTTTCTCTTGTATATCTGCTGTCATGGTTATTTTTCAGTTACCACAGGATGATAAATATTGATTAACATGCAGATTTCCCACAAACACGTGCACATATACATGTAAGTACATATCTATATAAAAGAAGGAAGCATATCATAGATAGATATAAAAGAAGGTTATTGCAGTGCATTTCAGCTCCTTATATTACCAGAGTCAAGTGAAAAATGTTAAATGTCCTCTGCAGGTGGTGATTATCAGTTGTGAAAAATAAAAAGGATCTAATTACTCAGGGGTTTATATAAATGTTTAACAGACAATGTTTCATCTGAATACAATTTCACACGCAGAACAGAGCTCTGTCTCAGTTTGCTTTGCTTTTGTTGGTAGACTTTGATCAAGAACATTCAGCTTCGCTTTTTTGGACAAACCCCTCTAACTTCCTCCCAAATAGTGCTTTGTTTTGTGTCAGTCTTTTTTTTTTTTTTTTTGTCCCCCAAAGCTCCAGCAACCTCCATGTCCTCTTTTACCTCTTTCCTGCCTACTCGTGTTCCCCAGGAAAACTTCTCTTGGCACACTGTGTGTCTCTGCCGAGGCTCACGGGCAGTTTTGTTTTCCGGCTTCTGACCAATGATCAAAGCTGTCACATCACTCAGTTTTATTTCATCCATGTGAAACTTCCTCCTTGCTCTCACGATTCTTTTATCTTTGTTTCAATTACCAGCAGCTCCAAAAGTTGGTTTCACTTTATGAATATGCATAAAGTTTGTGTTTGGGTGTTCTCTTCTAGCAGGACCTTCCTCCATCCAGAAGCTTGGAAGTCAGGGGGACTTTGTAATTATTCTCTCCAGGGCCTTTTCCTCACGGAGGCTGAAGGGTCCTGCGTCCCTCTGCACTGCAGGGGTGTTTGTGGCTGTCTCAAGGGTTTTCTTTACCTTCTGCCATTCTTGAAACTGCTGCTCAGGGATTTCCTTCGCTCAGTGCCTCCACAGAACCACAGTCAGGGCACTCTTCAAGTTTTGCATTTCTGTATTCTCTCATTATCTTTGCTTTGGTTATGAAGTTATGCTTTATAATCTTATTCATTTATCTGGGTATTTTAAAGCCATCTGAATGTCATTCTCACCACCACATAGAATAACAAGTCCAGTTTTAGTATTGCTCTGTTAGATTATTTTTGGCTGTTTTTTTGAATTCTGCTGAAATGGAGGTTTAATTGGGTTGATACGGTGCCAAAATTTGTTATTTTTTTAACAACTTGTTTTTTATTTACAGAATAACAAGTTGGAAATTCAAGCAATTTGATTTCATAATATTGAAAGCTAATCAGTTCTGCTGTGTGTTGAGTGTGCGTGGAAAGAAGAGTCATTATTTGATGTTTTGTCTGCAACTGTAAAGCCAGAGGCCAAATATTCACAAAAAAAAAGCTTTCTAAAACCAAGTTACTTTATTAGCTCACAGCTAATATGCAGGGGTTTGATTAGAGTTAAATAAGAGAATCATGCAATCACAGAATGGTCTGGGTTGGAAGGGACCTTTAGGATCTCATTCCAGCCCTGCCATGGGCAGGGACACCTTCCACTATCCCAGGGTGCTTCAAGCCCCATCCAACCTGGCCTTGGACACTGCCAGGGATCCAGGGGCAGCCACAGCTGCTCTGGGCACCTGTGCCAGGGCCTGCCCACCCTCACAGGACACAATTCCATCCCAATATCCCATCCAACCCTGCTCTGTCAGTGTGAAACCATTCCCCCTTGTCCTGTCATGCCATGCCCTTGTCAGAAGTCCCTCCCCAGCTCTTTTACAGGCACTGGAAAGGTGCTGGAAGTTCTCCCCATAGCTTTGTAAACATTTGGAGGTTCTGGTTCTGTTGTAGCTGTGCCTGTGTGTGTGTGACACCACATGGGGCAGAAAAAGCCAGCTGGGGGTTGGGATGTGTGGATCAGAAGGGGAAGGGCAGTGAGGGCTTGCTTTAGGCTGCATCAGTAACACACTGTGCATTAAACATAAAATTCATCTGCTTTCCCATTAATGCTGCTGTCCATTGTCATTACAGGACGCCCTGAGCTTTCTCACATAGTGCGTTGAGGTTTGGTGAGTGACATTGCTTTTCTCAGAATATTGCTCCAATCCTTGCTTGCTGAATGCAGTCCACAAGCCGTGGGTGTCAGACTGGAGGAAAAAAAAACATGTCTGAGCAGCAACATTTGTCTCCTTGACGTTTAAAACAGACAGTTGGGGTAGCGGCTCTCGGTTCAGTTCTCGCTTTTATCCTGCACTTAAACTTCTGATTAAGGTCATGCAGGACACCTTGTCATCTTTGCACCACTTAGCCTGACTTTTATCTGATGCTGAAGAACTCGCTAAGTTGTCTTTGAAGAATAATGTTCTGAGGAAAATGGGTCTAAATGGATATATTGGGTAAAATAAATTCACCTGCAGGCCTGTGGAAAAGCACTGTAAATCTTGCCATGACCCTGTTCGCTGAGGAGGTTTGTTGATGGCATTATATTAAATCAGGAGCAGCAGAGGAAGCCATCGAGATATTCAGCAGTAACTGAAGAGGGAGAATTGCACGGCTTGTGGGATTACAGAATATGGAATTTTGTACTTCCAGGTCATTACTTTGAATTCAAATACACTCCTGGTAGTAATAAAACTCTGTTACCAGATGACAGCTCTCCGGTTTCATGTACAAAATGAGCTGAGGTTTTCTCTCCACCTGGTAATGGACAGAATCCCGCTACAGAAAAATTGTCACAACTGACACTGTCAGCTGCTTTTATTGACATCTCAGGGGGGTGGCCAGCAGATATACCTCAGAGCAGAGTCACCTCTTTGACCTCAGATTAGATTCTTCTTTGGTGTGCAGCAGGGAGCTCTGTGCAGAGAAAAGTTTAACAGATAATATATTTTCCTGCTTTAGATAGCATTGTTGAACATTGCTTCAGTGAACAGTAAGTAAAAATGGAGGGCAATTTCTAAATTATTGCTTAGTGTCATAAATACCTTATTAGAGACTTTGTGTTATTCCTTATTTCATGTGGCACCAAACAGCCTTTCAACAAGGGAGGCATCTGAAAGAAGGTGCAATTAATAAGTATTTTGGCATAGGCTAGCATTACTCTTTCTCCCTTATTCTCTGGGGCTTACCACTGTTGACACCACTGAATAGGAAAGCTAATTTATTCTGGATGTGTAGGTGTTCCAGAATGTAGCTGCTTTTGAAGAGAAGATGTAGTGCATTTAATGTGTCGGATTTAAAGACAGTCGTCCTTTGGTGCTTGCAGAAGTAAATTCTGTGACAAGTCTCTGTGACTGCTGTGTGACTCATGAAGTGGGAGGTCCTCCAGGAGCTCCCAGCAAGTGGCTTTTCTCTGCTGACACCAAGCCATGCCCCTCACGCCTTCCCTGAGGTTTGTTGTGCTCGCAGTGTGAGGGAGTTCCGTGTGAAACTCTTGTTACCCCAGGAATAAATGCAGAGCACCTCGTGCTCCCGGAGACAGAGGCTGCCCTGAAAATCCTCCTCTGTCCAAACGAGTGTGATTGCTGCTAGCCCAGCTGGCATGGGTGCATTTACACAGCACACGTGGATGTGTAAGCGGAGCATGAGGAGGAGCAGTTGAGGTACAAACATCTCTGTGCCAGCCCATGGACACCATTCCCACCCGCAGCCCTCCAGCCAAGCCTTGCCTTGCCCTCTGCCCATGGCTCACCATCACAGCAGAGAGAGGGCAGATGTCATCTCCAGCCCAACAATTGATCTTGGTGATTGGAAATCTCAGATCCTGCTCGCAAAATGCTGTGATGGATTGCACTGCATATGAACCCTGCCTTTGGCTGGAGGCATTGGCAGGACAGGGGATCTGAGGATGTAGAGAAGAGAAACCTATAGAAAGCTCCTTGCAATTATCTAGGGGTTTAAAAGAGAAACAATATTCTTTTCTTTTGCTCAAGATCTTGATGTTCATCTTAAATTGAAGTGTATTATGCTTTTTTCTGGCTCAGATCTTAAGTATGCTTCAGGGAAGCAACTCCTAGACTCGTATAGTATAACCTGTTAGATGCAGCATTTTTGACAAATGTAATAATTTGTAAACTATTATGAAAATCAATTTATAAACACAGCATGGGGTGTTAATTGCCCTGGAGACACTAAGGTTAGCCAAAATTTCCAGTGCTATGTGGTTTTGTGGGTTGTTTTTTTGGTTGTTTTTTTGTTTGTTTGTTTTTTGGGGGGCTTTTTTGTTTGTTTTTGTTTGTTTGTTGGTTTTGGTTTTTTTGTTTGTTTGGGTTTTTTGTTTGTTTTGTTTTGGGTTTTTTGTTTGTTTGTTTGGAGTTTTTGTTATTATTACGAGAAATTTGGAATAGAAATGCTGATAGATTTTAGCATTGGAGCTAATAGGAGCTAATAAAACCAGACTTGGCTTGGAGTGGTAATCTTCATGCTGATGAACATGGCAAACATGTCCAGCGTCCACCTGGGGACAGCTGACACAGATGGCAGAACTGATTTTACCATGTGCTATATGTCTTAATAATTGCTGTGCCAATTACTATAAACTCCAGAGCCTGCTTTTTGTTCCACCGTTGTGGACAGTTTGCCTGGAGTATGTTTGCTGCAAACAATCAGATTTCTCTATTTGTTTTATGGGAGTTGGGGCTTTTCTTCTCCTCCCTCTCCCTGCCCTCCTTCCCTCCACTGGACTTGTGATGTGCCTTGTTTTGGGAAAGAAGATCAAATCCTACTCATTTCAGAGGTGGCCTAGCACTGCAAGCAGAGAATTGTTGGAGTGACATTCTAGAAACAAGTGAAGTGCTCATGCGGACTCCTTAGCAACGTTTGTATCCGTGGAATACGGACAATTATAGCTTTGAGTCGGCTGTTTCACGTTTGTAAAGATTTGGACGGACCGGAGATTGTAGCGGATTCCTCCGGGTGAGCTCCTGCAAAACCATTAAAATCATTGTGTGGAAAAGCAGATGGACAGAACTAATTGAAATCCCAAAATTGTAAACTCTAGAGGGACTCTGCCCCTGTTGCTACCTGGTGTGAACAAGAGAAAGAAAGCCTTGAAATTAAGAGTGAAGAATTGCATAAAATATTCTGGGTAAAGTGAGGATATCAAACCACGAAATTACATGACACAAAAGGCACGCCGATAGCAAAAAATAGTGTGTTAATTGCTATTTTTTCTGGGCCTGACAGCATTATAAGCAGCCAGTGGGCAGTATGAGGTAAACACTGGAGAACAGTGTGAGTTAAATGTTTTCTCAGTCCCGGGCTTGTCCTAAATAGCTGGTGCCGTGTTCTGGGGAATTTGATTGAGCTGTTATTGCCACTCAGCAGCCTTGTCCCTGACTCGGTGCAGAATCTCGAACGCTGAAGCAGGGTCAGGTTTGCTGTGGTAGCAGAAGTGAGTTGTAATCAAATCCTCTCTGCTGGGAGAGAGCTTAACAATGGCTATGGTTGGAGGCCAGAAATTTGAGTGAGCTGCCTCTCGGGGCTCCCAAGGAGTCAGAAAAGTCCTGGAACTGTGACAATTAAATTAGGACATGAAATCTTTCACAAAACCATAAAACCTTTGTGAGCCATGTCCATGTTGGACCCCCTGGGAGCGAGGCAGGCTGTGCTAGCTCCAGCCCCAGCTAGGAGCAGGGAGGACATGCAGCACATCTCACCTCCTAACTCACACATTTCTTTCACCTGGGCCACTGTCTCTGTATGAGTGGTGCATTCAGTGTTGCTAAAAGTTATGTTTTTAACAATTACAGGCTTGCCTATTAAATCTCTGCTGCAGCTGGAATTGCAGCATGGAAAATAACCTTCTTACAAGGCAGCTACTGTAAAATGTTTTCCTTGCGAGCACGACATAAACATACTAATGGCTAAAAGTTTTTTTCATTCTTATTAAATGGCTGTTCTTCAATTATTTAAGGGTTTTAACAAAAAATATTAGCAAAAAACCCAAAACAAAACCCGGAAACATTACCAAACTAGCCTCATCTCACAGCTTTGTCACCAACACTTTGCATTTCACTTTTCACGCCAGCTTTCACAACATCAGACTGTGGTGCAATTATGAATTTTAAAAAATGCATAATGATTTTTGACACAGTCATCCCCCCCCCATTCTTTTCTGTTAGAAGATCACACAGGTTTAACTCTCAATACATTTGAATTATAAAATTTGGCTGAGCTAATCAATAGCCCATTCTTTTTTACACAGTTTTTATATTCATGGAATCGCTAAGGTTGGAAAATTCCTCCAAGATCTCAGAGTCCAAGCTGTCCCCACGTTGTCACCCAGCCCAGAGCACTGAGTACCACCTGCAGTGGCTCCTTGGACACCTCTGGGGATGGGGACCCAAACCTCCCGGGGCAGCTCCTGCCAGGGCTTGACAATCCTTTCCATGGAGAGGAATGTTCTTTGAGGGAGCAATAAAAATCATAACTGGGGGAAAAAAGGTGTTTTTTTCTTTTGTTTCACAGACATCACATTATTTTGCAGTGTGTTGGTTTGTTCCTATTCATGTACAAGGTTGTTTTGTTTTGTTTTGTTTTTTTAAAGAATCCTCCAGGTTGAAGTAGTTGTAAACCAGAGTTAGAACTGCTCTTTTAGTCACTTAAAAAATGGCTAGAAGGTATGTGGTGGGTAGCTAATTCTTTCTCTTGAGTTGGTTTATTCCATTTTTTACAGGCTTTTATTGCGATAGCAATAAAAGCATGACCTACACCTTTTGGTTTTTAATCCCAGGAGAATTGTATGTGTTGTACCAGGTTATAAGGTTTAAATTCTGTTTGCCAGGACTTAAAGTAATGTGATAAATATTAAAACAGTAAGTTACAGACAACCAGGAAATTCACAAATGCGTGTAACTTAATTCAGAAGACAGGTTAAGTTTTACAAAAACAAGGTTTTTGCTACTGAAACAGGGTGTCAGGAGTGTCTGCTCTGGAGGCTGGTCTAGCTGTGGTTAATTTATGTTGTTAATGTGGTTAAAGTTATTTATTAATGATATTTATGTGGTTAATTTATCTTATGTAATATTCTATGTGGTTTGAAGATGGTTCTGATGAGATTAGAAGTAAGAAAATCAATGTCTGTTTTGTTACTGCATATTATTTTCTTTTTGAGTCATTTCAGAGAAAATATTAATTTCTTAGCAAATATTATTCCAGAGGAATAAAAGACTAAATTGTTTCTTCGGCCACAGAGAACAGATTTGAATTCCTGGCCTTGGCAGGTGCTTCAGCAGATTCCTGTGTCCCAAGTGTGCTTTGCAATGTATTTTGGATGTGTGTCTGCCCTCACTCTCTGTAGAGAAGACTCTGCTGCTTGGGCTGGTGTGACCTGGGGCTGTTTGAGTGACAGTGAAATAAAATAGAATTGTGTTTCTAAGGGAGAATATTGTCATGGCAAAAGTCTAACCTAAATATGTGGGATATGCTGCAGGATGTCTTCAGTCCATCTGTGATTATTTAAGGATAATTTGATGAAAAAAGGTAAACCCTTAATTACTTGTTTTCATATTTTTTTTAATATAATTTATTGATCCTCAAAGCTTTTAAAGATGCATATTTGCATTTATTTCCATTTTAAAATTAAAGTAACAGCATTGGAGAAGCTCAGGTTGTGAGTATCAGGTTTAGAAACCTCAATGGTTTCATTTTAACACCTTCACACATGTGGCCTTTCTATGCACATCCAGGCTCTAGAAAATCACACCCAACATATAGAACAAAACCCATTTTAACTCCAGCTCTAGGCTGCTTGCTGTGATGTATCAAATGGCTTTTAAGGCTGTGCCAGCAAGTGTGTGGAAGGCATCAGTCTTACAAGTTTTTAAAGTAATCCCATCTTGATGAGGAATGTCTTTATCCTGGAAATGGAGCTGTTATTTTCAATTGTTCCTTTTGTTCTGTTGTGCTTTGTGAGGGGCTTGGAATTTCTCGTTTGTCTCTAAAGGACTTTATTTTGCTTGGCCCTCAGTGCAACACATTAATGTTTTCTGGAAGATGTAGATAGAAGTCTCTCACAGCCCTTCGTTGTGTTAATTTGAGAGATGGTGGATTTGAGAGATGAGTGAACTCCTCTCTGATCGTTGATGGCTATGACAGGTGGCAGGAGATCAGTGATGCCTACACTGTGAGATTTGATGTGAAGGACATTCAATATTGCTTACAAATATGTCATCCATTCTTGGAAAATGAGCATCAGTGGGACTAATAGGACAAATCAGAATATCTCAACCAGTGCTGCTTCTGCAGTCCGAAACAATTTTACAAGGCTTGACTTCAGCATTGTGACAATGGGTCACTCAGTGGGGGAACGTGGGTGATTGCACATTGCACACAAGAAAGCCAAAGTAATGAATCAGCCATCTCCATCAGAGAAATGTACTCTTTATTCATGGAGAGAGATGATTTGTTTGATTAATAATAATTCAGGGACACAACTCAGGTGCTACATACACAGAAGACCTCACAGTGAAGTAATAAGAAAGAGGCATTTTAGAAAAGAGCTGTTTTGGATACAGGGAAGTGACAATAATTGCCTGCTTAGAATACTGCATAAGTACTTGAGAACTTCTGAGCCATGATTAACTGTGATTTACATGCTTCATATGTCCTAGTGAGCTTCTGATTGCTTGTTAAGTGGAAATATTGTTCTTTTAGAAGATGGGAGTTTGAAACCCTAAATCAATTGTGTGTTAGAGTGTGGCTTTGGGCTGGGGTTTTTTTGTTTGTTTGTTTTTAATACATCCTTTATTGATGAAAGAAAGAATACAGAGAAAGTAATAAACTAGAAGATTTGACTTAAATTGAAGTTGTAAATAGAGAAATCAGCCACAGATTAGGGCCCCTTTTTTAAGTTAATCAAGAAGAGAACTTAACTCTATAATTGTGCACGTGACGTGTGCTTGCGGTTGCACTATGTTCTCAAATCTATGGGATAACCGTGAGATATTTGAGCTCAGGATCCGCGTTGTCCCCGTGGGATTACAGTGCATCTGTCTTGCAGCACTTGCATCTTTTCCATAACAATCTTCAGGAATATTACACACAGTAGAAGAGATTAATTGAGGTGGGCTTTGCCCTTCTTTCAAGATGAGAGGAGGTGGAGAGTGTTTCTGTATTTTGAGATCAGCTGATATATGGAGTATTAAATACTCAAGCTGGCACCTGCTGACCAAGGGAAGATTGCTTAGAATATTCTCTTCTGGCCATGTTGACTATTTAATACTCCATATAATATCTAATCTATAATAGTTTCTTGAGCATTCAAACTTGTTGGGTAATTCCTGAAAGATCCTTGGGTATTTCAGAGCAGGGAGCTGTGCTGGTCCCACTGCTGACAGAAAGGTTTTCCTTTCTCTGTTGGTACTTGTGATAGCACTTCTCCAGCTGCATTATCTCTAGGGAAACTGTTTTCTCTCCAAAGGGTTTTTTTTTAAATTGCACTGGGGTTTTAGAGTAGTTCCAGTGATCCAGCAGTGCTGGCTGATGAATGGCTGCACCTTCTGGGAAGGTGCTTTGTTGAAATTGGGGTACTGCGCTCTCATTATTAACCCAAATGCATCAGCGAAAAAAACTTGAACCTTCACAACAGTTAAAAGTATTTACAGTGGGCAGAGCAGAAAAAAAGGGAAATAAAAGGAGAAACATTCTTAATTTGCTCATTTTGAGGCTGGAATGTTATTAAATTGCTGAGCCAATTTAACTGCAGTTGCAATAAAGGATCTGTTCCCTGAATTTTCCCTCACTTCTTGGAACTAAGAGGTTTGAGATTGGGGGCCCGAACAAGTTTTCAATACAAAGTACATTTCTTCCTTTTGTGATTGAATTAAAGAAACCAAAAATGCTTCAGAAGTGAAGTTTTCCAGTGGAATTTGCTGCCCTCAGTGCCCTAAAGGAGTGTTCTTTGCAAAAAGCATAATCTGATTTTGAAAATCAGTTGAGAAATACACTGACTGTATTTAAGTATTCTCCTAAATTCAGTTTTGTGATCTTAGCAATTAGAATTTAATGGGACAAGAATGTATTTGCATGCATACTTTCACGCACAGAATGAAAACATCTCCATAAATTAAGAGTTAAGGTAAATCCCATGGTAACCTAACAGAACAGAAGGGGAAAAGACGTTTTAAAACAAGTCTCTAAAAATTGAGATTTTCAAGCTGCGCTTTTATTTAGGATACACGTTGTATTTATATAGTCTGATTTTTTGTCATTGGGTGTTGAAGAAATGATGGAAAAAGATTATTTACAGTGTTGCTCTCCTCTGCCCAGTCTTTTATGAGCATGACCTCATCCTGTGATAAACACTAAGCACAAATAATCCTGCAGCTGCAATTCCTTATTGCCCCTCCCAATTGTGCATGGTTGATGTTATGCCAGCATTAGATATATTGCAGGCTGTATTCAGGAGTTTCCACACCAGCTTTCCCACCCCTCTCCTGTGGTGTCTTTTTTCTGTGTGAGATGTGCTTGGCTGTCAGGTTTGTGAAAAGCATTGTAGCAGCAAGGAAAAAACACATGTTTTGTGGTGGTGTTTTCTGTGAAAGCTGAGAAGAGGCTGCATCCTGGAGGCCTGGCACGTACTTGGCAGGTCAGGCAAGAAAAAACTGGGTTTTTTTCCATGGTTTCACCACTAGCCATACCAACAAGTGCATATCATTTCAAGAAATGGAGGAAAGTCGCTCTGTAATTCACAAGGTGTAAGTTTTAATTATTGCAGTGACCTTTCTGGCTGTCCTTGTCTTTCTGCTTATGCACTGAACTGTGCATTGGAGTCCCTGACTTGAAAGTAAAATGATTCTGTGCCTTGTGAGAGAGCAAAGATCCCAGAGCAGGTTCCAGCAGTGCTGAGTGGGAACAGAACTCGGAGTGGGACAAAGATCAGCTCACAGGAGGTTCCTCTGGGGTTCTGGTTTCCTCAGAAGGGCTTTTTGAGTTTATCCTCTCAGTTCCCAAAAAATTCTTCACGTTGCCTGGACTGAGTGTGGAATTTTGGTTGGGTCATTGGTCATTTAAGTGCCTCTTTACCCCCTGCTCTGTTTGGTTGGCTAGCTATGGACCTGTCCGTACAGGAGGTGGATCCTCCTGCATAGGAGCTTTGGCATTTTATCACATAGTGTGGGAGCTGACACAGGAAGGGCTCAGGAGCAGCCACAAAACCACAGAGAGACTGCAAAGACTAAATGTGTTTTTGTTCTGTGCAGCCCAGGGGATTCCCAGGGCAGGCAGGCACAGGCAGGTCCCACCAAGCAGGTCCTTGCTGCAGCATCACCGACCCCGCTGGTGTCACCTGTGTCCCAGGGACACGCTCAGGTGGAGTTTAGGCTGCGCTGTGATCTTTCCCGCAGCAGGACAGGAATCCCAAGCATGTTGGAAGACTCTGTCCAGGCCTGTGTTATCTAAACACAGATGTTGTGCTTGTCAAGTCCTCAAGACTGAGCAACAATTAGTATGATGTGTGTGTTCTCCTACAGCCCAGCTGCGAGTCACTTCAACGTGTCTGAAATCCTCCTCACCTTTCCTCTGTTTATTTTCCTACACCTATTAAAAGTGATTATGCAAAACACACTTTTTTCTGCTCCTTTAGCAAATTCCTGTCTTGCATTTTCACCTCCACTTTATCAAAAATGTGCCATGTGCAAAATGTCCCTTTATTAGATGTGTGAGGAGAAGAGCTGCCAGTGATTAGATTGGCTGTTCATCCTCTCTCTGCTGGTCCAGCATAACCAACGCTTGCTTCCTGAACGTTAGCCAAAAATTATCTCCTCTCCAGCTGGATAGGGATGCTTCATCATCTTTAAAAGCTGAGGTGACCATTATGTTGTTATTGTTAGGCAATTATTTCCTGTTCTCATCCAGATTTACCCTCTGACCAGCTCTGGCCGTGATGTGCCTGGCACAGGAGCCAGCGCAGACTAATCAAGGCTTGTGAGAGCCTCTGAAACCATAATGCAATTTGTCCCCCCTGCCTTTGCCACTGCTCCTGCTCGTGCAACGCATCTGTCATTTTATCCAGGCTTCCTATCCCCAGCTGATCACCTTGCCTGCAAGAGGGGAAAACACTGCAATTCCAGTGCTGTCCCAGAGTGGAAGGGAGCACGGTTTTGTATTCCCCTTGTGTTTGGTTGGGGGCTTGGTGCTGCCTCTCTCTGTGCATTTGCTCCTGACTGAGGCACACAAAGCACGGAGAGGTGCAGGTGGAACTGGGGCTGTTTAGAGGACCAAGCTGGTACTTTATTAATTAGCTAAATGTACAGGAAAGATTGAGCTCTTTGGAAGCGCATTGAAAGGAAAATGGACACAGGAAATTCTTTCTGGACATTAGGAAAAAACTGTTGGCAAAGCGGTTACACAAACCCCTGACAACGGTCTGAAGAGCCTGTGGAGTCACTGGTTGTGGGTGAACTGGTAGAATGGTGAGTTTTTTAAAAAAGACACTTTTCTTCTGCTCAGACATATCTTGTGATTGATTTTTCCTGTAAACTTTTGTATAGATATTTAAGTACCAGTCAATAAGCAGTAGGTTATCCATAACTGATTTTTAGAAATTAAATAGGTGTAGGGAACAGAGGCCACTCTGTCTTTGAAGCCCCTGGAATGAGCCCAGGGAGAGATGAGGCACTGACCAGGACAGGTCACTGCTCTGAGCCAACACTTTAAAGCACAAGCTCTGTTCAAACTGCCTTGCTCAATGTAAAACTGTTCTGTGTTTAGTGGCTCATTTCAGTGCTCTGCAGTGGAATTCTATTTCTCATACGAGTTTCCAAATTTTATTTTTATCTTGAAGTAGGTTAGGAAGCTTTTCTCCCCCTCCCACCCTGCTCCTCCTCCCAGCGTCACTACCTTATGTTACAAATGGTGCCACCAGTGTATGACTCTGTGTAGGGAAATCACCCCTTGGGGATTCAGGTTTTTTTCTGCCCTGTTATGTGACACGTAAAATTTATTTTGAACCCCAAAAACCATAATATTATCTCACACAGATTTGTGAGTTTTAAAATGCCTATTTGTGCTGGTGAGCTTAGAGGGGAAGAAAAGGAAGCAGCTGATTTTCCCTTTTTAACATTTCAGCTGTATTTTTTTTTTTTTTTACTATTTCCTTACCCTCCTGCTTTCCTCCTCTCCCATTTTCTAACACTATTATGCAGATAAAGATTTATAACACGTAAGCTTAATAGCACTAAACACTTGTATAATTGGTAGAGATTTGGGAGGAGGCCCAGACTAATTAACACCAATTTCTACTCTATTGCCAGTGTTTAATGGATCTTAGGACCAGATCTTTTTGGAACTAAAGTTATACTGCAGGCATGTTGAAAATAGAAAATAAAATCATATATGGCCACCTTGACAAACCATCTGTTCCCAGAATAATGCTTGTTTTTCATAAGTAACAAGACATATATGCAGCATAAACAGTGAGTTTCCCTTTTGAAGCATTATTTATACTACACAAACCCGCCTGGAATTCTCTCCAAGTATATCCATACACCTCTAATTTCACATATTCTCTTCCTTAAGAATTGAATATTCTGTGAATAATGACCGATTTTAGTACGGCAAGTCCCAAGCGTGGTCTTTAATAAAGCTCATAACTGGTTGTTTATAGAAACACAGAAGCTAGAAAGATGTGATAGAGCTCTACATAAATACTTCGTAAACTATCTAAAAGAACCCAAAATAGGAAGGGATAATTAGAGTACAAACAGGATGAGATTTCAATTGAAGTGTATTAAGCACGTGGTGTTCTGTAGCTCTTCCAGTTCTCTGTAGTGCCCCCAGAGAAGGATCCTGCTCAGGAAAGGCTCAGTGAGCAGCAGAGGATGCCCAGCCTGGTAGAGCTCATCACCAGATGCTGAAAGCCAGGTCAGATGAATCCAGTATGCAAGAAAAATGATTCAGCATCTTTTGGGTAATTTTCTACAAAGGCTTTTGAAGGAACAAGAACACGAAGGAAGTTCTGTGTCATCAGAATTTTCCGCCTTTTGAGCCTTTTCATTGCTTGGCTTCCGTTTCATCAGCTGAGCTGATATTAGTGGGATTCTCACCTTCTTCAGAGTGTCTGCTCGACCTTTTGTTGGGTTAGGACCAGAGTGCCCTGGCATTAAAGGATGATGCCCTGGGATTTAATTCCCTATTTCTCGACACTTCTCTCCCTTCCTCTTTGCTCTCCAGCTCGGGAGTGCCTTAGCCAGCTGTGATTTTGTATTCCCCTTGTCACTGCAGCGTGTTGCTGCTTGGAAATCCAGCTTGGAGTTGCCACTGTTTGGTTTGCAGTGTTATTTTTCAAAACAAGATGCTCTGCTTCCAGCCCTCTGTTCGCCCTCTGGAATGCGAGGCTGTCAGGGGAGCGTGGGTTTAAGTGGCCTGTCACTGGATTCTAATGCAAATCCTTTGTTGTTAATCTTGGGGCGAGGAAATGTAAAACTGGAATTGCTTGACAGGATTCCACTGAAATCCTTGGCATTGGATGCCTTGCAGCTCCCACTAGTGTTTGAAATTTTGGTCTACTGGCACGCACCAGACAGGGTACCTAGCGAAAGTGTGGAATTCCTGTTCAGGGTTCTTTTTAAGAAAAAATTCAATAAAGATGGATGGCTGCTGTGTGTTTGACAGTGCTTCAGAGATGCTGCATTGTCCAGAGCACTTCCTGGCAGAGCTCAGTTGGTTATTTTTTCTTCAGAATGAATGCTTTATTCCTGTTTGTGGAAATTTAAATTGTGGTTTCTTAGGGAAGAAAACATAATTTTTCACCCAAGCTGCTGCAAGGTGTAAATGCATTTAGCATGTCTTCATCTCAAATTCTATAGTGTGAATTACATGAAAATGATTGGAGCAGAAGTCATTTTGATTGTTGGCCAGATTTTAATTTTTCACTGCCCAAGTGTTTTTCACATGTTTATTTACCTGAAGATGAGAGAGCCCCAGCCAATTAGCATATGGTTATAGGAAACACAGTGGATATTTCAGCGGGTAAAAAAATAATTTAAATGTGTTATTTGTCATCAAGGTGCATGATATGTGACTGGCCTCTTAATGCCTTTTAGAAATGTGCTTCACATAATTTGAAGCAAGCTTTCTTATCAGTATGTCGTGCAATTAATTTAATCTTGTTTCTGTTATTTCCACAGTATTTTTCAATTCAGTGAACCTCATTACGTTTGCAAGTGCATTAAATTAGAGCCTGGATAGAAGCAGAGAGATGATTATCAGTTAATTTAATTATATTTCTAGGTTTGCCCATTTAATGATACGTCTGCCATTGTTGTTGCAGCCTTTACAGCAGTAGCACTGTGCAGGAATTAGTTCTGATTCCATGTAAAGTTTGTGTTATCTGATAACTCCTGACAACTGCTGGAGCCACATGTGCAGTAATTTAGGAGTCTAATCAAAAGTCATTTACTTTAAGCCTAAAGGCTCCAGGATGGAATTCTTTCCCTGTGCTCACTACATCATTTTTTGACTCTGCATGTGTGGGATTGTTTTTGCAGAGCTTGACATCGTGAATTAAGAGACACAGCTTCACATTCCTGCAGCGACTGCAGGAGCAAGGAAATGTTCCATTGCTCAGGCCTCCTCCAGCCAGCTGAGCACTGCAGCTGGGAATGTTCTTGGTTTTGAGGAGGAGACAAAAACCAAGCCCCAAAATTCACCACTATGCAGTCCTTCATATAAAATGGTCTTTACTTTTACCAATAAAATTATGTGGTCATTCAGGGAGATGCTACAACCTGAATTGTAGTGATCAGCTTCTAATATGGTGCCTGTCAATGTTAATGCTTTCTGCAGGAAATAATATTTTTATATGTCTTTTGCAACTCTGAAGTTCTTTTTTCCCTTAAGTTTTATGCCATATGTTTGAAATTTCAAGGTGCGTGGCATTTGCCCTGGCATCTGGAAATCCTAAGGATGGAGATGCTGAGACTCTCCAAAGCAATGCTGCATTAAATGCAGCGCTGCAGCCTGGGTCAACTGTGCAGCTCATTAAAGGCAGATCCATTAAGGCAACAGTTTTGGGGTTTAGACATGTATAAATATCCAGTGTGAATGTTGGGGAAAAAGAAATTCAGCTCTGTACAAAATGTTCCAGTGTTTTAAGATAGCTCTTTCTGAGATTTTTAGTGATTTAAGCTTCGGAAGCAAATGTAAAAGGTGTTTTAAAAATGATAGCAAAAATAACCCATAAATGAGGAAGAAAAAGATTAAGCCCAAATTTTACTAAACTCTGAGAACTCTTCTTCTATTCCCACATTTTGGAAGGTAAACCAATTAGGTTTACATTCGTATTTACAGTTTGTATGTGATGAACCATTCGGTGGCTGCAGTGTAAACAATGCACATAGATGTGTACATTAGGTTGCTTCTTTTTCTGAAAGTATTTGCCACGAGAAAAAGACACTTGTGCCATGAGGTCCCATCGCCTCTTCTGTTAGACTGGCAATATGGAGAGCTAATGGAGTGCTTTGCAATGGAATAGATGTATTAAGGTTTCTAGGATAAAGATGTTTTAATATTTCTGATGCACTTAATGGGAGGAGGGAAAAAAAACCAAGCAAATTTAGTATATTTTTGAAACTGAGACCTGTGTGTGGGTGCAGAGTGGGAGAACCAGACTGAACAAAGTCCAGAAAGGTTGGATTTGTGGAGCTGTCCCTGCAGAAAACACTGATATTCCCCCAGCTGTTCAGTGATGGGGGTGACCTGCCACCAGTGGATAATTGCTATAGCTTAGTAAGGTTGTTGTAGAGCTTGTCACTTGTAGAACACCAGTTTGGGTGCTCGGATTAGTAAGAGACAGACAATCTACTTCTCCTGGTTTTTTTGTGGATTCTGCCTTGCTGAATTGGATGAATCCTGTATCCCATGACACCCCCTCACTTCTCTTTACACCTTTCTGGTTTTTTTCTCACTTTTGCTTACTTTTACTGTGCTGTTACTTTTGGCAAGGATGACTGACAGACAGGAACATTTTTTATTCAGGATAGTGCAGGGATATGCCATTATTGGCTGGATCCAATGGATTTGGTGAATTAAAAATATTACAATTACTACATAGCTTGTTTTTTTGTGAGGGGGAGTTAGGAGACAAACCTCCTTCGCTGTTTATCTTGAAGGTTTCCAGTTGGGCTTTGAGGATGAACCACATTCATTTCAAGTTCCAAATCACAATTTTGTAACAATAGACAGTTTTTAAACCTTATTATTTTTCTAAATAAGTCCAGTCTCTCTGTTCAGCTCCATTGGAAATAAGTGCTCTGAATTTCTGCCATTACCCAGGGTCTCTGGCAGCGTCCCCTGGAAACTTGCAGGGGCCAAAATGTAATGTTATGCTCCTTTATAGTGGCAAAATCCTCCCTTAGAGACTGCGGAGCAGGGATAAATCCAGCTGCTTGTCCAAACACAGAAATAAAGCAAGGATTCATTAGCTAGTTTTGACTGCAATTTTGTCTGATTGCTACAGTCCTCAGCTGATGCTAAGGGCAGAAAAACAGACCTGCTCTGTCTGTGGATTGCAATGGGGAGAATTTAATAGATTTCATTAATAGATCAGTAAAATTTTTGTTTAGCTATTTGGTATATGGGAGAATAAAACCTCTTCTTTAATGAGGTTAAACCTACTTGGTTGATCATCATCCAACATTACAACAGTTTTGTATTCTCCACTTATTTTTTCTGTAATTTTTTTGTTTGGGTTTTTTTGTTTTGTTTCGTTTGTGGGTTTTTTTGTTTGTTGGTTTTTTTTGCTTTTTTTCAAACCAGTGGTAACTTGTTAATTGACTGTGACTTACTTAATGATGCTTGCTGTAATGTGAGTAATTTCTGCTCTCCTTGTTCTTGTCAGTTCACTTTGGTGTTTTCCCCACCAAGTGGTATTTTTGGAGGGGCTGGAATGGAAAGATGACATCCCTCAGTGTGTAGGAAAAGTACTGTGTTTCCCTTTCTGTTGGGAAGAATGCTCCCAAATCCCTCCTTGCTCTGAGCTGCCGTGCTCGACATCTCATTATCTGACTCAGCTGTTTCTGTTTCACCTTCACCCAGCTAATTATGTAACTCATTCAATGTATTGTTCACTATTTGATTCTGCTATCTGAGTCGGCGAGAGATGGAATTTACAAAAAAAGGAATCAAATCAAATCCCCTTGATGGGATTAGTGGAAGGATTGTTGCTCTGCCATGGTGGACCGAAATGAGAGCGAGCTAATGAAGTTGGCGATAAATGAATCTCGCTCTGCTCCAGCCAGGGTTTGGCTGCTGGGGAAGGGTTGGGATTAGTGCTGATCACTCCTTGAGTGCCCAGACAGTGACCTGTTCATTGTTCCAGGGCATCTGTGGAGTGCAAGGCGTTCTTTGGCTTTCTTTCCATCTTTGTTTCCCTCCTCGGCTCTGGTCCTGCAGGGCTCCCTATCGTTCTGTGGCAGCTCCAGATATGGGCTTAGCTACTTGTGGAACTTGGCTTTGCTCATCACTTGGGCTCCTCTGCCAACATGGATTATTTTCCAGGGCTTTTGGCAATTTGTAAATCACTTAGTTCTTTTTCTTGGATTATAAATGTAAACAGGAGTGCTCTGCAAATGAGCAAAATCCAGTTTGGCTGTAAGTTATCCATTTGCATTCCTGTCCCTCTGACTTTGACTGCCTTTGTGACTAATCTCTTGTATAAAAGAGAAATGTTATTACAATTAAATTAATTCCCTTTCTGCTTTAGACTATTTTCCCTTAATATTTACATTATGCTACTGAATTAAACATGACTGTAAATTATACTCTCATCCATGTAAAACCTACATGTTTTTATTGGTTAAAGCAAACCTTTTAAAAATATTTTTTTCCTAAATGCAGATTAACATAAAAAATTAATGTCACTAGAGAAATTTAGCCTAAGAGTGACATATTGATTTGGGATCCAGAAGATTGAAGTGTATGAATTCACAGGCTGATCCATACATTCACAGAGTGGGAATCAGGTACAGTAAGGATTTGAGTGTTTTTAGAATCCCAGAGATGTTTTCTGGTCAGTTTGCTGATTATAGTTCTGCTGGAAGTGTGTCCCTCTCCTCCTCACAGGGCTGGGCTGTCCTTTCAGCTTTGATCAGGGGCACATTTCTGGCTCTGAGAAGCCTTCATTGGCAGGAGTCCAGCGAGAACTGATAACTCTCAGTGGGATGTTTTGAAAGTGACTCTGGTGCTGTCCACCAAAAAGCCACTGGAAAAATCCTAATCAAGCCTTACACAAAATATCTGATCCTTTGTCTCTCGAATGTTTCGTACAATGTGTGAAATGGTTTGAGTGAATCACAGTGCAAAAACAAGCGCTAGAAAATTCTTCTCCTTGGTGCTAAATGTTCAATATTTTTCCTCCTGATGCAGCTCTGTTGTATTTAAGAAGTGAGAACTCCATTCTGAAAAGTTTCATGGCAAATCAAAAAGCAAACTGTAACAGGTTCTATTTTTGTGTGATTAATTTTGCCTTTGTATTACATTTTGAGCAGTGGGATAGTTCCTAAAGCAAAATTCCAGAGCTTTTTGGATGTACATACGCTCTAAATTTAAGGTAAAAACCACAAAGTCCAATCACTTGTCTTAGTTCAGCATACACCTAGTATTTTTTATTTTGGAATAAGAGTACATTTTGTCTTCAGTTTAACCTGCTTTTGCTTTGAGCAGTCACATACTTTTGGATCTTGATCTGCCAGGGGAAAAGGCTGACTTTTGGCAGGAGTGATGCCTTTGGAACAGGCTCTGACCTCTCTGCATTGCTTTTGCAGGCACAGTTCTGTTGGCCCTGAAGGTTATGGTTCCCTGCTAAGAAAAATAAGTAATTGGACTGGGATATCTCCAGATTAGTATTCTGGCAGGTACCTTTTTATACTCATCTTCTTGCTAACAAGAAGATACGTAAATATTTTATTAAGCTACTAAAAGACTGAGAACATTTTATGAGACATGAACTTTAGTGAGACATGAAGTAGAAAAAATTCGACTCAGTTTTTCCACAATTTGGAAGAGTGAAAAATGTTAACTGCCTTACCATACAAACAAGGACTCAGAATATACACAATTGTATCAGCAAACTAGATTTGTATTTAGTTATTTTCTTGGTCTAAACTTGTTTTCAATCTCTGCTTTTGACTTGCTTTCCTAGAGAAAGACTCTAACAATGTTTCTTGCTGCTTTGTTCTAACGAGAAAAAGAAGTTAATACATATATAAACTAAGTTTGGGGGCTCATTTAATGTACAAAAACTTAGCTGGATTTGTTGAAAATAAGTAGTTAATTAGATGCCTTTTTTAAAAACTTATGATTGTCTTAGAGCTTATGATGTTTATATTTGCACATTTGCATTGTATAATAACATGTTCAAGTTCACTGTAATTTTATGTGGGGATTTTATTAACCATTTGAATCAAAAAATAATCCATGAAATGTGACTTTTTCGTTCATTTCTTCACTGTTTAAATAGGGAAATATATTAATTATACTATATAGGGTAATAATCTTAAATTATTTTAGCTGCGAAATTTGAGCAAGGAGTTGAAAATTGTTGCATGTATTTAATGAATTCATATGGGTTTAATTAATTTTCAATGGTGCAATGTCTTCTTTTAGAACTTGAAATATTCTTCACCTAAACTTAGATATTAAGTGATTTATTTCTTTTCAATTCCCTCAAAAATTCTCCATTGTTTCAAAACGTGTTTGTCCCCCAGATGGCAAGAGGAATGCTTGTTTCTCATCCTGTGCTCCACCCAGCCTCTTTGCTAAGGACAACTATTTTTCACAGCTTTTAATGTTTATATCCAACTACCTTTCAAGGCAGTTTTTCCTCACACAGTTGTATCTATAGCTAGAAAATGTTCCTGAGAGAAACCTGCCGCTCTAAATCTCCAAATTTGCCAGCAGCACCTCATTTATGGCTAAACAGAGGGACGGCTCAGCGAGGTGCAGTGAACACAACTTTTTCCTGCCTGTTTGGGGTTGGGATGAGCCACAGGAATTATAAACACAAGAGTAGGTAAACAGCCCATTTTTCATAGTGTTTCCTCTGTGTTTTCATTGCTCTACAAATCTAACATTATTATTTTTTAGAGTGCATGACACATCAATTTCCAGTTCACTTCTATGTTCTTATCTTAGAATTCCGTGCTTGCACTTGAAATATTAATGACTTTAGGCACAAGTTATATTAATGGAACAGTTATGTCTTTTGGGTTTAAGTATCATTAATTTTAGGAAACTACTTCCCATGAGAGTAATCAGAAGCAGCTGTTGGTTTTGCTGCAAAATATTAATGCATAATTAAAAAAAGCAGTGACTCTTAGAAAACAGATCTGTTTGCCAGAAGCATACCTTTGCTCTGCCTTGCTGCAGCCATATATTCCCAAATTCAAACACCGTGCTGGGTGTTCAGTGTGTGCTGAATTTTAACTTTCACTCTGCCTTTTTAATACACCACATTGAGGTTTGTTGAAAGCGTGCACACTGAGGTTTTCTGAAATGTTTCTTGAAATAAAAAGACCTTAGAGGTATTATTCACATAATATTTCATATTACAGCTAATTTAGTTCTCTACTGTTCCACTGTTTCCCACATGTAAAAGGTAATTTTAGCCACCAAGCTGCTGTAAATTATTTCCTTGCTGACCTGTGTGTGTCCCCTTGCAAGATTTACTCTGTGTTGGAGTGACCCCAACTGCAGCAAGCCCCGTGTGCTGAACTGGGTTAGGTACTGGATTATACACACTTTTTTCTGGATTATACACACTTTTTGCTGGATTATACACATTTTTTGCTGGATTATACGCACTTTTCATTGGCTGGGGAGCCTTTCTTGCCTGGGGAATGTGTTTTATCCGAGGGGAAATCACTGCCTGCAGCTCTGATGAGAAGAGAGGCAGAGCATTGTCCCAGACAGACAGGGCAGAGCCCCAGCCCTGCCAGGGCTGCTGATCAGGATTTTGCTGATGTGCATATCTGCAGTGCTCACAAACAACCCCTACACTTCTGAGAGAGCTCAGCAATAGCTGGATGGTCTCCAGTGGCACTAAATTCCTTCCAGGGTTATGGCACACTCGTTCCGTCGCAGTGCAAAGGTGTTCTCTGGGCTTCTGCGCTGCTCTAGAGCTGTGGTGCCTCTCACCCTTGAAGTTACACTCACAGATCCTTGCATGTCCTTGTCACCTCTTTTAGATTCTTGGAACCAGAACCTGTCTGACTATAAGTCTTCCTTTCCAGCGGTGATGCTGAAATCTTTGCAATATTTGTGAATTTCTCCAGAATTTCAGAGGAGAGTTACTCAAATCTGTTTCCTTCCAGTGCCATGACAGCCTAAAGCTGCAGCCTCACACCTTTGCGTGCACCTTTTTTAGCTGAGGGACCCCCAGGATTCACAACGCTGTTTAACCTTTTAAACATCTGAGATTCTGTTTTGGCCCAGCTGGGAGTTTCACACCTGGGAATGTGTGCTGCTGGAGTGTGTGCTGGCTTTATTGTCCCCCAGAAAATACCTGTCTGTTTGTCTCTGCTGTCAGCTTTGCCTCTCGCCAAGTGACCTGGCAGGGTTAAAAAAGAACTCACGGGATAAGCAAGGAACTGTGGAGAAGCTTCACTAACCCAAGAAAGGAACCTTTTAAAAATTATTGTTCTGAATTTGGTGAGTTCATTGAATTCCTTTTGTTTGTCCTTTTAGCTGTCCAGGGTGCTGTTAGAAGTAAACCCTTGGAGCACAGTGTTGGAGTGTCTCCTGTTCCGTGGTTATGGTGGATGGTGCCCCACGACAGCAGCTGGAGATGCAAGCAACAGCATTGCTGAGATTTCTTTCTTTTTAAAAGTCCTTCTTTTGCAGAATATGGGAACATTGCAGCTCTTTTAGGTTATCACTCTGGAGCCAGGAGACCTGTGCTCCCCTCTCTCCCAGCCTGGCTTAAGCGTGAAGCGATCGCAGTTTATCCAATCCTCTGCAGGCCTTGGTTATCTCCTCCTCTCAACTGACAATTTCCCGAGGCAAACATAGCCCTGTCCTACTTTTCCCTCTTTTTTCTCTATGGCATTCAGCAGAGACTTGAAACTGTGCTGTTGTTACTCTAATATTGGCTCATTTCCATTTGTTTTCCCACCTGGGTTTCAGTTCAGGTGTATCTGCCCACTGGGGCCACTCTTCTCATGGGTGAACACGCTCAGTTCTGTGTCTCAGCTCATGAGATTTGTGTGTTATCACCAGTACTTCTCAATGTCCTTCTTCTTCAAGTACCAATTTTCTCAGTCAGCCAAAATAGCATTTTCTGAATAACTTCCATTCGTGTCTACTTGGCCTCTCTAGGCTTGAACCTCCCTGGTGTCGCTGGATATGGGGTTGGTTGGAAGTATTTTTCCTAGTTTCAAGTAAACAAATAATTTCTCTTTTGAAGTGTCTAGCTGTAAAAATAGAACAGCAGTCAACTAAGGTATCATCACAGTGTCATGGTTGCTAAACTTTCCGTGGAGGATATAAAACATATGCCTATTCTAAATTAGGTTAAAAAAATACTCCTTTTTAGTGTTGTAGATTGCCATTTTCCCAATTTTTTCTTCCTTGAAACATTTATATTTATGCCACATCCATTGCTTTTTATTCAGTGTATTTTCTGGGGTCATCAATAAGCCTGCAACTGACTTGTGAGTCAAATAAAAGAACCAACGAAAATTGAACTCAAACAGTGATTTATTAACACACAAAGTAAATAATTTTTCATCATTGTAATGTTCAATGCCTACAAACATGGATTGCAAACTCTTTTTTTAGGCATCTAAATCAGACATGAGAGTAAGGGAAAGTTAAGTATACATATTTTAGATTTTCTAAGGATTTGAAACATCCACAAAGAGGCAGCGTTGTGTGAATGCTGTAACAAAAAAGATGACTTAAGCAGCCATTGATGATAAGTAGTCATTGTGATTATTGTTTTTGGAATGAAGCGTTGGTATTTCATCTCGTTGAAAAACCTAATAGCCTTTTTTGGTCATAAAATGATGTGCAAGGAAACAAAGTGGTTAGAACAAGAAATTCTGCCTTGTAGAGTACAGAGTTGAGCCCGTGGGTAAAGTGGTGGTGGATGGTGAAATTCCTACTGGGGGGGTGGGCACAGAAAACCTCATTAAGTTAAGGTTCTTTAGTGTCCCTCTGAGCGTTTCCACTGCTGCCTTTTTATTATTTGGGGGTTTCAAAAGCACAAATGCAGTTTTTGAGGCTTTTTTTCAGCTGTCAGAAGTAGAGACTCAGATTTTGAGTGCCTTTTCTGCAAATCCAGTCCTACGTTATACACTTGATGAACTTGGAGCAATCAGAAGTTAGACTGGGAACCGTGTTTTGTAGGATTTGGGCTACAGAAATCTTCTCTGTCTGTCCCTGTTCAGTGCTGTGCTTTTGGCTCACAGGCACGAGCTCTGCGTGCTCTGTATTCAGAATATTGGAGTTCCTGCCTCTCTTGAAACACAGGCGGCTCCTATCACAATTAGTGCTCTCATTGCCTCCTTCTACCCTCTATTGGTATTTAAATATTTGCTCTACATGTTATATAGATCAAAGTGAGTTCTTATGCATTTATAGAATTGTGTATGAATTACGCATTAGAATTTCCTGGTCAGATTTAGACTCTGAAAAATGTTTCACGGTCATTCCCAGTTTCACACACAAAGAAATGAACTTGCTGATCAGAATCTCCCCCTGCTTCCCTTGTGGAGTTCCCCTTGCACTCCCCAATTCCTCACAAGCAGCAGATAAATATTTGCCATGCACGACAACAGAGAGTTGTGTTATTTTTGCTTTTGAGGATGCCAGATGGGAATTATGTAAAGTACAGTTTAACTGAAGCCTTCCCAAGGCTTGCACATGGGGGGAGCTGATTCTGCAAGAGCTCTGTTGCCGTTGTTTTGTTCCTTCAGCCCTGCAGGAGCTCTGAGGACAAGAGGAGCTCACTGGGCTTTGTCTGCTGCTTGATTGCAGCGCTCCAGAGCCTGTGATCATCCTGGCTGTGCTTTTTGAACCTTTGCTCATTAACTGTCTGTGAAATGTTTGCATCCTGGAGTGGCCAGCACAGAGAATATTTTCTGGAGCAGAATCTCAGCGTTCATTCGGTGCCAAACCTTGTCCTGGGTCTGCTTTCCTGAAGCTTCTTTAGATCCCTTGAACATCATTTTCATGTTGGCTTTATCATTATATATCACATTAAGAAATGGATTTTTCCCAGCCTGATGAGTGGAAAAAAAATGTTGGTTGTTGGAGAATATCTGATGTGATTTACTAAATATTATCATTTGGTTATCATCGCACAATTTTGTGGAATGTGTTTCTCTGGCTGCATCGTTAATATCATTAGGCTCAGTAAGAGTGATTCCAGTGTGAAAGGATGATTTTCAAATTTTTATTGTAAAATTAGCCACGATCTTAGATGTTATTTTGAACACGTTACAAAGAATGATGAAATTGCATGTTTAATCAGTTTAAGCAGTGAGAAATTCACTAGCAGCAAAAAGGAATACTTTATGTTTGTTGGGAATTTAATGCTACAGAAACAAGGAAACAAAAGTGTAGCAAATTTCAGATTAATTTACTTCAAAGTTCTTTATTATTGATCAGTTTTGAGGCAGTTTTTAACCAGGTCTGACTGCAACTCCCCAGCATTCCAGGGATTCCAAAGGGAAATAACTCTTTATCAGGATTCCTCCAGTTAACAACTTGCTGATGCTATTTTTACTTTTGGATTTATAACACTTTTATGAGATAATGGATTGTGAAAGGGAGTGTTTGTGTGACTCAGATGTTTTAAGGACAACCTTTAGAGACAAAACTGTCATATGTTGGAACACAAAATGGAAAGTGAGACTTTATGAAAATGTTGACTAAAAAAATCTCTTTTCCTAATTTTGTACTAATGCATACTTCTAAAAAGTCGGAATTTACAACAAAATACCTTACAAATCCATTTAATATTTTTAATTTTGATGAAAATATGCTTCATTCTATGGACTTAAAGGGATTTTTAGGATCGTTTCAGGCTTCAGTGAGTGTTGAAGAGCAGTTAATTATGTTTGTGTTTAAGGATACATGTTTTACAGAACATTAGCTCTGTTTTAGTGGAAGATATTATTGTAATTCCTTTGTTTCTGTTCAGCTATGACAAAACATATTTTTCTTTTTGTTTTAGAAGAGCATATATAATTTTTTATTTTCCTAGAGAATGACATTAGTCCTGTTTTCACTTGGTAAATGCATGGCCATACCTGAGTGGCTTAGTGCTGTTCTGAATAAACTTATTGAAATATCACTCTCTGTTTTATAACAGTAGGTTAAAATGTATATTTAAAAATGCTGTTTTCTTTTGGTGAGAAAATTTAAATATTTGGTCTTAGTGTAACAACCTTCAACTGCCAAATGTCTGAAATGCATTCGTCTCAATTCCTTGTGTTCTGGGTCAGCACCAAAATCAGCACATTTCAGTGATCACTGTGAAAAAACCCAGCACTGCCACGGGATCTCTCATTTCTTGTTCGAATATGATGATGACGCCACCTGATTTGCAGGTCTTGTTATCATTTCAGTTTTACTGAAGATTATGCCCCTGAAATTTCCCTTTAGAACATGGAAAAATGCAAACTTTATGAGTGTTGCTGTTGGGACAGATTCCTTGTCATTTGATGCGCTCGTACAAATGAAGTCAGGAGCTGCTTAAATGGCAGGAATCCAACTAAAAAACTCTTTCTCTGATTCAGGTTGTAATTTTTTTTCCCTCACTTTTTTAGAGCGCATGGTATCTTAGAAAAGTTTCAGCCTGTGTACATTAAAACAATGATTATTTTCACTTCATCATCTTCATCTACTTCTTCTTTTTCTTCTCCATCTTCTTGTTCTCCTGGTTGTCCTTGTTCTTGATCTTCTTCTTCTTCTTCTCCTTCTTCTTCTTCTCCTTGTTGTTCTTGTTCTTGTTCTTCTTCTTCTCCTTGTTCTTCTTCTTCTCCTTGTTCTTGTTGCTGTTCTTCTTCTTCTTCTCCTTCTTGTTCTTCTTCTTTTTCTCCTCCTTGTTTTTCTTGTTCTTCTTGTTCTTCTTCTCCTTATTTTCTTTCTCTTCTTCTTCGTCTTCTTATTCTCCTGGTTCTCCTTGTTCTTCTTGATCTTCTTCATCTTCTTCTTCTCCTCGTTTTTCTTGTTCTTCTTGTTCTTCTTCTCCTTGTTGTTCTTGCTCTTCTTCTTCTTCGTCTTCTTGTTCTCCTGGTTCTTGTTCTTGTTCTTGTTCTTGATCTTCTTCTTCTTCTTCTTCATTTTCTTCTTGTTGTTATTGTTGTTGTTATTATTATTATTCTCCAGTAAGACCCTTGCATTGATAAGGAATCAGAAAACACTTTAGTGCCCATCATTTCCTAAGCTGACACACTACATATTAGTTGAGGCACAAATTTTTTAATAGATCCACCCTTACCCCCCTTCACCTTGGTAAAGAATATTGGATTTTACAGTTCAACGAGTGTCTGGTCGTTATCATTCATGTGCTCTACTGCGGTTATTGTTAATGGTTCTATGAACAGCAAAATAGGAAGCACAGATCACCTGTCAGCCTGGGCTCTCCAGACACATCCTGGGTTAAATCACAGTGGGATTGAGAGCAGAAGCTGCTGAAACTCAGGTTCCATGAAGTTGTGGATATTTTTTTCCCTTCTAAGGTTTAGGATTTGTGTTCAGTCTTTAAGGAAAAAGGTTCAGTATATTAGGATCATAAATTCTGAATTGATCTTGCCAAAAAGTAATTTAGAAAATTTACCAGATCGAGTAAAAGTGTATTAACCTGGTTTATAGAGAAAGAGGGAGAAATATATTTTTCTGCTACAATGTGAGTGTAACAACTTTTTAGTTTAAGGGAAATGTGTGCAGTTATAGTTACCATGGGCTGAAAATAATTCATCAAAGCAATGTTCTGAGCTCAGGAACAGTGCCATTTGTGCTCCATCAAAAAGGGGGGTTTATGTAATCAGTCTTTTAGCTTTGAAATTGATCTACTGTCACTATTTTACTTTGTTTTAAATTGTGCAGCTTAGATACTATCCAGTATTCATGCTTGGGTAACTTTAGGGGTTTTTTTAAGCCATGCCATCATATTTGGTGAGATAATCTCTTAAATGGAAGTTTGAAATAAGCATGACAATCTCTTTTCCCTGGGTCAACACATCACCTCCTTCATTAATTAAACTGGAACATTCACATTTTATTGAGTGTCAGAGAGTTGAAGGTTACAGCAGAGAGATGAAGGATTCTCCTCAGGATTGAGAGAAATGTGCTGGTGTGAATTCTAACATTTGAGAGAGACTTCTGATGCATTTTAAATACTGCTCTGGTTATTCACTTTTTCACTGGTGAAAGGAACTGTTGACATCCAACCCACTGTTGATGAACAGATTAAAACCAAACAAAAAGGGGTGTTTTTCCTTGTAATATGGAATTAAACTGGGGGGTTGCACTGGGATATTTCAGTGCAGGGGAGGTGCTCAGGTAAAGGAGTCCTTGCCCTGTCTGGGATGGTCCAGAGCCTGCAGCCCCAATCTTCAGGCTCAGCTCTTGGTTTTGGTGCATTTAAGTAGAAAAGTTTTGTGTTTAGACAGGATAAAAATGAGAGTTATAGAGGCACTGCTGAGGTTTTAGTCCTGGACAGCTCCTGAAAGTCACCCTGTGATGATGCTCGAAGCTTCATTCCTGCTGGATTTGCTCCTGTGGGTAGATGGTTTAACCTGCCTGGTGAGTGAGAAATTGCAGTTCATGAATGGGCGTGGGTTGTTTATTGAGGGAAGCCTTGATTATTGAGGGAGACCAATAGGAAATTCTGCTTCACTTTTTTACTCAAAAAGGCATAGTAAATACAAAACTGTAGTTGCACTGTTTTAGAAATCTTTCCCTTCTTTCTCATGGAGAATAAATATAAGTTGCATTTCTGTACTCTTTTAATCTCTTTGTTTTGGTACTGGATGTTGTAGGGTTGTAACCTATCCTTTTAGGAGGTGGAAAACTGCCGAGCAATAGTTGCTAGATTATTAATGCTTATATAAAGAAAGTATTGTAAATAAAGCTCTCTCAATCGCCATCTTGGGTGCTGCCTGCCTGACTTCCCTGCGAGCTTCCGTGAATCTCCACGAATATCAGAAAATTAAAGCCAACATAAAACCAGCACACTGAGGATTAATCTCTTTCACTGCATCGAAACAGACATATTTTGTGAATACATATTCAAAGCATAAAACTCAACTTTTTGTGACAATCAAAAATGTAGTGTAATATCAAAGGAAAAATAGATTTTTACAGAGCCCTAATTTTCCAGGGCACTTCTGTAGTTACCACACATCTTCTATCATTAAAAAAATTCTTTCCTGTCACTCTGTAAGCTTGAAAAATCCCTATTTGATTTAAAATTTATGCTTACCTTTTATCCGTACATAGCCCAAAATGACTGAACTCTGTTTAAAAGTTCAACAAAAATCCTCTTCAGTCGTGAAGGAACTTATTTTTGTGACAATTTGACTTAAGTGAAATAGTTTTATTATTGAGTTTTACACATTTTATTTATACAAATTTATACAAATTTTCCACACAGTCCCCTCTCAGTAAACACAGACTCCTTCCTGGCAGCCACTTCAGCATCTTCACCAAGTGAGTCCTCCTTGCCTCAGCATTCTCACCTCTCTTTGGGGTCTTTTAATAGACCACCATGTGCAAGCCACATTCTGTCTCTTCCTCAGCCATTAATTTCTGAAAAATACAGAATATCTTTGGGCTTCTATCTATTTCACTGTCAGATATGGCTAAACCGAGTAAAGATATTCTAAAAGGGTTTCGGTATCTGAGGGATGAAGCAATTTTATATGCTTATTTCCTTTAGGAAAGCCGGCTGAAAAAAAAAGATAGATTTCTTCAGGAATTGTGTTGTCCCCTCATGCTGTTGTTAATTCGAAAACATAAACTGTCAGATTAGATTTCTTTCTATAGAAGTTGTACTCTGGGTATTGCCACTTGTCATCTTCCGCAGTGTGTGGCTTTGCTGAAATCACATCAGCAGATTGCTCAGCAACTCCTGGAATTTATCAGGAATATATTGATCACCTAGATTTCAGATATTCAAAATATGCTACTATTTATGTGGCTGTTGGTCTACTTGATGTCTAAGGCAAATTTATTAGATAAATAAAATTCAGCTTGAAAATCCAGTTTTAACAGATTAAAACTATTAAAATTTATGTTTCTTGAAGTTCTTGTGTATTTTCAGCCTTGGAAGCAGAGGCACATATAGAAAAGGCATTTCAGATTTGACCTGTAGATTAAAATGATGTTACATTTAAGAATCTTAAGTGGTTTTGTACTCTCCAAACCGATAACTTTATCTAAGTCAGTTTCTATTGTTATCTTTGAAAATGAAGTATTTACTAGCCCCAAATGAAGCCTTAGCCTGATCCAAGCTTCAACAGCAAAAACTTGCAGATACAGCTGGATGTTACTGCATGACTGATTCACATACTGAAATTACAAATATATCTCCTGAAAATGCTGCCTATTTTTGTGTGGTTTTGTGCAGTTGGGATGTCTAAGTGATGCCTTATCTGGGCTTACCTGAACCAGAGGCCAGACAAAGTTCAGAGACTAAAAAGTAGATAAATTTATTAAAGGCTTTCAGGTGCATTCCGGGCAGACAGAGCCCACTCGAGAGGCTGCACCCAAAATGGACACTGAGTCACGAATTCTTCACATTTTGTAAGCTCTGTCCATTAACATTCTGAGCCTTAATCCTCCAATGACACCTTCAGGTGATGATGCCAACCACCCCAAGCCTGCTCCCCAAATTCACTGTTGGTTTCATATCCTGGGGCTCTGAGACAGCGAATTGTCGTTGGATTTTCCAATTGAGAGCAATGTTTTGCCTAAAACGCTGGGAACAGGTTTTGAGCACTTTATGAACACACCAAAGCTACAGACACATGAAGAATAGAAGCTAAAAATCCTTAAGGCATCATAAGGCTAGAGGTGAAGCTTTCCCCTGGGCTAACTTTGCATCACTGGGCTAATGAAACATCTCCGTGGAGAGAGGGGTGGGTGTGAGGCACACGAGGACTCTGTGCTGTGCAGGGATGTGTCTGTGCATCTCTGAGTATTTAGAGAGCACTCAGGGAAAGGACAAATAACTCATGAAGGTGAGAGAAGGAAAAGAAAGAGGAGTGGGAAAGTTCTATATACTTCAGTCCATAAAGCTTCAGCAGCAGCAATACTTGTTGCCTCAAACAAGTCTTTATTTATGCAAAACTCAAAGCGTTCCTTGGGGAAAAAGAAAAAAAAAGAAAGTTTTAACTCTTGATAGCCCTGAAAAGCATAAATGAGCATAAGCAAATGGCTGGAAGGAAGCAGAGGAAAGCAGAGCTGGGTACTCAGTGCCACAGCCGGATGGTGGGAGGCTGTGTGGGAGGGCACACACACGACTCCTTTCAAATCTATATTAAAAATACAGCAGTGTTTTTATAAGCAGTAATTTTTTTTATTATAAAATTTGTCAGTTCGGTTTCCAAGAGTCTTGTAAACCTTCCTCTTACAGTCTGTCTACTTTTATCTAGAAGCAAGACAAGAAAGCTCCCTACACTCCTGAGGAGTTTGATTTTAAATCCTCCATCAGATGGGTTTCCTTTCTGACTCTGCTCAAACAGCCCCGAGGCTGCCCCTGAGGCATCACAAAACGCTGCAGATGGCCCAGTTTTCTCCTGGTTTGTGCTTGTAGACACAAACCTCTTGGTCCACAAATCATAGTAAATAGAGATGAAGCTATTTATTTTCAAATAAAGCTCCTCTCTTGCATCTTTGACATTGTAGCAGTTGAAACCATTCAAATCCATGCTTGGTTTGTTAATTTGATGAGGCTTCTGCCTGAGTCCTTCAGTTTCTGGGGACAAACTTAGTGAAGACTTGAATGTCACATTCTAAGGTTTCATTTTTCATTTATTTTCTTCTTCAGTAAGTATTACTGTGTGGTTAATTTGTTCTCTGGGATGGATGAAATAGAACTAATATGAAATTCAAATGACTTCTGCTGGCAGCCTGTTTGTTAGCAGCAATAATGAAATATAATGGCCAACGGATAGAGAAAAACATTAAGTATTTTCCTCAATAATTCAGGGCTTTGATATATTTAGGCACTCAATAAAAATATCCAGAAAAATCAATAACCTAGAATTTGACTGTGTACTTTTGAATTATATATATAGATGTATATATATTCTTATTTTGTTCAACATCATCTTACCTTTATATATACTTTAGTCATTAAAGGGAGTCCCTTTCAGTTGTACAAATTTTAAACCTAAAAACCCTCAGAACAATACAAACCACCTTTTATCTCTAAACTACTGGCTGTTTTATGAAACTGGAAACTGCTATTGTGAAGAGAAAACCATAATTTGTTGGCACTTGCTGGGGTGCCAAGGACAGGTGTAAAACACCTGACCAGCAATAGCTTTATCTTTCATGGGAGGTTGAGCAGGATTTTACAAGGTTATTTGCTTCCACCTACTGCTCATCCCTGATATTACAGACCAACCCAACCCAGGGAATGCTTGGATATCTGGAATTCCAGAGGCTCATCTTTCCTCCCTCTGGGCCATGGGAGTAGTGTGTGAGCCCACAGGAATTCAATTCACTTTTTATATTGCCTTATGTTCACGGGAAAAAGAAAGCATGTCGGAAATTCAGAAAACATTTCTGAAGTTCCTTACTTTTTATGGTTCTGGTTGGTTGATTCCTGGTATTCTGGGTTACAGTGATAGGGAAGAGAGGAAATAAGGTTTGGATAGCAGGGAGAGAACAAACTGCACAATGATGAGAAGGTCCATGGGTTGTGTGTTAGCATGACTGATGGCTACTTCAGGGCATTGATTTCACTCTGCCTCCTTGTGATTCAAGGAGTAAAATTAAATATAGAATTATAGAAACTATGAAAAATACCATATAGGCAGGTTCCTGCTGTGTCATAAAGCCAAAATATCATGCAGGGTCATGCTACTACTAATAATTGCTTTCTGGAGGTTTTATTTCACTCTGTTCAATAACATTTTTATAATGAATGAAGGTGGCAGGTATGCTTCCCAAGGGTGCAGTGGATTAAACTTTTAAAATCCCAGCTCTTAAACTTGTGTTTGTCCTGCATTGCTCCTGATGTTCTGCAGAAAACCTTCCTCTGTTTCCCTGTTGCTGCTCCCCAACAAAACAGACCAAAAAGGCAACATATAAAACCTACAGCTCTTCATATGTTTATAATAATATTATTTAATTGGTTGCTATGCAGTGACACCTAGAGAAAAAAGGAATTGTGTTGGTTTTAAACTGAAATGGATGAGAGGGTTTTCTACTTAATTCTACCTTTCCCATGAAATATCCTATGAAGTATTCTATCCTTTTATAATTTGCCTAAAATAATTCTACAGGAGGAACAGACTTTATGGGTTTTAACTTTCTTTTTTGTGAGGTAGCAACACTAAAGAAGGTGCCTGATACATGTTCAGATCTCTAGGATTTTACAGTTGCTTTACAGCAGTGGTGCTTCTCAATCTCAAATAAGTCAGAGTTGGGGAATTTGCAATGTACATATGAAGTGACAGCACTTTGTCATTTTGCACTTAGAGAAAGTAGCACAGATGTCTCCCAGAGAAGAACATTCTCATTTCTTCCCTTCCTGCTCTGAGATTGACAGATGATTCATTTTGATGATTTTTAAAGCTCAGGCTCTTTAAAAGAGGTATACCTAGGATGTAGACGTGTACTCAAATATTTATATTTAAACATAGACTTGATTAAGTCAGTAGCTTCACTGGCTTAAAGAATTACAACACTAATTGCTTCAGAAAATTAATTGGTTTTTATCTTGCCCTTGTGCAGAAGTCTGAATCCAGGTGTCTCGTCAGGAAGACATACAGCCATTTCTTTAGCTAAATCTGCCTTTACATAATTTCAAAGATAACACATTCTTCAATACCCAGTAAGACTGAACCCATACAAATGTGGTTTTCATTGCTAATTATGCAGCGGTTAATTTGTAAGCTTCACTTTCCATACCTTTAGATAGAAAAGCAGACACTAAGGTGTGAAATGGTTGTCTAATGTTCAGGGATAAAACACAGAATAGAAATTTGGTTTCCAGCCCGGATCCTCTCCCCAGGGCTGGTCTGGGCTGCAGGTGAGGCTCGTTGTGTCTTTAATTGCTGATTGAGCACAGGGCTCAGCTGGGCTGGCCCAAATTGAGTCCAGCTCCTCTCTCCTTGCTGCTCTGACCCCCATGGCAGGGGAGCTGTGCTGGGAGGAAGCTGTTTCTCTTTTATCCAGGTAAAACTGCGTTTTTAATTGAGAAATGAATGCTTGTGAACTTGGTTTCTTAGAAGTAGCTTTTGAAGGGAAAGGCCAGTGGTGAAGCAGCAGCCTGCAATGTTCCCTGGGTGGCTGAAGGGTCCCAGCGCTGTTGGGGCTTCAGGGCCATTTGTCATGTGAGAGCCTCTAATAGCCACGGCTGAAGCTGAGAGGAGAGCTTTATTCTGCTTCTTTATTCTGCTTTCAGTTCATTTGGGACAGTGTGTGAGACAGGGCCCCTCTTGTCCTTGGTAATACGGGAAGATATGATTCATTTTTGATTAACCAATAAATATGTTAAAGAACATTACATTCCCTCCGAAAGGTGACTCGGCATAGCTGGGACACGGAGAGCACTGGTGCTAATGAAGTTTGAATTCATTCCCCTGAGGCAGAAGGCTTTTTAAAAACTGAGTTTTGGTTGTTTTTTTTTTCCTTTTCTTTCCCCCTTTACTCACCAAAAAGAAGCGAATGTAAATATCCAAACAGGCTCAGGAAGTGAGAAGTGAGGCTGTAGGCAGAGGGAGGATTTCCTTCTCCTCCACATGGGAGACATGTGAGACACTGCCTGGCTGCCAGTAAGGCACACTTGAAGGAAAATTTTTTAGTGTTGCATTCCACAAAGAACAGTCTGGTTCCCCATGAAAAGTGATGGAGTATAATGTAAGGAGTATTAGAGGTGCTGATTCATAGATCAGACTGACTAGAAAACCAAATTTTTTTGCTGCTTAAAAGTGACACAACTTGATATGTCTCCTGAAACCATCTTTAATATTATTTGCTGTGGATTAAAGTATTTTTTCCCAGGAAACCTTGCTTGGTTGAATGATTTAATTTTTTAAAATCTTTTATAGGTGTAAGTAAGAAGTCCTTGGCTTTGAAATAAAACCAGTCCCTTATTTAAGATGAAAAGCATGCTGTTGAAGAAACATAAATTCTTTATTTTACATTTGCTTTATTTTTAATAGGAGCTGTTATTTGCTATCAGCCTAAATTTGCAGCTTGGAATTTATGTGGCAACTACCTAGTCAATAATCTAAAATCTCATTAGAGTAGTTCCAGCTTTGGTAAACCTTGGGCAAGGAAATTCTTTTAACAAAAAATTGTCCCTCATCATGTGTTATTGTTTTCCCAGTAGAAATCTCTAAAACTGCAATATGTAAGCAAAATTTGCTTTTAAGAATACCCTCCCTAGAAAGTAAAGTTGGAAAGAAAATTCATAGGTGACTTGTCTATGGTTCAGTGACTTGAATTGTATTTGGCTTACTCAGTTTCTATCAGTAATTTGTTGTAAAAAGCGTGGATACGAAGCAATAAATGCTTCAAAAGCTTTAAAAAGAAGTATTAATTTAAATTAAAATAAATATTTAAAATAAAGAATACAACCTTTGTGCTAAACATTATCTCTGAGTGTCTTCATGTTAAAAATCCAAAGGTTCAATGAGTCAATATCCTTTAGGAACAAAAGGACCATGTGTTAGTGTTATTAGGTTTAATGACCTCGTGATTTCATTCCTGAAGAAAACATGTCCAAAATATCCATGTGCACACAAGTGTGTACACGCACATTCACATGTTTATCTGAAATAGATGCTTTGCTGTTCTTGCGTGTTGCAGTGAGATTCACACACAAATATCCATCAAATCCTAATTAGCACTCTTGAAAACAGGCAGAAGGTTGAGCAGTTTTTCCTCTTACCCTTGTATTTCTTTAAGCTTCCATCACTGGTTTATTTTAAAAAAAAAGTGAGCAAGAAATATATTTTCCTCAAGATGGAAGTAAAAAAGAAAATGTATGCTACAAGATCAGAGTTTCTCCTAAGAGCTGGCTACACTATACCGAAATAAATTTGGGGTTTTTTTGTGTTCTTTCAATCCTGTCTTTAAATTTATGCATGTAGTAAAGTTAAATAAACCTCACTTAAAGGCGCAATACTGAACTGTATATTTGAGAACACTGTGTGTTTGAGTGTACTCTATGTGCACGAGAAGCAGACCTTCAGCCGGAGTTATTCCAGTGCTGCTCAGTGACATGGGCTTCTCTCTTTGTGCTTTCAGGACACTAAAGCAGAGTGCAGTTCTGCTGTAGAAACTGAGGACAGAAAAGTAAGTGCCTTGTTTTATTTTGATTTGTCAGGCAACTCTAGGAGGTGGGATTTTCTCTGTTTTGTTTTGTTTTTTTTTTAAATTAATTTTAATTAAACCACGTGAAATTACATTATGGCTCTTTATGTGTGTAAGTTTTCATGTTGTATTTTTACTTCAGTGGGGACAAAACCATCTTACTCTATTGAATATACTTGTCAGAAATTTGAATAACTGCTTTTTCAGAAAGGAATTATGGTTTAATCTTGTTATACTATGAAAAGTTTAAAAGGCAGTTGCACTTTCTATTCTTAATTTTCATTATTAACAAAGTTATTGTGTGTCTTTCATGATGAGGTTGGCATACCATATTAATATTTGTAAGACAGGAAGATGAGGACTGCTTTTTCTTCCTTTATAAGTAGTATCAAAGATACTGATTTATTGGTTTTTGTTTAAAGGGTTGATTATAAAAAAAGTGCTTCCAGTTTCATTGTCTCAGGACAAACCTAAACAAAATACAAAATATGTTTTCAGTTGTGTTCTTCACCTTACTCATGGTAAAAACTAACCAAGAAACAAAGGCTTCACAAAGAAGCCTTCAATTAAAAAAAATTAAATTGTCAGAAGTAAATATCAATCCAGTTTTAAAGAGAGTAATGTGTTTTTTAAAAAAAATCCGTTGCCGCTGAAATTGGAAAATCTGGATTAGTAGATCTGTGTCAAATAATAACAGAGTTTGTGGCAGAGTTAAATCCCACGCTGAGGTTTAGTCTCTGCAGGCGCTGCTGCTCCCCTAGTCAGCCTGGGCTGCACTTTGAGCATTGGCTGGGTCACACTCGCCAGGTGCTTCCATTTTCGTGTTGTTTTGGAAATCCACTCTGGGACCTTCTAAACCCCAAGTCCTGACCTTTTTTGATGTGGGTAGCAGCTACCAAAACTGCCCAACCCAAAAGTTTTTTTTGATATGTGAATTATGGGAAAAGGTGTCAGGAGCCTGACAAGTTTTGGACAAGAATTATTCATGTGTTATATTTCTTTTCCTCGTACTGCAACTTGGTTTTTACCTGGCAGAGGTTGCAGCCTGTTGACAGCAAACTGTGGGGTTGTTCATGGCTTATGAAATGATGGAATTATTTTGTGGAAGCGCTCTGAAAGAGCAGAAATGTGATAAACCCCTGCTGTTGTTACGTGATTTGTTTCATCTTTTTTCTGGGTTTGGTCCCCAAACTGAAGCTTCTGCCAAGTGAAGTTTACTTTACAGTCCAGGGAGGAGTTCCCAGTGATGCTCAAACACAGATCCATCAATCTTGGTTAATCCTAATGCATTGTTTCATGCGTGTTGAAAGCATCAATTAAGAATGTAATGTGATTCATAAACCTGAAACATTGTAAATAAATATTTTTATTTCATCTAACTCGAAATCAAGACAAACTATTGCAATTAGGGCATGCATCATTAGTATCCAATAATTTCCACTTCCATAATGAAATATACTACTAATGAACTATATCATTAGTAATTAGTGGGAAATTTTCCCAGTTAACCACAAAATACAAACCTGCAAGGTGCCTTTTGTTGTGTTCCTTTTTTTTCTGAAGTTTCCTAATCTCTGACTTCTGAAGTAGAAATTTATGTAGCCGTGACTAAAGCATTGCCTGGAGGCAAACTCCAATTTAATAACTGTATTTATTATTTTGAAATCCATTATTCTATAATTTACAATATAGCAGTTAATTATCATAACCACTTCATCACTGTGATCCTGTGTCTCCTTCCATTGTCTTCAACTGACCTTTTCATGTAAGGTTTTTATTTATTTTCTGCAAGGATAAAAGCTCCCAGGTTTGGGAACAGCAGGTGATGAGTAAAGCACAATGTGCTCTGTCTGGGCAGGATAATTATGCATTACTAAATTGCCTTTGCCGTTCCCAGCAGAGCACCCACAAGTGCATGTACAACTCATTTCCCGTATACTGAATACTCTTTTCTGCATTTGTCACCCCCAAACATTCTCGGTTTTGACCTCGAACCACCATTCTGAGCACCACAATATTGCGTGTTTAATCAATCACAAAAATGGCTCAGCTTTGCCTCTCAAAGAAACATATGTAGAAACATGACCCTTCAATTTTCACAAGAAGAAACCTGGTAAAGCCATACCAAGTGTGATTTTTTGGAGAAATACGTCGATATCTGCAGCTAGCCACGTGATGGTTTGGAATTGGAGTCATAATTCCAAAGCCTCTGCGATGTTTTGCCATCACAAGGACGATGACAGATGGTCAGGTTGTTTTTCCTTCTCCCCATGTTTTCTGATAAAACTGTGTGTGTTGGACACAAACAAAATGGTTGTGGTTGAAGGCTATTAATAAGGATATTGGCCATTTTGCCAAGAGGGAGAGCATGTGGATCCCTTTGAAATCCGTCCATTTGATAGAACCAAACTATAGTCTGTCTCTACTCTAATACTTCTAATATCTACAGCATTTTCATTATTGCTCTTAGCTCCGTCACCTCCCATTATCTGAAAAACCTGCCCCCAATAAATCTCACTTATTTTTATTTAATCTCAGTTCACATCTTTATTTGATCCAATGAATTATCTTTTTTTTCCTGTATGTTTATATAGGACTCACTTCAAGCAGTAATCTTAAAAATATAAAAAGAAAAAGAAACTGTAAATAAGATTTCTGCCAATCCTCCTCTGTCTTTGAGGTCAGAACAGAGCACAAAGGACACACTTTGTTTTACTCTGAAATTGTCATATCATCAAATGAATTCATAGCAATGCTGTGAAACCACGACTGATGGAAAGTTATCTCCCCTGGCATTGCTTGTGTGACATTTCCCCCTGAAATGGAAAAGTGCCTTTTCTGTGCTGGGTAACTTTTTCTCAGCTAGTTTTCACTATGCTGGGAATGTTTTCTTCTTCAGCTTTGGCTGCTTCATGTATGTTTTATTTCCATTTATCCTCCCCCTGCCAGGCCTGGTTGCTGTGCTGGGCAGTGCCACTCTCCTGCTGTCCCTCAGCACCACCAGCCTGGGCTCAGGGTCACCCAGGGCACCCTGCTGCATTCTCTCTCTGGGAAGGGAACTATCTCATGGACAGAATGTTTTGGAGACTCATCTTGGCTTTAAAACGTCCCATTTTGGAGCTGGGGGTGCAGAGGCTTTGTGAGAGCTGTCGAGTTGATGGGAGAGCATTAGGGCAATAACCTGAGGGGTCGGGAAGTTGGGAAAGTTCCCTGCAGGGACATGGTGTTTCATAACTCCCTATTACCTGCTGGAGGATCTGGGGTCAGCACTAGTGCCTTTCCTTCTCTCTGCCTGCTGTGGAAAATATTTTATAATTTTTTAAACCTTTTTTTTTTGGTGCCTTCTGTCAGTGGATCTCAAATTACTTTACAAACAAATTAAAAACACCTATGAGGAAAGTACTTACAATTATATGACTCGGGTTGCATATGGGAAAATGGAAGTGTGAAGGGCAGAGGCAGGCAAGGTTATAAAGTGTGTCTGAGATAAAATGAAGAGAAAAAGAAACAGTATATAATATATAACAAACAATATAGAATATTGTTTAATTAATAATATATAACAACATAATATAATAAACAACAAGTATATTTTGCATTCTCTATTCAATGGCTTATTACAGTTTTGGGTTTTTTTTAAATTTTATTTATAGTTATCATATAAAGATTTTTTTTTTATGGAAGTTTATGGGAATTTTTTTTTAAAGAGAAAATATTTATCCAGTTTCTCTAATCTTCAAATTACTGTCGAAAGGAATTAATTATGTTGTAGTATCAAAGTGTGAGGAGCTGATAAACATAATAGAGGGAACTAAGTCAACTATTGGTATCATAGGTGTGGGTTTGTTATTTTACTGTTTCCTTTCATGGTAATCCCTTTTTCTGCTGTTTAGGGGTTCCCTAGCAGTGAAGAGGAAAAAGTGTCATTTTTATTCCCTTGTGAAGGCATCGTGCTATCTGCATAATTTTGTAGGTTATTGAGATGCACTTTTATTCACATTAACAGAAATGAATTTTTTTTGTGAGGGAAGATGATTGACTCCATTGGATCGGTAAGGAAGTGTCTAAATTGTATTTGGGTGTAGATTCAGTGGACTCTAAGGACGTTTTGAACGTTAATGAGTGAACAAATGATTGCTGTTTCTCGTGCACTTTCACTGCTGTGCAAACAGTGCAGGGATCATTGAGCAGTGCGGGACAGGAGCACACAAAGTGCAGAACTCAGGAGGCAGGACAGGAACCCAGCGGGGAATAATGAGCTGTGCCAGGAATAGCATCCCTGTCACCGCTCAGTGGATGTTTCTCCTGACACCTCAGTTCGTGGGAGTCAGAATTACATGAGGCTTCTTGAGCCTCCCTCAGTGCAGAGCTGGAAGTTTGCACAACTTCCACAGAGGGGAAGGTTAGCTAAGGGGAGGGGGTGTATGCTGTTTGTTTGTTTATTACCAGAAAAGTTACTGAAATTCATGGCTGACTCCTCAATTATTTGAAATCAAGATTTGCTGCACTCCAGGGATCCTAAAACTCAGAAAGTTGAATCAAACCCATAATCTGTATTGTTTAGATTCATGCTACTTTCAGTAGTATTGGTAAATCAAGGGGTTTCCCCCCTTTGTCTTAATTTTATCTTTTAGTTTTAGTTTTATCTTTTCAAATAAAAGCAATACTTCTGGAAAAACAGGGAGCTGAAAGTTGCCCTGGAACTTAAGACACGGCATTAGTCAGCCTAATAAATATTGGCAATTCTAATGCGAGGAATTGCTCAGAAATCCAGTCCATTCCCTGGCATGTGGCTTGACAGAGCGCAAAGTCTCGCTGCAAAGTTTCCTGGTATTTGAATGCTCATAATGTCACTCCTATTACTGCTCTCTTGTTCTTGCTGTCACTGACATGCAATTATGGGATTTCACAAGTGAAGTGGTGACAGTTGCTCCTCTGTGTGTGTGTGTCTGTCTTCCCCCTTAATCCAACTCTATCTAGCAATCTGTAATTTGATAAAGTGGAATTGAAGTGACAGGCGTGACAGAAGTGCCAAAACAATAATTTGACCTCCCACTGAAGTGTCAACGTGTTCTGCTGCATGACTTTTACATATGCTGAATACACAGAAGGGACATGGATAGTGTATTTTCTGTGCTGCAATACCTGCTAAGGCAGAGTGCTAAAAAAAGCTTTTACTACACTGTGTGTCTTTTTGGCAGCGTGTTCCATCTTGAGCCACCACATTTCCTATCCCTGCATTACTGTGTATGAACATGATTGCTGCTGCAAATAAACTGTCTTTTTATTAGGATATTTTTTTTAAAAAATCTTCATTTGGAAGATATTTTGGTAAATCTTGAAATTATAATTCTGTGATTGCCTACAGACTTTTTTATTTTACTTTTTTTTAATCTCTTCTACCTTGAAATAAATTTCATTAGGTATATGACACATTCCTGCTAATAACTCTTAAAAAGCTCACTGAGCTAGAGCATTCTTTTATATGCATGAATAAAATATTTTATTATCGCTGAAGTAAATGTATGCACAAGTTACTTGGGCATATATTCATATGTGCTGTACCTGCATTGCATACAAGGAATTATGTTTCACCTGGGGACAAGGGAGGTGGCAGAAGAAAGAAACTTTTTGTTTTAATACTCGGCTAAATGTGAAGTTAAAATATTGAAATTCAGGGGGAAAAAAGTCAGAGGGGAGAAGGAAAACTGAAGTCTGGTTTGATGCTAATTGCCTGTCAAAATTAACTGAAAAATAATTCATGGGAGATTCAAGCCTTGCAGAAATTCTGACTGCATCTGGCTATTAAGTGTTCAACAGGTATAAAAACACCGAGGGGAATTGGCTTTTGAAGTTTTACAAAAAAGAGAAGGCCTCACAGATCTATAAATATTGGTGTGCTGTGCATGGGAACTTGTCTTGGACCTTGTCTATATTTGTGAGCCAATGAACCTTCACAGCAGTGGGACAGGACAGATTTTGCTCCTGTGGTGGAATATTTCCTATTCAAAGGGTTTGGGTATGGATTTAAAGGTTTTCCTAACCCAGACTCAGTGCACAGGGTGTGGTTTTATATGATTTACATGTGGCAGAGAGTTTAAAGCTCATTGATACTTTAGAGAAAAGCAAGTTTCCAGCTGACATTTCCTTCCGTGTCTTTTTTCTCATGTTTTTTTATAAAGATGTGGGAGATTTGATAAAGAAGGATGCCGTTAACAACACGTAGCCATGACCCACCTTATTTACAGGTATTTTTGTGGTCACAGTGGTTTTTGGACCTGGCCTACTAAAAGGGAGGGAAGCCTTACACTGGTGTGAGCAAAATGATTTCTGTGCAGGCAGAGCTGTCTCAAGCTGGGGACTTTAATTTGACTTACTGCCAACCTCGGCTTACTCACAGAAATGGTTTGTTCCTATATTTTAGTTTTCCTTGCAGTGAGTAAAATAGCCTCTAACAGGTCTGTTTTCATTAACTATCCTTAAACTGGTCAGGTAGAAATATAGAGATTATGTATTTCTCCAGGAAAAAAAGAATGGAAATATGAATTATTTTATGATTTCTTCTAAGTCCTTGTAGTAAAACTCCTGTTAGAACAAGTCCACAAACATGCTGCTGTAGAGGGGGTTGCAGTTGCTTCATTTTTATTTAACACTGAAAAATAATCTGATCTCAGGCTATTTTTCTGTGGTGTAAAAGTTGTGTAGTCCAGTGTAATCTTCACTGAAACTGCTGTGTAGGAAACTTGGAAATGGGGCTTGAAATTGGTGAGAAGAACTCAATGCAGGCCACTGTTCTAAACTGCATCTCTGTGGAAAGTTTAAATTTTGATATTGAAAATTTGAATTCTTTTAGGAATCGAGCCACTGCTTGTATTTTTGCTTTTGTTCTCCTTATAACCAGTATTAAAAAGTTACTTATGGAAATATTTAGCCATTTTAGGTATTAAAAATTCTCATGTCTCTATGTCTTCAGCATAACTGTGGATGGGAGCAGAGGTTGTGCACTGACCCTCTGTGCATGTGGGGTCGATTCTGTGCCTGCAGCACCATCTGAGTGTGCTGGGCAGGCTCGGAGCCCTACACCAAACCCTACAATGTCTGACTCCAGAGGCTGGAGCTCTCTGATTCCTCCTCTCTCTTAGCCCCCAGGTATCGCCCAGGATTTGGCTGCTGTGGGGATTTTTGGTGGGAATGGATGCTCTGAAAGCAGGGATTCAGACAGAAGTGATGCAGAACAGCATTGTCCCAGCAGAGAAGGGAAAGGATCACCCCAAGGCTTTCCCTCGGCCCCAAGGCTTTCCCTCACAGGGATGAGCTGGCTGAGGCAGAAGCTGAGTTACCCCCAGCCACTCCCTCACTCCCACTGACAGTGGGATTGGAGAGGGACAGGAAAGGCAAAAGCCAAAAAACTTCATGAGCTGAGATGAAGACAGTTTATGCAGTGAAGAGATAAAAAAGCCTAAACGAGCCCAGCCTCAGCGGATGCAGAGGGAGTCTGCAGTTGCTGCGGGTGTTTCCACAAGGAATGCCAGCAGCAGGACAGGATTCCTGTGGCTGGGGAGGACGGGTGCTTTCACCTCCTTGTGAGCCAGCAGCCTTTTGTTCATACACAGTATTAGTTCATCTGGAGGATTTATTTCTTTATTTTGAGCTGAAAGGAGCCCCTAACTCACTGAGCTGCCTCCCCTCACCGTGCATATCCCTGCACTTCCTTGGGAAGCAGAGCCCACATTCCCACACTGTTAATGGGTAGGGAAAGCCTATGGCATTTGTATGGGAATTCAGATTTCTTCCCTCATCCTGCCATAAATTGATCAGATGGCTTTCCAGGAGCACAGGCACGGCAAGATGATCAGGGGCAGATTGTTTCCAGCGTATTTGAAGGGGACAGACTGAATAAGATGATTGTTTGGTTTGCCAAATTAATATCTGGGATGGAATCCAAGCTGATTAACACCACGGCTGTGATTGGATCATGAAAGGGGAAGCAGACATTTGGAAGGCTTTTTTTATACCTGCTGGCTCTGTTGCTTTCCCAGTAGCTTGAACACATACAAGAATATGCTTCTGTCCAGTAATCCAATTCATTTCTCATTGATTCCAGTTTGTCTTTTTATGTTGTATTGGATCTCTTGCCAGGTAAATCTTTTCTCTGTAGCAGTAGAAGTCTTTTTATGGCTGCCTGGTGTTGGACAATATGATCAAAACTTGCTAATTCCGTTAATTTCAGAACTGATTTCTTCAGCAGTGATGCAGAGAGTCATTTTCTCTAATGAAACCTTTTATTATCAGAGCACTTATGTTCGAATTTATATATATATATATATCCATATTTAGAAACCTGAATATGTACGTGTGTTTGTGTAGTCTTTGAGACATTGTTGAGGGTTCTTATGGAAGGAGTAAAATAAGGGTTAATGGAATTTTTTTTTTCAATTTTTCCTACAGAAGTATGTTTTATTGTCTTTCAGTTTGATGGATGAGACAGAGACCATGGTTTATATATAAACCATGTGCTTTCCAGATTAGATTGATGTAATCATAGCAGTTTTGCACAGTTCAGCTAAAAATTTGTTCTTCTTGATGAAGGTCAGGAAAATCCAGGGATTCTGTCATGTATCTCATCTCTTCAGTACTGAAATAGGACACCCAGGGCAATGTTAAAAGGACTGGTGTACAGGCATGCCCCACTATGTTGTACTTGCTGTCTCACAACTCTTTTTGAAAAAATCAGGGATTATTTCTGAAAAAAAAAAAAAAAAACCCAAAACAAACCCAAACTAATAGAAAAACCCAGTATAAATGTTGCAAAAAAAGTGCTGGTATTCAAAGTCTAAAAGTAAGGCTTCTTTTATCCTTCCTTTTATTCCTCCCTATCAGCAGAATAATGTACAAAAGAAAGTTAATTTAGCTTTTTTATACTAGATAATAGCAATATGCACACTATGCAAAGAACAAATGTTTTGACTTCAAAACAATGCCATTAAAAAAGAAAAATCTGATCTCTTACTGTCTTTCACTTTCAAGGCTTGATAAAGGTTGAAGACTAAGGAACAGGGCAGGTTTCTTACATGTGTGGATTGTCTGAAATCCAGTGGGGAATATCTGTTTCAGCAAATTTGTTTGATGTGTTCTTTAAAACTTTGTGTTGCTGTGGCCTTTTGCTGAAGAGGAAATTGGTTAATGAGCAATGTAAGACAAAATTTACAGGGAGGGGTAGAGTCTTATTGCACCAGCTGAGGTCCTGTCACACCAACTCGATGGAAAACATCCTTTGTGCCTTAGGTGACCACAGTTAGGGCTCTGTTACTGTTTCCTCCTGAAAATTATGCCTTTGCAAGCAGAGCTTGAGGTTGTTTTATTGGATTGCTGGGTTGTATTTCCTTTGTCCCCATCTGCTTGTATTATTGTATTTCTGCTGAACAGATTCCAGCACTTCCTTGGTTCCCAGCAATGCCCTGAACCAGGCTCTGCTTTGGCTCTGAGTGCCAGGTGTGGGAGCTAACATCTGGTCAGGAACCCCTGTCTGCCTCTGGTGACCTTGGGAAGTCAATGTCTGCACCATTCCTTTCCATAGCAGTAAAACCCATTCCTAGATAGTTTAAAGGGGTTGGTTTGATGCCTTTCCACTGCTACTGGAGATGCAAAATGCTTGCTCAGTTTATTTCTAACTGACATTGGGATGGAATTTCTCCTGACAGTATTGGAATAGTTTTGAAAAGTTGGAGAAATGGAAGAACTGTGCCTTTCTGTATTTGTTATATTCGGTAAAATACTTTTGAAGATCTGTGATGCACTATTTATTAAAAAGTAAGAAATTTTGAATCTTTACTACACAGTCTACATAAAAAAGTGCAAAAGGTAAATTAAAAAAAAAACCTTTAGAATCCCTATTGCATCAAATCTATGAGAGTATTAAAATTCCATAGCATGCGGAAAAGTAACACTCTGTCTTTTCAGTAAGGCTTCATTTGTATCAAAGTCAAAATCTCTTTAAAAGTGGGTGTCAGATTAAGAACATTGTTAATTAAGAACGTTTATTAATTGCTTCAGTTTTGGGAAGTATGACGTTTCCCTAAATTAAGGACCAAGTTTTGTGTATTAAACTACCTTGTCTTCTGCCACCCATACCACAGCCTTGGTTTTCAATGTGTTTTAGTCTGCAGCATTGGCATGGCGATTTCCCTGTGTATTTTATTATAAAGGGTTAAGTAATTTCATATAAGCATAAGTAATTTGATGTAGGAATTAATTTTTCTGCAACTCGTTTTAGGGAGACATTTAAATGTGCAAACCTGTTTTTCCACTTTTTATTTCCATGTAGTTACAGAACGCTCATTGATTTGATACTTTAATTATATAACACAATAACTATTTTTAATTTTTTTTAAATTTTGCCCCAGCTAGTGGCCTTTACTGAATCTGCCTTGACACTGTGTTTCCCTTCCTTTGGGATGCTTGGACCTGGAGCTTGTCTTTTCACTTCAAGTGTCAAAGGTGTCCATGACCGCCATATATCTCGTTTTCATCAGAGCACAACTTAGCACATACTTGTGTTTTCCTGCTGCATTTACTTTCCAAATTCTGTTCCAAAAAGTCAATGTGTCTCAGCCGAGGGCTGGTTTCTTTAAAAGAGTTGTATCCTGTCACAGCTTTCCCCCATGCACAGTAACCCCAAACACTCACCGGGCTGCTGCAGCTCTGGCCATTTCTGTTTGCAGTGAGAAGCAAATGCTTTCCAGGGACTTGGAAATTCATTCCTCAAACCAGCCCGGGTGACCTCATTTACAGTCTCTGGCATTTCCAAATGAATTCAAATGGAATATTGCTGTACTATTGAAGTTCCTTTGAAGAGCCTCCAAAAGCTTTGTAATTCTGGACATTCTCTCAGCACTTGCCATGGCCATTAGGATAATGAAGGCAGCTGGGTGAGGTTGCTCTCTTTGCATTGCAGCCTGGGCGAGAGCTGTGATTGCAGTGAGGCTCAGTCTGCATGAGGAAAATGTCCATCAGCATCTGGGGTGAGGAAGGACAATGTGGGCTCACAGCAGCCTCAGCTGGAGTGCATGCAAATATTGGTTGTTGATGTGAGGTTTGGAGGTTATTGGGTTCCAGAATGTTCAATGTTTGCTCCTAAAGTCAAGTCCTCAAAGGGAAGTGTCACAATTTTCGGTTCTGCACCCTTTGGATGATTGTTAACCAGCACAAACTCTGTCAGAGTGGTCATGTTTATTTTGGTGCCCCTGTGAGCTGAGCTCTTTTGGGAGCTGATGAACTTTCTGCTTCAAACCAAACAGCAGCTTACTCAAACCTGATCTGCTGTAATTGGGCACAGACCACTGTGAGAATCGAGTCAGGTTGGAACCTAGGCCAAGTTATTCTGCATGCTAATGAACTCATCCTTCAAAACATTCATTGTATTTACTCTTTTATATCAAACACTGTTTCAAAATTAATTGAAAGAGCTCCAAACCTTCATACTCACATTAAAAAAGTTGTTGGTGCAAATGTCACAAACTGCTCTTACCTTGCCTCTTACTTTCCTGTGCATTTGAAACCTGTCCAAATTTATTGTGAGTTTTCCCAGGGCCACATACATCATGTACTGGAAATACTGGAAATTTTTTATCCTATATATCTGAACTTTAGGACCAGACTGATGATCCTAACAGTCCTTATTTACCAAAAATGTCTCTCTGTTACTTTTATTTCAGCTTTGTCTAAAACATCTAAAACCTCACTCAAGCTGGTTTGAGTTTCCCTAAAGTTGGGTAAGCTGTAGTTCCAGAAACTAGAGAGGTGCTGTAGCAATCTTTATAAGAAAGAAAATGCTTTTTTAAAAATCCCTCCTGACATAGGGAAGCACAGAGTCATGCAGTTTAAATGTTACAAGAGACATACTTTAAAATACATTATTGTTGTAGTCTATAAATTAGTGAAATATCACTTTGTGCATTTGCGTTTGAGGTCCCTAATAATAAGCTACTTAGCAATGTTTTTCAAATTACAAATCTTAAAGTTTAAACTGATAACTCATGAAGAAAGAGAAAACAAAAAGCAAAAAGGCAAGCACAATTCTAGATTACATGGCATTTTTAGCATAGTTTTAGCCAGTTGATTTGAACGTTCTGCTCTCACGTTCTGTCTTTGAGAATCATATTTTCATTCATGTATTCACTGCTTTTCCATGTAAACACTACAGCTCCCCTCATGTATTTTTACAAATGTGCACAGTACTAAGGTTTGTTCTTTTTTTTATAGATTTAAATATTTAGCTTCCCCACCCTGTGATGATATAGCTCCCATAGCCAGACGATGGCACTGCAGGCTAAAGAACACACCTGCCGGGAAATCCCTTCTCCTTTAGAAATGGAATAGGTGTTGGGTTTATTCCTCACCCCCAACGATTTTGTTTCCTAAGAACTTCTAAGTTATTTTGAGGCCTGTTCATCCTCAGCAGAAGCCATGGTTTGGGCTCTCCATTATTGCACTGTCACCACAGCTCTTCCACATGTTTATTATCCTTGTTTTAGATCAGATTCAACACCAAAATAACTTTTTCTACTGCCTGTGTTTTATTCTCTAATGTGATGAATTCTCACTCCACTAAAACTATTTTTGTGAGCACTTTGCACAGCAAAATTCATAAAAATGGCTTCTCTCGGGCCACTCTTCCTCTTTCTCCGTTTCTTCACTGTTGTTTGTGGTGTGGAGTAAAAATGGAAACTTTCCCATGGCCACAGCTCTGTAACACATTAAAATAGGACTGCAGTTCCATGTTCATATGTTGCATTAAATCCATGTATGTGACAACAGCTGCTCTTTCTCTCTGAATCACACAAGAACCAGGCAAGAAAGAGATTAAATTAATTTAAAGCATTACAAAATGCACTTTACTTTTCATGCCGGCCTCTGGAGACTGGTCCAAAATACTGTTTTTGTACACTTTGGCCTAAAATGAGAGCAATTTTTGTGACCAAGTGTCCTGAATGTGACAGAAGCCTCGGTGCTTTTCTTTTACTCTTTCACTTCCCTCCTTTTCTCCCTGAACTCTTGATGTCATTTAGGCATTATTTGTATTAGATTATTTTGTTAGAGGGAGAGGATTAGTGCTGGATTTATGTATCTTGATAAGGATTTCCTTTTTATTTATTTATTTCCATTCATAATGAGCAAGGAAGAGCTGGGCTAGCCAATTCTCAAAGCAGGAATATGAATGATATAATACAAAACCAGCTTGAAGGATTTGGTGATAAGTAGGTGAATTGTTCTGGGATGATGCTTTTGAAAACAGAGTTTATTTTATTTATTTTTGTAATAGTTGTGATGAAATTCTTTCATAAAAGCAATTCTAATAATTTGTTCAAAACACAAGTGAATACATTACTACAGTGAGTAGTACACCACAAACCCCTCCATTTCTAAAGCATTTGATTTTGCTGAGATTTGCTTTGCTCTGTAATACGATTGTTATGCTTAAGAGTATTTATCTGAGCAGCTTTATTACCTGTAATAGTGGGGTTTATTTATTTATCTCATTGCAGTGTGTGTGATTGCCCAACGACTCGCACTTTCGCAACAAGGTTGTTACGATATTGTTCCCAAAAAACATTTGCAGTGAGTCCCTAAGGGATGGGCTAGCACAGGATGGATGACATTTCTACAGGGGAGGCAGAATTAGCAGTGGATTCCTTTGCTGAGAAACTGCAATGTGAAACTCGTGGGGATGCAGCAGAGACCGACAATTATGAACTTGCCTTTTCTGGCCCGTCGGTTCCAGCCTGGCTCCTGTGGCCTGCAGGGCATGGCCCCTGCTCCTTAGCCAGGCGTTTATTCACAGCCTCTTGGGGGCTGAAGGGCATTTCTGACTGGCAAGACTAAAAGCAGCTGGAGGGCATAAGTGCTGTGGCTGTGTGTAGGGAAAGCTGCTTTTTCTTCTGTAGATACTGTAATAAAGCAGTTTTTAGTAATAAATCAGAACTTGCCTGAGCTATGTTACTCCCTGTAGCCTTTCTGCTGCTATGATAATGTGCATTGTCCCTCAGAGATTTGATCTCCTCTCTTGCTAATGCAATTCCATGGACCCCATGAGCACATTCAAAATCTAAAATTCAGTTGCTGTGGCTGGCATTAAACTTTTTATCAGAATTTTCACATCTGTGTTGTAATTATTTACACACACGTGTCGATAGTCTATGGAAAGGGAAATCCGAGTTGTTAGACCCATTAATGACACCCAGATGTGTTCTGCGCACAACTGGAGAACAAATTTGTACAGAATTTGTGAGTTTCCTTGGTCCAGCTCATCGTGTACTTACCAACAGTCCCTGTGTGTGCTTCAAGCTAACTGCAGTAGCATTAATATTTGTCTGTCCAGAGAGCTGATTAACCCAAATGCATCTGGGGCTCTGTCCTTGCAAATCTGTAAACTTGGGCAACAAAGCTCAGAATTTGCAAATTCTGTAATGAAGTTTGCCTCGATTGTTGGATTTTTGGTTTTTGTTTGTTTGTTCCATTTTCCTTGTGATGGGTTTTCCAATCTCCATTTTCTCAGTAGCCAATGTAAAGCCTTTGACACCAGTCTTTTTTATTCCGTTTCTGCCTGTTCCTTTTGTCTCATCGGGCTGACTTTTAGTTTTCATTTAGACTTAAGAATCTGTTAAAAGTTAAGTTAAAATTAGTCTGTGTCATCCCCTCTGTAACAGTGCTCTTTGAAGGAATAAGATACATGTTTATGGTGTTTTCTAATTATTCAATAAATTGTTTAAGGTTTAATGAAGTTGGAATCAATGACATTTTAATATGGATTTAGTGCCCAAGGAATTTTTGTGTCTGGGTGTTGTATTTTGAGTGTGGCTTTGAGCTGAGCCTGTACAGATGGGAGTGGAGATGTGTGTGCACTGTAGAGTTACAATTTACGGCTTTTAACTAAATTATTCTTAATTGCATTTCTATTAGTGTACTGTGATACTTGAAAATCCTGAAAGATCTTTCACCATGAATAAGTCATCCAGTGACATTAAATATTTGCCTGTCATGAAGTGGGAAATTAAAATAATAAACAAGCTGACAGAGATTCAGTGTTACATCAGGAACTTCATCTTGTAGAAAAAGAAATAAACTGTATCTTACTAGAGCTTGTCTTCTAATTTAGTATTTCATGCTAAGTATTGGTCAGTGAAAAGAGGTTCCTAAAATATCTCACCACTTTTTTTTTTTTTTTTAGTAATTAAAACAGTTTAATTCCGTTTGAAAATGCTGAAGTGACTGCACAGTGCGAGAACTGGGTATTGCCTGAAGGGAACTAATTACCCAGGTAGTGAGTTGGATGGAGAATTTGGCTGTTTGAGGGAGAATTCCTGTTCTGTTCTACTTAGGAAAAGTTCTTAGAGTCTCCTGCTGGCTTTCCCTGGATCCCTGGCAGTGTCCAAGGCCAGGCTGGATGGGGCTTGGAGCAGCCTGGGACGGTGGAAGGTGTTGGGGTTGGACTGGATGGGCTTTAAGGTCCCTTCCAACCCAAATCATTCTGGGATTCTGTGATTTTTTGATGCTCTCATTTTTCTCTGCAGATTTCTATGCATGATAGACCTTGATCCTTTTCCTCCATAACTTCGAAGTACAGTTTATTGCTGGAAAGCCTCAGGACAGGTGGAACTGTTCATTATGTCAAAGGACAGACTTGTTTATTTATTTATTTATTATTATTCTAGGGACATAAAAATGGTTATTTTGAGCTATCTTAATTTTTTTGGCACATCCAAATCTCTTTAATAATGATCTCTGTGATGGTTTTTTTCTTTTATGTGAGGCAGACAAGTGATGATATTGTTGATGTGAGATGGGTGTAATTCTCAGCTTAGGCACTTCTCTGTTTTCAAACAGAACCTTCTGTCACTGGTCACAAATTTAAATTTCCTGTTTTCTGTGTGATGAGAATGTGGAGCTGATGGCTCAGCCTTGTACATTTGGTCAATATATTGTACATTTGGCAAATATATTGTACATTTGGTAAATACATTGCACATTTGGTAATTGTATATTGGTGTGGTGATTTTTTGCAGCAAATGATGAACCAGCAATGCTGTTCTTCAGACACCTGAGAGATGGGAGGAGCAGGAAATCAATTCTTCTTATCTTTACCAATTTCTTATAGCAGATAAGAATCTCTTTGAGTTGACATAGATTAATTACACAGATTATATCAGTTGTCTTCATCGGAATCCCTTGATAGTAAATCAGTCTTCCGAAAATGGTGAATATAGCGTCCTTTTGAGCAACTCATAACTTCTTTGACAAAACAGTACTCAATTTGTCTCTTTTTACTGTTTTAAATTAATGTTTTATTATTGGAAGTTTTTGTAAAGCAGATCCACTAAACTCAAACTTGAAATTGGGAAATCAATACTGGCATTTAATTAGATGTTCCAGATTCTCTTCAGTATGAACATGAAAAAGCAACTGATACTCTGAGGTATTGAAAATTCTCTGTGACTGTCCTTTAAAGATTTTATTTTATTTAGATGTACCTGTGCATTTCTGGAAAAGTGCAGCTGCTTTAGAAATTATCCATAATCCTTATATATGCAGTTTTCTAGATTATTTCTTTAATAGTCTGCTTTTTGATATTTCATGTTATCTCAGTCTTACATACTGAGTAGTAGGCACAGGACAATAAAACAACTTCCATTTCTATGTAGTGATGGTGAAAATGCTGAAAACACAATGCAAGCAGTAATAAATGCAAAAGGGATAAAAGGGGGGAAAAAGTGCCCTATTGTTTCTGTGATGGTTTGGAGAGTTACTGACTTTGTATTAATTGTGAACAATAATTTCACAATAATTAAGAGAGAAAAAGTTCTCTTTTACCCCCTGAGTTGTTTTCTGCCGGCACCCAGCCCCGTGCCCCTCCTGCTGGGGTTGGCTTTGCAGCAGGGAACTCGTTCTGGTGAGACACTTTCCCCTCTTGTACAGGTCATGAGTTACTTGGCCAGAAAGTGAAATATTCCATGCAGGAGGACTGGAATTTAGGGACCAGGTCCTTGGGAATAAATGATCTTTTTTTGTCTGCTCTGCTCCTTGCTGAGGGTGTAAGGTCAGCCTTGTGTGGTGCTGCTCTTGGACAGGGCTGCTGTTGGTATCTTTAGTTCCTCCCTCTCTGAACTGTAAATTTGAATATTTGAATGGTTTCTTAAAGATGTGGAACAAGTGTTTTTGGGAAGGAGCTGCACGGATGAGTGTGCAGGAGCCTGGATACAGACTGGGATGCTATCAGCACAATCTTTTAACCATGGGCTAGGGCCTCTCTGGCCATCTTTAGGGTGCTATGCTTTATGTGAATGCTGGAAACAGTGGATTTCTGGAACAATCAGAACACTGTACTGGGTTTTTTTACACATTAAGGGTACCGGTGATTTTAGGTTTTTTTGGTTGGTTGGTTGGTTTTTTTTCTTTTTAAATTTTTAAGGTGCTGCAAAGTGGAATCTCATTTTTAGTGTAATTGATGTTCTTATAAGGGAAAAGTCAAACACCTTCAGTGTTCTATAGAATATGGTGGATCTTTTAAATCAAGAATACATTTCTTAATGCTTTCCCATGCACGTTATCGCAAACATAAAATGCTGACTTACCTTCAGGTGGAAGGAAGAAAAGAAAGCGTAATGATGAGCCTCTCCCAAGAGTTTGATTCAAAGTCCCAATGTCTCTCTGGGTGCTCTGATCTTGGAATTTCCTCTGTTGCAAACACGAGGAGGAAATGTGGGGGATATTTCCAAGGAGCTTTGAGCTCTTAAATCGTTCTTGTATTCTGATTTTGAGTGAAACATTCTTCACTGGCTTTCAGTGTTTGTCTGGCTGCATTGTTGTCTATAATAATAATGATAATTGTCTATAGTAATAATGATAATTGTCTATAATCAAAGGGTTCTCCTTTTGTCCTGGCATTCAGGTGATGGGCAGAGGGCTGGGGGTCACCAAGAAAACTCTTCTCTGAAACACTTCCAGGTTTTCAAGCAGAAAAGAGTTTAGAACTGCTGGCCTTCACTATTCTCTGCAAAATTGCCTGTTTCAGTATGGGGAATGCTGGAGCTGGATGAGGAAAGAAATGTATTTATTATCACTATGCAGATTTTTTATGGTATCTGATTCCTATACACTGAAGCAAAATAAAAAAGAAAAGGTAAAGTTTAGTTATGTTTTACTCTAAAGTTTTCCTATCTGTGAGTTTTCGCTCTCTCTGTTTGCTAAATTGATGAGGCATGCATAGTTCCAGATAAAACATGCAAAATACTTAAGTGCATGGAAGAAAGACAACAATATTTTCACAATCGGTTTTCCCCTTATAAAGCACCAAGTTGATATGGTTTAACTGTAATTTTTCCAGTTAATTCAATACAGAAAGCATCACTTACTATTAAAAAACACTAGGGAAAAAAGCTTCATAAGTTGTTTTTTTTAAACATGTGTTTGCTAAGGAAAACTGATTTCTGGGAACAGATAAAAATATCTGTACAAGTTTATTTTGATGCTCATTATATACAGTTTTCTTATTACACTGTCAACTGAGGTTAATGTACAAGTGTAGGAATAAATATGTTTACACTGGGAAAGATTTTACCCCGCTAGATGTTGGAAATAAGCACCAAGACTGAGGTAAGCGGGGTAAGAGTGTTTTCAGTTTTTTGTTGTTATCTGTTAATAAAACATAAAATATGTAAACTGTTGTTTTCTAATGGCTCCCTTTATAAAACTACAAGGTCTACCAATGCATTTAGTTATTTGCTGATTATAATTCTATACTAAATAAAAAAACACCGCATAAAAAGACTTCCAAAAAGCCAGCTCAGCCCTAGTAAATGATGCTCTGGAAACGAGAGATCCTTTATTCTTTCCCCTCCTTGTTTTTCCTTGGAGTAACGAAAAATGAGAAATGTTGTGTAAATGTCAGGAACATGGTCAGGACCAAATCCTGGGGGTGGTTAATAGCGCTCAGAGCTGGTGGCGAGCGGCAGGGCGCTGGGAGCAGTGATGGCTCAGGGCTTGGGCGCCACATTCCAGCGCCGATTCCTCATTTTCCCAATGGCTCTCCAGCCCCTGGCTCAGGCTGCAACAGGCTATTACCAGTGGATTTGTAGCTGTCTGGGCCATGTATTAAAAACCGCAAGATTTGCATGAGTTATGCTATTTGTTCCCTGCCACGGTTTCAATATTTAATGGGTTGTGTAAACAACATGTGTGGGCTCTGTCTTCAAGTGAGGTTTTTGTTTGTTTTTCTGATGTCAGACATGCACTCTGTGCTGGCACTGTTGCAGTGAGACACGGCCGATGTTAAAGCAATGCGAATAACAAGGAACTGAATGGAAAAGTAGAAAATAAAGCGTGTGAGATCCCAAAACAGGACGGCTTTTAGCTCATGAAACTCCCTGCTTTCTGGTGTAAAATTGAAAGTGCTTATGTTGGGAAGTATGGCCCTAATGAGGAAATGAAAATTTCTCACAAGAAATTGATTATCTTGGATAATCCTGTTTGAAGTGGGTCACTGGTGTTCCCAATGTGCAGAAGTTCATGAGAGAAATCTCATCACCTCTCATTGAATACATTTATAGAGGGGGTGTGTTCATATATTTAACAATTGGAATGACGGGATTTATTTAGGAAGGAAAAGAAGTGTTTGCAGACTCTCAAATGCCAGTTAAATTTGTGCCCAGTCAGTGCAGAGAGAAGTGGAAATGGGTATCCACAACTCTGTCTGCAACCAAATTGAGGTTTTGCAGCCACTGTGGCCTGGCCAGTTGGTATTAGGGAAAAAAAAAAAAAAAAAGAAAAATACCTGGGCATCTGTTCCTCTGAACTTTTAAGACAGTGGAAGCATTGGAAAGGCTTCTGAGTGACCCAGCAGTGCTCCTTGTGTGTCGAAGATCTGGGCTGTGCTGTGCTGTATTGCTAAGAGACTGTATTTATGTGTGTATATATATATATATATATATATACACACACACACACATATATATATACTATATAGGTTTTAGGAAAACATCTGGACACTTGCAGTTAGCTTTCAGGAAGAGATCTAGCTCAGTCTAAGAATGTGCATTTTTTTAAACCAAAAGATGTCAAAAGAAATCAGCACTTTATTGTTTCCTCCTGGCAAATGGTAATTTAGTGCAGTGTCAGATTTTTCAAGATTATTTTCAATCTGAAATCTCCGGTATGTTTTTTGTTGCTTGATTTATAGAGAAGTCTTACCTTGAAACTACTGAGAAACCTAAGGATTTAATTAAATACTGAACTAACTGATCTCTTATTTTCTAAGATGATCCATTATCTGTTCCTTCTTTTAGCTGGTGGATACAAATTTTTAATGTTTCAGTGTTTTTATCAAAGGAGAACTGGTTTTGATCCCACATTAAAAAAACCGTTAGTGGTGTGTAATTATTGTGTGCAAGATGATTTCGATAGTAACACCTATTCAAATCTGTGCCATTACCCAGACAGAAGTGGAATTATTCATACAAGTTTATGAAAAAAGATTTGAACCTCCTTAATTCCTGTGCAGCTATCCATATGTAACATACTACATCTGGGAAATCCCCTGAATTATTCATATTTATTTCTTTTAAACCTCGTCAGACCACATTTTCTGTGTCCTACATATTGTCCATCATGTATTTTTCTGTCTTGTCAGTAGAGAAATATCTTGTCCTATGATTGGCACAGGAAAGTGTGAGATGGAGAGTTTCTGTTTGGCAAAGGTTTTTTCCAGCTGCTGGATGAGTGAAGTGGTTTCAGAGCCACTCAAATTTATTTTCTCAAACTTTGCTGTCTCAGTAGCACAAAGGTCACATCCCTCTTGTTTTTCTCCAGGAAAGGAAATCAAGCCCTGCCATATACAGCAGCACAAAATATGAGTTGATAATTTTTGGAAATAACCTATAATATTTAGTGTTTCTGACTTGGGGAGATTTCTCTGTGAATGGATTGCTGGGTGTGTGTGCTATTTCTTATGTTTTGGAATGCTAATATCAATTCTGCACGTGGCTTTATAGTTTTAGGGTTACATAGAGCCATGGGTAGAATTTCCGCTGCTTGACAGAGCATTTGGAGCTCAGCAGGGTGTTGATAGTGGCACTTTCGTGTGGATGGAAGGGTGGAGGTTCCTTCCGTAGAACTGGCACAGAGCCAGACTGACTGGAGAGCAAAATGTGATAAATGGATATCCAGAGAACACATTTTTAAATAAGTCAATTTGATAATTACAAGTCAGTGTACCAGTAGATTTTCACAGCAGGGAGGACAGCAGGGGAAGCAAAGAGCGCTAATTTCATTTTAATTAAGCTTTTCTGTTAATGGGGATCAGAGGATTGTGCCACGGAGTGGGAGAGGAGGAGCTGTGTGATGGCACAGACCTGCTCCACGCTCGATTCAGTCGAGTGGCTTCCATTTCCCTGTGTGGCAGCATGGAGTGTCCTCAAGTGCTGCTGAAGGAGCTCTTCAGGTTGGGAAGGAGCACACGAGGAACAGGATACAGCTCTCTTGATCTCTCTTCAGTTCTGCAGCTTTGATAACTTGCAGCAAGCTCACAGGCTGCCGCTCTTTCCCTCTGACAGGGAGGAAAAAAAAATAGTAGTTATTGAAGGGTCCTGTTTAGAGGGTAGATGGAGAAAACAGAGCACAAGATTATGTCTTGTTGTATAATAGATTGTTTCTTTTTTCAATTTTGATCATTAGAATTCTCTGCTTAAACAGAAGATTTTGTATGGTTTGCATCATGACATAATTAGTGCCTTGTGGGAAAAGTCACTCTGATTAGATATGAAAATCTTCAAATCTTCTGTAGCTGCCAGGTTCTCTTAAGTCATGGCTGTGGTTAGAAATGAAGCATAGCTGCTTTGTATGAATACAGGATTTTTTTTTTTTTTTTTTAATAAATAGCCTAGTTAGGAAACAAAACCCAATTTACTATAGGAAACAGCCTGTTTTAGGTACCTGTGATTTAGCTGTTCCGTGTGAATGTCCTTGAACCTGAGCAGAAGCATTCCAAGAGCAGAGGCCCCTGGCAATGAGCCTTTCCCAAGCTACACTGCTGTCCCACCCACACAAACACATTCCTCACGCACGAGAGCACAATCAATTCCTGCCTTTAGCCCGGGTTTGCCGTGTGGCTCTGGGCTCCCGATCCATGTCCCGACAGGCTCCCAAACTGATCGAGATTAATAGTAAAGCCAATGTTTATTTTTGATAGACCTCCTCAAGAAATCTTCTGTTCCAAGAACTAGCTGTGGGCTCACTGTTCTCTTCTAAAAATTTCTGAACTGCCTCACCAAATACTTGAAAGGATAAGAATAGTAAACCTATTATCTGATAATTACCTGCTGCAGGCTGACTGCTCATTTGCATGTTCTGATTCTGGCTTTGCATTGTATAATTTTAATCTTTTGATAATATCCTAGATGTGAAGGGACTTGGCTTTTTTTCATATTAACCACACTACCAAAAAGCTATTCCAAGACAATTCTGGATGGATCCAAATGGCAATGTTTGGTCCAAAAATGTCAGGGAGCAACTGGGTTTCAATATCCCAAGCTAAGCCTACAGTTGTAGCACTCAAGTAGTTCTGTATTGCAGTGGACTTGAAATCAATGAACTCAATGAGAAAGAAACATCAGAACTCTATTTTGGCAGATTCTTTAACCATTGCTTGAACGATTTGAATAAGGAAGCAGCACGGACTCTTCAGTTACTCTAATTCATTGAAAACATAAGGACAAAGACTTATCTGGGATATAGCTTTGCTGAAAATTAATTGATTGATCATTTGCAATGTGAGCCTCTTCCAGAGGTTTCCAGGCTTTCTGGACTCAGACTTTATTGAGACAACTCTACATATCTTCCTCTCCCCCACTGTATCTCAGGAAGTCAGGAGGGCCCTTGTTTTAATGAGCAGAGTAAGGTATTTGTGTTTCAAGTTCATGAATTCACTTCTTGTTAGGGTGGTTTGTTCATAGGTTTTAGTTTGTGTGCAAGAGTATCATTACATCAGATAATTCTGCACAGATAATTCATTTCCATGATTTAGGATGTTCTTAATTGCTTTACTGAAGGGAGATTGAGCACCTTTTAGCCAAACAGCTGAACGATTTGCTATGACAATTCTGCCACTGTGCATTCACTTAATTTCCAATTAATCAAACATTCAATAAATCATTAGTATAATTACACCTGCTCAAATATTCCTACCCCAGCACATTAGCTATGCTCAGGCAGCCTCTTTTACCAGCTGTGTGAATGGATTCATTTGTCTGACCCAGTTGGTTGCACGTCCTTGCTTCTTATGAGCCTTGAGAAATGATAGGGCAGAAATTTTAATTATTTATAATACCAGGCATTCTTTTGATTCGTTGTTCACGCTTTTTGCTTGGGTGCTTCTATAGCAACCAAAACAAACAGCAGAGCAATAGAGGCTGGTTCATTTCTGAAGATTTGGAAATTATTTTTATTCCCCTGCTGTGCCGCTTTCCTAATTACTCCGTGTCCCCAAGTGCATGGTAATTCCCTCAGCACCACACATCTAAAGCGCAGGTGATTAAAACAGTCATAGAAATGGAACCAAAAGTGTGTCCTAGAAGTGCTTTACTGAAAGCCATTAAATTGGCCCAACAAACTAATTTTAGGACCTGTTTTTAAAAAATGGCATGAATAGATTTCCACTGACATGCCTTCAAAATATCAGTGTAGTTGCATTTTAGTATCTGCGTAAGACAGAAATTCAAGCAAACTCTCCGAGTGTTGGAGAAGGCAACTTTGGAACACCTGTGCTACGTAGGTGTGTGTTGCTATTCGCTCCCTCCGCACAGACGAGAAATCTGAATTTCCTCAGGTACAAATGGGATTACTCAGTATTTGTGTCTACTGATCATTGTAAGCTTTAAATCATACTTAATGTGCATCTTTGTGGTGAGACTTAAAGTAAACAAACCCGGCCATGCAATCTCAGTCTGTAATATTTTAAATATGAAGCTCTTTATGTGGGTGTAAATACATTTTAAATTGTGTGGCGTAGGTTCGGTTGCTTCAAAAATAGATTTACTGGCTACAACTTGCCTGTGCTTTGTCTTCGACTGAGGAATTGGAGGAGATTCATAATACTTTAATCCATTAGTACTGATAGGTAAGATTTTTTAGAATTAACTGAAGGTGTCGTGATCCATCCAGATAGTAAAATAGGTTAGCTTTCCCCCGGCAACCCATTCCATATTCTGTTTATACTTTATTTTTTACCAAATGCGCTTTGTGTAGTACTAAGGGGAAGTTCTTTAACCTGAAGGGAAAAGGCATCAAAGAATCTATTTGGGGGGAAAAAAAGCGAGTTGAGAGAAAGATACACTAATTGGACATTATTTTAATTACTTAAGCATTTGTCAAGTTTCTTTCTCATCTGTTAAAAAAATTTTTGGTAGAGTGCATCAGCACAGGGGTCCTCTGACCCTTTCAGTCTGTAAGAGCATTGAGTGGGAAAAAAAAGAAAATCTGCTCTGGATAAATGTTTTTTGCCTCCCTATGGTATGGGGCCTTAGTGCAGTGGCTCCCAGAAATGTCTCAGTGCATAGAAATCAGGAAGATTTATTTAGCCATTAAGCTGCATTTGTGTTTGGATGTTCTGCCCGATGTTATGGAGTAGGAGCTTCCCTAATTGTTTGTTTACTTTTCTAAATGTGGCTCAGCATAGGATGTGCACAGTGTGATGCATCTGCAGGGCTGGGGCTGGGTGGAGCCCAGAAATCTCACTGGAAGGTGTGCTTTGAGCATTCTGTGGAATGCACAGAATCCTCTTTGGAAGCTTTAATGCCTTGGTTTTAGTTTTTCTGGCGTTTTTGGGGCAGTGCAACTCAGTAGCATCACCAGATACACTTCTCTACCTCACAACCTTAAGATTCCTTTTTGTTTCAGCCCTGACAACTTCGAATCAAAACTATATTCTCAAAATTTTACTTCACCCATGCATATTTTACAGTCAATCTTTACATTTGTTTTTGGAATTTTCACCCTCTGCAGCTGACAGGATACCTTGTCCAGTCATTTGATTTAAGTTCCCCTCATCCCAATCCTTTTCACACCTTCAAAATGTCTTCCCAAATCTGAGGTCATTCAGCTTTGCTGAAGTTTGTTGTAAATAATTTATTACCTTGAAACATAACAGTCTAGGAAATTAATCATCATAAACAATGGCACAGCTTTTAGTTGCCTAGGGACAGGGTCATAGTCTGAGCAGAACCCTCTTCACCAGTTAAAACATGGATATAAAACTCCACTGCTTGCTATCACAAGCTCCTCTGCAGGAGTTTGCTTTAAGATTTGCCTTTGTTTCTTTTCTGGTTTATCAAATGCACTGCAATGTGTGTTCTTTTGCTGAAGCTCTTCAGCAATTCAGTGCAAGCATTATAATGTGATTTTTTTTTTTTTAATTGTTAAAGTTCTTTTGACCAATATTGTATAACAGACCTTCTCTTCCACAACATCTCTTGTCCCTCTGAGTCTGCACTGGGACAGTTTAATTCCAGGGTCACATTTTCAGAAATACTCTGCTTGTTGTTGGTGAGTGTGTTGAGGGCCAAAAGACGATAGTTTGGAAATGGTCTGAAGCAAAAGAATAGCCCCGAGTACACACAGACTTTATTTAAACAGCCAAAAGGATTTGGGCACCCTTGCTTGGGTACCACAGGCGTGGAGAGGTGGCTTTGCCTGGGTACTGACCTTCCTCTGGCACCTTCCCAGGGTCAGATGGATAAAATACTACCAAATGTGGGTTTTTTCCCTCATCTGCATATGCAAGTTTTAATAGAGACTCAGCCAAAGGTTATTGCCATGTGGTGGTTTTACACGGGGACAGAAGACTCTTGCACAAGTGCGTTTGGGGGGCTTTAATCTCTTCTTTAAGCAATAGGTTATTTTTTTCAAAATAATATTCTCTTAGACTTTTTCCCAAAATACTATTTATGTAGATTATAAAAAAAAGTTACTGACAATATTCATTAAGCAAAACTGCATCCCATTGGAAGTCAAAACCAGGGTATTTTGACACTGACTCTTGATTGAAGAGGTTAATTTTTTTTTAAAGGAGCTTTGCCCCAGACTCCATGAAATGTTGTTTTTCTGTGTGCCTTTCCTTCTCTCATGGATGGAAATGCATGAATGGATGGAAATGAATACTGGAAATGCAAAGCCTGTGTCTCTCCACACCCCAAAGGCAGGGGAGCCTAAGGACAGACAGTCAGCATGAGGAAGAGGAAGATGAGATTTCTGCTCCAAAGCCTCATTGCAAACCTCTGGAACTCACCTCTGGGTTATCCTGAGCCTTGACAAAAATCTATTTGCAGTCCCAGAATAAAAAGTACACTGGATTCATGTCATCAATACCTGTGCAGGTATCTTCAAATCCCAATTATTTTCCATTCACCTCCATTCCGTGTCTGACAATGTGATCTAACTTTGCAGTGTAAATGAATAATGTCACAGCAGAACAGGTAGAAGTGGTCAACACTGAGATAAAATGTTAGATAAACCAAGCAGAAGTGAAAGTGAAAATGCTCCCAAAACAGGCTTAGAAAAGACAGACACAAGACTAAATTAAAAAAAGTTTAAATAAGGACATTCACATTTAAGAGAAAAGTCATCACTTGAACTTTAGAACATCGTGTAACGCCATCATCTTGATGACGGCAAATCAGTGTCCATCATCCCAAAGTGGATTTGAAAGAGCAGCTCCCATTTCCACTCTTCATTATGCAGAAAATGGCATTAACATTGGGATTTTCTAGCAGCAGTTAGCCACGTGCAGAGTTCCACAGCTAACGCATGCCCCTGTACAGACAAATCCAATTAAATCTATCTGCAATGTGAGATTTATTTCAAATGAAGGGGAATTAGCTTCCCAAATTGTCAGATTTACTTTTTGTGGATGATTTCAACAAGCAGAACAAGACCACAGTGGCAGCAGGCATCTGGTGATGGAAGAATCAAAGGAGATGCAAAGTGCCCCTCTGTGCGTGTGTTTGCCCCCAAGCTCCTCCCTCCAACCCCTCTCACCTGGAGGCAGACCCTCATTCCAGGAAAGTCTTCCCACAAGCATTTGGCAAAAGGGAATATTTAAAAGCCAAGTATGAACATAGACGGCTGCTGTTTGCTCCCAGCTCTTTATTTCAAAACCTACAACAATTACGATTTTTTTAGATTTGATGTCAGATTCTGATATCAGCCAGATTTCAATTTCTTAAGTCACCTTTTTAAGATTCTATTTCTTTCAAGCTTGTATTATTTTCAATATTCTTACTAAATATTCCTTCTAGAGCTGAAACAGATCTGCATAGCACCTCAGGAATAATAATTTATGTTATGTGGATGGGAGTCTGAGGAATGAGTAGAATTATTTTGAGGACTACCTACACTTCCCAATATATTGTCAGTAGAGACTGTTCTATGAGATACTTATAAGACCTCCTAATTTCATATTAACACTTGATTAAACTTAATAATACAGTGAGTATCATATCAAAGCATATAATTGTAAAGTGCTTTTGCCTTTTGGAGCCCAGAGGAGTTTCTATGGTGATAACTTTAGAGGCTTATAAATGTTTTTATGTCTTTTTTTCTCAGATTAATAAAATTTTTATTATTTTAGAACTATGTTTGGATAGTCTACAATTAAATGAGTTTTATGAGCAAACTAAATTGAAAGCCACAGCCATCAATACAGAGTGAGTGATTTGGCCAGGGCTCCATTTGTGCTCTTTTTGTGTTTCCAGATGGGTTTTTGCTTTACCATATTCATCAGCAAGGGATCTCAGAGCATCCTAACATCTGTGGGAGGCCTGAGCACACACATTATTTCCAAACTGCCTATTTTCTTCTCTCAGAAAGAGATGATGATCTTTGTGCTCCATTTGTGAAGGAGAGAGGCTTCACTGAGCCCACGATGAGCAGGAGGAGTCTGTGGGGCTGTGAGTGGGAGAAGCAGCTCGGGGATCGGTGCTGCACATTCTCGTGGCTTCAGAGGATCTCTCAGTTCAGAGGGGTTTGGGAAATGCAGGGCGAACACCTCAGAGCTTCCTTGGCCAGCAGCAAGCAGATAAAGTTAATTTCCATACCAAAAGGCCAAAATCTGTGCAGTGAGCAGTAGCTACGGCTCCTACAACTGGAGTGCTGTTCCTAAAGGATATGATGAACGAAATCCAGCAGCATTTTGGACAAGATCATCAACTCTGTGACTTTCTGGGGTTCCGGGAAAGACAGAAAGAGTCCCAAACCAAAGCAGAATTCCTTTGTAAATCTGTGTTAATAAGTACCGAGCAGCCTGCAGACAGCAGGCAGATTTGGCATTGACAGAAAGGCATTTGTGCCAAGTTTGGGGAGTGATTGAGGGATATCTCACCCTGGGAGCAGTGCCCTGGCAGGGGCAGGTCCCAGCTGGGCAGGGCTCAGCTCTGTGTCCCTGGGAGCAGCTCTGAGCTCACCCTGCCCTGGCTGGGGCTGAGGGAACATTTCCTGCTCTGCAGAGCCCTGGCAGTGTTTGTCTTTCTGGGCCCTTCACCTCATTCCCTGGAACTGGAATTCATGGGCATTGTCCTTCCGAACTGCTGCTCTTCTGCTGCTGTCATTTCACAGGGATTTCTCGAACCTTATTCTAGTTTGCACCAAGAAATGTTGATTTTTATGAAGTCGCTGTCTAAAAGTTGTTTGTAAATATAGTTGTATTAATTATTTTCTTTTAAAGTATAAAATCTTTCTATGAGTATTTTTAAAAGCTCACGTAACTAATTTCCTTCTAATTTATGTGTTGGTTTTTATTGCAAGTTATATTTAGCATGGGCTACTTTTTCAAATAGTTTTTAGGGTGAAGTAATATTTAGTTTCTGTTGGCCGAATCAGTTGGCATTTTATATTTTTGTCTTTAAGAAGACCAATGTTTTCTTAAGATCTGGAATAATGTGGGATCATAGGCATACACACCACATCACTGCGATCGTGCAGTGCAAAAATCAAAACCACAGCCCAAACTGGACAGAAGCCAAGCACAAAACCCCAACCCAACCAAACAAAAAACCCCCAAACATTAAAGCAAAAAACGCCAAAACAAAAGCAACACCAGCTTAACTTAAATAAATTCTTATGCTCTTTAGGACAAAAAGCTTTTCCCTCACAGCATCACATTATATTTTTCTTGGGCTTATGGAACTAAATGTTGTTCTGCTGCGCCATTTTGCCATATGAGAGTTAAAGAGGATCCTGAGGAAATAATCCAGAAGTTCTTTGACTCCCATGTTGAATTTGCTGCTTTTATTCCATAAGTCACTCAAAGTCATCACCTGTTCCCCCAGCTTTCCATGTAGATGGAGTCTGTGTTAACTGATAAAACATCAGCCCTGTCACTCTGTGACTTGAGAGAGAATGGAACTTTGTTTTACCAGTCCAGGAGGGGGCACTAAATTTCTTTTTATTGTCTTTGGAATCAAGCCCAACATTCTCTCACCATGAAAGACTCTTCTCTTAAAAATAGCTTTTTTTTTTTTTTTTTTTTAAATTAGAAACCAGCATTGTTACTCCACGATTTCTTAGCACTGTCATTGTTTTTAACTCCCCTATCCTGACAGTCTTTTTATAAAACAGAAAATTACCAGAACTTTCAAAATCAGTCATTTGTAGCTTTGATCTCCAATATATTCAAAATAATCTGTAATATGATAGGCATTTTAAATATTAAAATTTCATATGTCATTTATTCCATTCCTTTGTCAGTTTTGTTGAAAATACATTTTTTTCAAAGAGCACTGATGAAATGGAGCCAACTTTCCCTCTGTGCTAAAATAATCTTGTTTTCTTTTCTTTTCTAACCCTAATATTCATGTGCATGTGTATACAGAGGAATCAAGCTGATTTTAAATACTCCCAAATTGCATGTTTGCATTTCTCAGTATATTACAGTGGAATAGAAATGAATAGGAGGCACAAAAGTCTGGTTCTATGAATGCACTTCATTTTTTCTTTGGACAGTTTTTATGTTTCCAAGTTATTTTTCTTGTTCAGCTTGGAGGTGAGATGGAAATGATTCTTGGCTATGAAAAGGAAAAAAACCAGAAGTACAGATCTGATGCATGTGACATTGGTTGGGGGAGGACAATAAGCTGTTGCAGTCAGTTAATTCTTTGGAGTTTTGTTTTCCTGTTGGGCAGAGTTATTAGCGTGAAATTTCAGGTGCAATTAAAGTGGCTTCGTGATTCCAAAGAATTTCCTACTTGAAAGTTTTCACTGTTTATAATTGCTGTAATTCTCAAGGAATTTTTGGGGAAAAAAAAATAATCCCTCAAAACACAAGTGAGAATACACTGGTCCAGGAGTTCATCCCAGTGGGAGTAGAAATCACAAAATTTGCATTTCACTGGTTATTTACTGCTTGTACTACTACTATCATTATTATGCACTATAACGATTATTTAGTGTAAAAAAAAAAAAAAAAATCCCAAACTGTATCTTCTTAATGCCATTTGTGGAGTTAGAGGGTGCTGATGGGAAAAGAAATTATTTCATATGGAAATGTGTCTGAAATAAATTCTAGCCTACAAATTTAGAATAGGAGTGGGCTGGAAGAATGTGGGAGGAACTTTGTGAGTGATTTGAATTAATAAATGAAGTAGAGCTTTTGAGTGAGTACAATAGCTCTGTGTGGAGCTAAAACTCTCAGACCAAATTTATCAAAATCAGGTGCCTAAAGTTGCATATGTAAATAGGATTTGATTCCCAGAATGTGAGTCAACCACGACTGGCGATGGGATTTGATGGGAATTGCTTATGGTTGCCAGCTATTCAAAATAGATTGCTGGGAGATATTTTACTGTTTCCCGACAGGTTATGCCCAATATATGATGGGTCCCTGTGTAACAGCATTCATTGATTGCATGGAATTTCAGTGACATTCATCCTCCTCCCCTATTTAATTTTTATTTTTTAGGGTTAAGGACCCAAGCACTGGATGATTTTATTTGCCTTTAATTTATGAAAAAGTAGTATGTTTGTTATATAATAAACTTATTTAGAATATTTGTTTTGTATATAATAGCTAATAAATCCTATATCTCTTCCCAGTGTTTCCTCAAAAGAGAAGGAAAACCTCAGGAGTCCTACAGATGGGTTTTAGCTAACTATTTATAGTTAACCTACAAAGTAGTTATTGAGCTGAAGTTTTCCTGGGAGGTGCTCCAGTTGAGTAGCAAAGCACATTCCTTTGAACAATCCCATTTTTTTGTCTCATGAGGAGCTCTTGATTACTCTGTGCTTGTGTTTTCTAAATTAAAGTTTTCCAAGCTGCCCTGTGCTTGTTGCTGCGTGGAATTCGGAGTGAGTGATCTCATGATCTGCCTATGCCATGCTGTATTTTAGCTATCCTGAACTAGCAAGAATCATCAGGGAGGTTGATTTTATGAATTTTATGGCTTTATCATTCCTTACTCCTTTTCTTTACTCTTCAGAAATGATGTATCCTTAAGCAGCAACACTGCTGAAGCTATTTTTAAATCACTGTTGAGAATTGTTACATACCAATATCATGCATTTTTCATTAATCTCATCTTTTCAAGATTTCTTTAATTCTTGCTTGACCTGAAATGTTTCCTGCTATATTTTGTGTGTGAAATCGCTGGTACTGTTTTACTACCTCTGACTGGAGGCACATGATGGTACTAGAATACAAATTACATTCATCAGAACGTAGAAAATTCAGTAGTCAAAGTGGGGAAATGAGCTTAAGCACACACTCATCCAAGATGAACTTCAGTCCATTTTTCTTTTTATAGCTTAATGTTAAAAGAGATAAAGATTCTGTATTCTGAAACAGTGATACATAGCAAATAACCTGTTACTTTCAAAACAATATGTCATTATTCTGTATTAAAAAGGGTCACTTTTAGGTCCTTCTGTCTTCATAAGCTTCCTAACTATAGCTAATGTCTGATATTGATTCTGAATAATTTAAATGGCAATAAAATTGGGTTTTCATGACAGTCAGAGACATTTTATATTTAATGTTCATTTAAAGAAACATAGTGCCTTCTTACCTTCTGAATTTCAAAGCCATTAAAGTAATTGCAGGTCGTTAAGCTAAATTTCTTTGAATAATCAGGACAGTTAATCTAATTCATACACCACTCAAACCAATGGGCAGGAAAGATTGGAACGCCAGACATGGATTTTCGAGAGATTCACCAGGTGGATCTTCAGATGTGCTCACCAGCATTTCCTCAGAAATCACCCTCATGCTTCAAACTTCTTGAACCTGAAATTGTGTTCTGCTTTGTCTTTTTAAAAAGAATAGTCTTCAGGAGAGAGGAGGCTTGAGAGGATTGTTTTCCTTCCTTTGGAGTAACCAAATCCCTGTGTAGTCATAGAGACCTCTATAGTGTTTTACCAGAACTTGCTTTATGGACATGGAAAGTATCACAGAAACATTCCCAGATGATGTCCCATATTCAGCAAGGGTTGTGGTTTAGTGGGAAGGAAGCTGGAAAGCAAATGCATGAACAAATAGCATCGAAGGATAAAAGTGTCGAGGTCCTGTCAGGAGGATGGATCCATTTTAAGGTTATTGCTCACTTATTTCAGGTGGAAAATGAGGCTGAGGCAGCAAGGGGGTGATGGAACAGACTGAGGGTAGCTGAGTTTCCTGATAAAATCAAAGTGTGAGGCTGTGTCTCTGCCTGGTGCTGTCCATCTCTGCTGAGCTGTCTCGGACGCCCCAACACCAGGCGAGGACAGAGCAGAGCACTGACTCTCTAATTGCCTGCTTCGTTAACGAGAGAGGAAACAGAGTTTGGGGTCTGCGTGTTTGAAGGAGGGCAGTGCTTGTGATCCCTGGCCTTGGGCTGTGCTGTGAGTTCCATCCATGAGCTGAGCAAGAGCTAAACAAATCCTCCTGAAGGCAAAAAATGACATGAGGGCCTTGTCCCCACCGCTACTGTCCCACAGCTGGGGCTGCAGAGCGAACTCCCATCATTTGAGTCTCAGCGAGCAAATAAATGATGTTTTCAGCTGCACACCACTCCTGCTCTGTGCCATGGAGGGACCTGGAAATGTCCTGAGCCCCAGCACCCTTGGCCTGGGAGTGCCATCTCCTTTCTTTCCCTGCCTCTCCTTTCCCTCTCGAGGTGCTCTCTGTAGCCAGCAGATCTCTTGTGTCTGCCTACACCTTTGCAGCTGCGTTTCATAATTGGGGATTTGTACTCTTACACACTGCTTTAAATAAGTTCAAATTTTCATGACAATAGACTATGGTAAAATTAAGATTTTTTTTTTTTCTTTTTTTTTTTTGTTCTCCGAGGAAAACCACAAAGCATCTGTGTTATTTTTATTCTTTGTAGGAATTACAATGCACTTTAAATTTTTTTTTTTAAAAAACCCTCCCACAGAGATTTAAAATAAAAAAAAGGCAAACCCCCATCTTTTCATACTGAAGGCACATGATCGGGAAAGATTTTAAGCTCATTGTTGATCAGGCCTGTCTCCACTCTCTGAAGATCATGGAGATTATTCTTGGTGGGAGATTTTCAATCAAGACAACACTGGTGGTTTTGACTTCACTTTTGGCTTGATGTTATTTATAATTAATTAGTTTACCATTCTTTTTCATAAAAGATATTAAAGGAACCTCAAATTCCTTATTACTGTTCTACAGAGTCTAAATATCTCTTAGAAACTGAGATATTTTCCATAGGCGTCACATGTGTTCTGCAAAGAACTGATTTGTGGTCTTGCAGTATAAGCAAGTTAGAGGAGGTGTTCCAAAAAATGTAAGTCTTGTATTTCCCTACCAACTATTCATATTTTGAGCTCTGATGGCAGAACTTTCCTGGAGGACTCCCCTTGTTTCTTAAGCAGACTCATGAGATACACATTTGTTTTTTCTTACTTAGTAAATGAATTTGTCAGGTAACTTGAGTGAATTCAGTGGGATTTAGCTCACAGCTTCGGCAAAATTTACAACACTGATTTTAATGGAATTGGCTATTTTTGTATTATGTTATATGATATTTGAATCTATTTTTTCCAAGTTTAAAAATTAATACAAATTGATTATAAGAACCCCTGCTTTGAATTGTGTATACTTTAGATAAATCTTCAAAAGTAATATTGGAATAGTGTTCTGAAGCTGCTGTTATGTCTTTAGAAAGTGAGAGAATGCACTTAGAATGGAATGTTATTTATTCTGCTAATTATTTTTTCAATTATTTTAACTTTTGTGTTATATTCTTACTTTTACTGACATAATGTCTGCAATATGCTCAAATGCATTTTGCAGCACTCAGCTTAATTATCTTTATTTAACCACTTAAATAAGGCAGAATACTTTCTTCCTATTCTATGTCTCATCAGTCAGGTACATTTCACTGTTAAAATGTTGAAGACAAAAAAAACCAAACCAAAAACAAAGGCACCATTCAAGAATTTTGAGCTAAATGCATTGTAGGCATGTGGACAAAATATATAAATCATTCCCTAGAGTTAAATAATGGATGTATTTATTGCCATGCTATGTAAGTGCCACAGTTCACATGTGATGTTCTCTGGAATTACAGCAGGGATGTGCCGTACTTAAGCACATATATTTTACTTATGCCTTTTGAATTCTTAGTGTTCATTTCCCTTCCCTTCCCTTGCTCAAAGCTAATGAACATCTTTTTCAACTGAGTTGTCTCGCTGACCTGTTCGCTGTTCGTTTTTAGTTTAGCTTCAAGATTATGTTAATTTTTCAAATTCCTCTTGAATTTTCCTTGATTTCAGTGATCAGTCGCCTCCAAGTTTCATTTGACCAAAATTAATAATTACATTTCATTATGCTCAAAGTCTGACCTTTTTAATCTGCATATTTCTCGTAGGCAATGCTGGCTTATTTCCACCTCAATACATTAGAAGGGAAAACTATTAGAAATATTGATTTATCATTTATAATACCCAAGTGATATATTGAAATAAAATTTGGCTGCTGTCCAGCCCTCAGCTAACATTGGCATTGTTGGATGGAGCTGCGTGATCTCATCCTAATTAATGTGCTGCTTTTCCATGTGAAAAGCAGAGGGAAAATAGACCTGGGAGCTGGGCAGAAGTGGGAGTTCAGTGCTGAAGGTTGGGATTGTTCAAACAAGCCACTTTTAATATTTAATCTTCCATGCACGGAGAAATCATCACTTGGCTTTCTCTCCCCTCTTTTTTTGGTTTTTTGTCCTGACTCGGCAGTACCTTGTTCTGGAGATATCCCAGTGTAATGGGAATATTCTGTGTAATAGGAACATGCAGGGTGTTGTGTGTGTGTGCAGCTCTGTATTTATTGTGGGGCTCATTCTGCAGAAGCAAAGCTTCTTTCAGGCAGGCGAAGTTCAAATCAGAGGAATTCCAAACACTGATTTTAACTTTTTATTGTTCTCATGCTAATTCTTTGGTCCTCGCCACCTCCTGCACGTTCTAGCAGCTCCTGTCGTATGGAAACTTCAGAAAATAAAGGTGTTTTCAGTCACATGTGCAAGCCCCATATAGAGGGCGGTGTCTGCATTCATCGATTTTAGCCTTTATTGATTTATTTCACCTTTTTTTCCCTGCTACCAATCAATCCAACAGCCATTGAACTCGCGGATTCGGTTTCCATATTGGCTTTTTTTTTTTAATGCTCTGTCCTTTTATCAGGGAGGCTTCTGAGCCCTCCCTTCCTCCTTTCTGTTCCCGTGTGGGTGGAAGGCAGCAGAGGGGAGCTCTGAATTCCATCCCGAATTTATGGGGAGGGAGCAGCGCTGCTGTGGTTGGAGTTCCCCTCTTGTTTCACATTGATTGAGCTGCCTGTGCTTTGGGGACTTTTGAAGGGTTGGGTTTTCATGGTTGATATGTTTTTGGTCATTTGTCATAAAATCATTCCAACTGAGCTGTTTGCTGGTCTGAATACTTAATTACCGCAGGAGCAGGGAATGGCACAAGCTGTAGTTTGTGCTGAATATTTGTGTGGAAATAGGAAATAGGTGGTGCTTCTATTTTTATTTTTTTTCTTAAATGAGGATTTTACCTATAAATATCCATTTTATTTTTGAAGTGAACTGTCAGAACTTGTTTGATTTTTATCCTATTATATGACAGAATAGTAATAATTTTACAGTCCTAATGCATATTTCAAAGTTGGATTGATTTATTTCTAATGGTTATCTGTTCATCACACGTTTTAGAGACCATCTGACTGTTCATGCTTTTAAAAGGGTTTAACAATTCTTTTCAAAACTTGAAAAATATAGAGACAAGATGGAAAAAGTCAGTTTGTTTATGATCAGAAGAAAGGAAACACACAGAATTGTATATATAATAACTTTGTCTTTTTAAAAACACTTTAAATCTTCTAGGGGCTCATTTTGTTTTTAAGCTACTATTTAAAGAAAACCAACAAACCCAAAGATTTTAGTTTCCTAATTCTCACATTGTCCCTTCCTACTCAAGCGCTTCTTAAGAGAGGAGAAGAGTTGAATGAAAAAGCATAAATTTGGGCTTGGTTTGCCATTAGAATTTTTATATATTATATAATATTTTATCTGGCACTGTGCTTCTCAGGTGTAAGCCTGTTTTGAGTGTTAGGGCCATGCTCATTACAGAGATGGATAAAACCAGAAAATTAATCTTTTAGCACAATTCTAAGTGGTTTCTGTTGTCAAAGAAACCATCCATTTATCATGTTTGTAAGGGAATTGCTCATATTAACTTGATTTCATGAAAAGCAACTGACTCAGATAATGAAAACAAAAAAAAAAGAAAATCCACAAGTTAAAAATTAGAGATCAAAAAAGTGAAAGGAGGGTTTGGGTTTTCGTGGGGGTTTTTTTGTTTTTTGGGGGGGTTTTTTGTGATTTGGGGGTTTTTTGGTTTTTTTTTTTTTTTTGGTTGGTTTTTTATTTTTTTTTTAAATCCTGGGAAAAACAAAATTAAAAGGCTTTGCCACCTGTAGAGGAATTGTGAATTATCAAGTAGTATAACACTACAATGTTGAAAAAATGAACAAGAAATTGTGTTTTTACATGCTGTGCCAATTGAAGCTACATCCAGCAAATGATTACCAAATGGAGTGTACAGCAGTGTTAGCACACTGGAGTGGAGGAATTGCCATGAAAACACTTTTAAGTCTGATATGAATTCAAACCATTTTATATGAGTCAATATAATGCAAAGTCTATTAATAGTGGGACAGAGTTTTGGACAGATTTTTGGTTCAGGTGCTCTTATTGCATCACGTGCTTTAAACCTAAGAACAGAAATAACAAACTCCCATAGTAACACTAAAAAAAAAAAAAAAAAATCATTCCCAGCTGAGCAGTTTAATTCTAACGTGCTAAAAGAATTATTTTATATGTTGATAATAAGATTATGACCTGGCTACACTTTTGACCTGTTGTCATGAAAGAGAATTTCTCACTCCAGACCTTCTGCTGAGAATATTCATTGATTATATTCAGCATGGAGAGTGTTTCTCTGCTGGGTGTGACCCATGTTAGCATGCAGGGTTCAGAGACAGGGGTACCACTCCCAAAGTAACTCAGCTTGTCCAAATTTAATCACAAAATTACTCCTGCAGTGAAGCTTTGTGAGCAGTTTTTATGATTTGCAAATATCTCATAAATGTTATAAAATGAACTTTTCTAAAATCAGTTGTCTTTGACAGTTCCCTCTCTGCTCTCCAGCTGATTGTTAGAACTGGCAGCTGAGTGACTGAATTCAGGAGGACAGAGCTGCTGGAGTTTATTGTGCAGGGGCACTTCTGAACTCGTTTATTTAGTCTTTGCCAAAAGCCCCAAACATGTTAATACTTACTGCTTTTCACTGCCATGGAGAACCTGAGAGCTCTCAGCACATTTTTGTGTGTGATTGTTCAAATGGACAGATCCGTGGGTGGTGGTTGTGTGTTATATTGATTATTTCAATAGCACAAATGCTTTGCAAAGTCCTGGCTGCTTGTTTTTCCAGTTTTTATTTGGGTTCACTCAACTGGTTCAGAGTTTGTAACTTAAACTCTGTTAGTGACCCGGCGTCAGAAGAGTTGTAAGATCATTTTACTGATGCACCTTACCAAGGAGCTGTGCAGGTGGGAGGAATGTCGTCCTCCCTGACTGGGGAGGAGGCAAAGCAGAAATCTGGGAGACTTTGGAAAGCTTCAGCAAGGAGGCAGAGCTTGTAGCTGTGTCTGGGCTTCCAGTGCTCACCTACAGCACAGGGCAAGGCTGAGAACGGAGTATTTCCCAGGAGAGGTGGAGAAGTGGGAAAGGTAACACATGGCCTGAAAGTAAGGGTGCGTCCAGCAGAATGGGTCACAGTTTGTGGCATTCTCATACCATAGAGGCTTAATCTAAAAAGATTGCTCTGAGCAGCTGGAAAAGAGGGGGACGACACCTGCGTTCTGGTGATTGGAATTTTGCTCTCGTGCAGATGAGAGATTATTACTTTCTAGGTTCCCACCCTAACTGTGTGATGTCAGTACAGCCAGTTGAACAAAGTTTAGGTACCTAAATACAGAATATGTGTTCTTTCTTCCCATTTATTTTACTGTTCTGCCTTTTCCTGCTTCCATCTCAGTGGATGGGGGTTCTGGACAGAGCTGGACAGTGTTATTTATGCTATTCAATGTTAGTCATGTTATTCAGCGTTATTCATGTTATTCAGCGTTATTCAATGTTATTCCAAGGCCAAGCAGATCATGCCTGCTCAGGATTGAGGTGCTGTCTACAAGGGACACATGAAAGGTCCTATGAATATGGAGTTACTCGAGTCCCCTTCTAAATGAAGCCTCTGAATTGTACAGTTCACCTGAACTCATAATAAACCTTGCTAAATCTGGAAAGTTAGAATGAATAAACAACAACAACAATAACAAGACAAACCAGAAAAAGAAGGGTTTTTTAACTTCAAAAGGAGAAACACTTCATGTTTCATAAATTGATCATAAATGGAATCTATACCAACATTTAAGCATTGTCTACTTACTTTAGTGTACAGGAAATAAATAACTTCCAATTATATTTACTTTTGCTTTCAAATCCTGGTGCTCTAAATAAAAAGCAAGGATACTTTTATTGTTCAGAGGAAAGTGTTCCATATATAATGTATAATTTAGAAGCTTCTATGAATATTTGCTGAGTAAATTAAGGCTAATGTTAACCCTATTACAGGGGGAGTTGGTATGCAACTTGTGGTTAATATATAATAATAGATACAATTTCCTAGCAGAGAGCTGAAAATCCATCCCTTGCTGTCTCAGAGGTCAGGCTAGGTAATCCTGAAGCCAGTTAGCTTTTGGAAGAATATATTAAGTTATGAGAAATGGATAGAGAAATGGGCTGGGTAGTTTGTATTGCACTGTGGACTGGGAGAGAAAACTTTGCCTCCCATTGCTGTGGTGCTGAAAGCTTTTCACAGAAAATCAGAGTGGTTTGGGTCGGAAGGGACATTAAGGACCATCCAGTTCCATCCTTCAACCTTCCACTGGATCAGGTTGCTCCAAGAATTTAGGATCTGCTGCCTGTAAAATACACTATACCTTAGGTAGGCATTCTTAGACATGGCTTGTATTTCCATCTTCAGAATGGTAGGGAATAATTCAGTTGAGGAGGCTGGAAGGAGATCTTCAGCTCCATCTCTTGCTGTGCCATGGAGTTTGTGCATTGTTTTCATGCATTCTATGTGAAATGGGTCCTGTCCTGTCTCCTGCTGAAATGCCTTAGTCTGCTTCCCACCAGTTTCAGGGAAACTCTGAAGTACAAATAAAGCATGTTATTTGGAAATATTTCATGTGCAGCTCTGTGTAGCTTGAAATAAGATATTTAGAGAGAGACAAATTCTAAGAGGACTACAGGATTACAAATCACAATGTAATTTTAAAGTTGTAATGAGAGTAAGTTGCACAGGAAGGTCTCTTAACAATTATTGTCATGAAAATGAAGTAACACAGTGTTAATGTTTCATGTATTCTGTGAAGGATGATAATAAACTGTACTGCTTTGACCTTATTAATGTTCTGTAATTTGACTTGTTGGCAATTCGCATTTTTCTTTGGTTACAGCCTTAGTAACCTCTGAAGAAGAGGTAGAACTGACAGTGAATCTAAACATAACTGAATACTGAAAAGGTCAGGAATACCAAGAATGATAATTCTGATACCTCCTTCTTGTGACAAAGGTAGTAGCAAAAAGCACCAATGTATGTGTGTGTTGAAATAACAAAACTTATTACAGGAATTTTTCTGTCTTTATTGAGAAATATAAACAAAACCACACTTTTCCCTTGTAGCTCATGGAATACTCTGGTAATGTTTGTTTTTTCCCCCTTTTGTAGAATCAATGAATTGTTCTGTTGAAAAAAAACCCTTGAAAAAGCCAAGTACTGCCAAGGCCAGCACTAAGCCATGTCCCCAAGTGCCACATCCACACCTCTTTTAAATCCCTCCAGGGATGGTGACTCCAGCACTGCCCTGGGCAGCTGTGCCAAACACTTGACCACCCTTGCAGCGAAGAATTTTTTCGTAATAGCCAATTCAAATTTCCTTTGATCTTGTCCCTTGTTGCCTTGTAATCAGCATGAAAGTTTCAGGTTTTTTTCCCTAAAACAAAAACTTCAGATTTTCCAGGAATTTACAGAACAAAGCTGTGGTATTGAACGAGAAGGGCAAAGGTCTGATTAACATCTTAACAACATTCTTTGATTTCTACTTACTTGACTGAGCACTGAATCAGGCAAGTACAACCCAGTACTTTGTGATACTCAGCAATGTCATTGATCAATTTATTCCTGCATCACTGCAGAGTGAAATAAGTAATCAGACCTCCTAAAAAAATTTGCTTTGTTCTTGGGGTTTTTTTTGAAGAGTATGTCAGTATGTTAACAGAGATAAAGAGCATGTAACATGCATCTTAATTTCCATGTGCAAATGCACACATAAATAAAATCCACTGAATTATTTTTACGTCTTTTGCTTGTTATAGTTTTGGGATAAGGAAGTAAGATATTTTGTAGTTTCCTGTTTGTAAACCTAATTTTTTTTCAATCCCTCTCTCATTCCAGTGCACTTTGAAATGTGAAGAATGTAGGAAGCTGCTCAGAATGGTATAAAGTGATATTTGTCATAGTTGGTTTTATACAGATTGGCATAATGTACAGATTAATGGTGACAGTGGAGATACCATGAGGAATGCTCTTGGATCCAAAAGTTTTGCTTACAATTTTAAATTATATTCAGACTATTTCTGTGACGCCTTTTCAATTGTAGGTTAAGTTTCTTTCCTGGAAGTGTGTGTGAATGAGGGTCTTAACAATCTGAAAGTGTAATTTCATATACAGTCCTTCTCGTGGAAAATTGAATCCATGAAAGGAAGCCAAGACAAATATCCACAGGAGCTGAGAAGCTCACATTGTTTTGCCAAGTGAGCTGAGCAGTACCTGCACAGTTCCTTCCCCAGTAGCTGCATTCTTAGTAAGCCAGGAACGGCTTTGGAAAATGCCTCCAACAATTTTGAGATGCTAAAGTTCTCTGTTTCAGCAATATTTAATAAACTTAGCTGTATAACATGCATGGGATCAAAGTCTTCAGGCCAATTCATGGCGTGTTGAAGTTAAGGAAATATGTGAACAGCAGTGCAATGAGTACCTGTCCAGGTGTTTACAGGATGGTTATGTTTGAAGGTATTTTTTTACTGAGACCATATTCAAATTCTTTCCAGTGTCATATTTCATACTTTTTATGGCTTTGCAGCAGTTACGTGACATGATAATACCAAATACTTCAAGATTCACCAAACAAAGTAAAAACCAATGACTCAAATCGTATCTTTTAATAAAGACCGACCATTTAGTAGAAGACAGAGTACATTCATTCTTGGAAGGGATTAACCAAAGGCCTTGGAAAATACAAATACCCTGAGCTTGGGAACCCTGTCAGAGCCCTGTCTTATGGACAGTGCTTTTAGTACTTTCTTCTCTAGAATGCACAGCTTTGTAATATTTGCCAAAATTAATTGTTAACATAACTTTGTGGTTCCATGAGAAGGCTTTTTCAGACTCTTTGCGCTTTTCATGCTTTTTGCCTTTGCGACTCTCCATCCGTCTCATGTCAGTCTCATCTGATGCCCAAACATGCCTCTAGCCCACACAAAACAGGGATCACATAACTTTTATTGTTGTGCATCATTCACAATTAAACGCTGAGCTGAAAAACTGAGGCTGTAGAAAATGTTGTATGTGCTGAAGAAATGAACCCTACAGCAGTTGAAGATGTTTCACGTGGCTGGTTCTTTATCACACCTCATTCTGAGGTTTGGCAGGGTGGGAGGGGTGTCTCACTGCTCTGAGTTTTGCCTCCAACTCCAGGTATCTCCCAACCTGGAATGTAGACCCTGAGAGTGATTTGAAATATGTGAAGAAGATACATGTGGAAAAAGGGAAGTTAATTGACTCTTAAAATATTTCTACCAAAACGGTCTGCAATTCACTTTCAAAGAGTTGTATTTTGCTGTTGTCATTTGCTCTGTGTTCCTTATAAATTCTTAATTTGGAATAGTCATGATGAGGTTTCGCTTATCCAAATATGTATTACAACAGTTTTCGAGGATGCCTTGCTTGGCAGCTACTGTTATTTTCTGCAGTGTTCAAATGACAAATTAGATTACCACATAAATTATACCATTAGTTTCTTATTAGTTTGTAATTAAAAATGACTTAATCTGTACATTACGGATTTTACAGATGGAAAAAAAATAGTCTCAGTGAGAGCCTCGTCTAGTCACATGGAAATGGGTTTTGAACAAAGCAGAAGAGCAGTGTGGTTGATTAATTAAATACAAATGCACATTGCTGTGATTGCTTGGAATTTGTAAACAGCCAAGGAGTGGCTGCTGCTCACGGTGCACAGAACACGTGGGTGCTAATTCCAGCACTGCATAAAGTTATCCTGCAAGGCTGTGTGTTTTGATTTGTACTGTTCAGAGAACACCACTGTAAATCAAAAAGAACTGTTGGGTTTGTGTCAAATGTTGCACAATGCATATTCCATGGGGGATTCTCAGAAACTAAAGATATGAACTGCTGCTGCATTTCGATGTTAGTCTGGGTGAGCAGGAGCTCATCTCACATGTTTATTCATAAATCCTCTTTATGTGAGTGCAGTATGGGTCCTAAAAACTGTCAAAAGTGTGTTTAATGAAGGAGAGGAAAGGAACTGAAGGGTTTGTGGAAGATATTTAAAGCCCACTGGCATTCATAAAACAGATACCGGTGGGACATAAACTGCAGAACTAGATAGGTGAGGAACTTGCTTATAAAATCAAAATGTGTGTTATACTGCTGGATCTGAAAAGTTTGAACAGCAGCTTTTAAAGGTAAAGGTAAATTCCAAGAATATTCTTTGGTTTAGTGTACATTATAAACACGTTTATGTTATCCAAGCCTAGACTGTTGTTATGGGAGCCTCTGTGGGCTGTTCTGTGATGTGTGTTGCTGAACGGGGCTGTAGACCTTGAACATCTGTTTTGTGTTCCTCGGCTAAAAACCAGCATAGCAAAATGGAGAATCCAGGTGCTACTCAGGAAGAAGAAATCCAGTTTCTCAGGCTGGCAGTTTCTTAAAGCTGTGAATCTTGATGTTTTAATCTCATGCATTTTGGTGGTAGTTGATATTCATAACTGGTAGGTTTGATAAATTTTTAACAAGCAAGTTGAAGATGATGAGAACTGCAAGGGGAGTTTTGCATTTCGCACCTTGTACTCAAGCCTTCAGGTTTAATTTTCACTTTTTGCACCAAGAACGTTCCTTGGAGGAAGACTGACTATATCTCAGGTTGCCTTAAGCTGGCTTTAATCCATTAAGGTAAAATAAAACCCCAAAATCTGCAGATTTAGCTTTCAAAAACCCCAGTTTTAGTAAAGTCAACCATATCAGTGCTTGAGATTCAGAAGAGATCAATTTAAAACCAATATATGTTTTTACTCTTAACCTATGGGATAAATCTGGTGATTTCTGCATAAGTAAAATAAGAGATATATCAAGATGGGAATACAGTTCAAATATATACATTGCCCTAGTTGTATTATGGAAAGAAAATCTCATAAAAATAGATTAAAAGAGAAGGTCGATAAAAATTGAAACTAAGACAGCGGTTTGGAAGCACACTTCAATTTCTTTTAATTTTTAGTATTCTAAATATTTTATTCATAATTCAGAAAATTATATTAATACGAGATTGGAGTTCCCGAGTTGATTTGAAGGAAATCATTACCTGCCTTTATGCAATTGTAACAATTTTCTTTCTGTCACAGTGTCCTATTTCAATTAATGTATAATTGAAATTAACTTTCACACAAGTTTCACAATCATGAGTGTGCTACAAGTCCTTGTATTTGCTCAGAGCTGCATGTGGGCTCGAACACATTCCTCTCATTAAGGATAAATTAGAAGTGGTGACTGCAGGATGATGACACGAGTTAATTGCTCAGGAGCAATGCTTATAACTCATGTTGGATTTAGTGCCTTAATGAGAGGGAAGGAGGAGGGAGAAGCAGGAAAGTTGTCTCTGATAATGTCTTGGATGTGGCCTGTACACAGAATTCTGCTGCTGTGGCTGATGCCACTGAATTCGCGCCCTGCAATAATCCAATGTTGTCATAACGTTACACAAACAGACCTGAATCACCTGCTGAGTGGGGCTGCTGCCACATGTCCTCGTTATTAAGAATATCACTGGGATTAGAGGAATGTTTCTCATGCTTTTCCCACAGTTTGGGAGGGGTCTTTAATGCTGTCATGGCAATTTTAGCTGCCTGGTTCCATGTGAAAGAGCTCTGCCAGGAAACTCACGGTGTGTGGACACTGTGACTTGTTGAATGTCTCTGCAAATGACAATAGCTGGTGTGTGAAAATAGTGCAGGTTAGAGGAGCTAAGGCACACCCAAATTCCGGTTACTCCTTCTGTGGGAACTGTTCCTGATGAAACGATATATTAATGAAAGTATTTCAAAATAATTTTAAGCTCTGGTCTATGCTATTTAGGAGCTCCTGCTGTTTACCATCTGTGTATTTGCACTTACTATTAATTAAAATATATTACTATTTCATAAGATATAATTACAAATATGATGCTTACTTTTAAAGAGATATGTCTTTTTTTTTTTTAAAAACTCCTGATGTATAAAACCCTATTCATTAAAATTCCATTACTGCACATCAAATGAAAAGAACCTAAGAATTAAGGATGTTGACTTTAAGAAAATCAACAGAGCATTAAAAAACGCTTTTTTGGGGGCATATTGTCACAGCTGCTGCTGTGTCCGCTGTCATGACATAAGTCGTTGCCTCAATTACTTCACGAACCATTGTTTGGCACCTCAGACATGCACAGTTTGTAGTGAAAATTTCATATTTTAAAGACCAACTTGAGGCTGGCCTGGTGACAGAGTCAGTTGGGCTCCCTGTCTGTGGGGCACGACCCAAATAAGGAATATTAATGCATGTGGGAGTGTGACAAGGTGTTAAATCAAAACTGGGGAAACCTTAGAAAGAAAAATACACATTCTTTTCATCTATTTAAATTTTATTGGAGACTCTTTTATTGGAGAATCAATTGTGATAAAACCCCCAAAACTTTGTAAAAAGCTGTAATTATTGTCGTTATTCTAACTATTATTGTAATTATTAAGGATTTACCATCTTCTGTAGCACCCTTAAAATCTTTTGGCATAACATATCTCCCTAACATAAATTCAACAACCTGTTTTGTTTTATTGTTGTTGTGTTTTTATTTTAAATGGACCATCTCTTACAGACTTAATTCAAAATGTTTGAACAATTTCATACAGGGAGATCTGTTTCAGATTCTGGTTTGTAGTGTGGAAATTATATTTTCTATAAGGAATGTATTAATAAATTGTTTTGAGGCATTTACAGAAAGTTTAATGGAAATGGAATTAGAGTTCTGAGGGAAATGTTTCTGTATAAAAGGACTCCTAATGATGGGGTGCAAGTTTTTATTGTTTCTTGACTTTCCCTTCACATCTGGATCAAATTAAAAAAAATTAAGGAAGCACAGATGCCCTTCCTTGAGATAAGTTTCTGGGAATTCAAATTATAATGATACAGAATACTTTCTTGGAATTAAGGGTTGGAACTAACAAAGATTTTCTTTTGATTTTCATTGAAACTATTGGATGGGAGCCGTGGGTATTTATTTGCAGTGCTGGTGGGACAATGTATGGTTGTGAGGGATGAAACTTATAGACACTTATTTTAAAAATACACGAAGTGATGCATACACTTACTTACGTTGGTGCCTCATCATTCATTCCTTGCAATATCTTTTGTAACTTCTAAGAATAGAAGAATTATTTCTAAGAAGACTAAAGTTAATTCTAAGCATACTAAAATTAATAATTTTGAGTAACTGTTAAAGACCGAATTATGTTCAATATGACAATATGAATATTATGTTGATTGCAAGCTCCTATTGGCTCCCTTGGAAGTCAATCAATAACTCTGAAAGGCAGTGCTGTCCACCTCTGATCAACTCCTGATCAATTCAGTTGCTGAAGGGAAATATTATATTTGGTAGGATAGTTTATGGAGTAAACTAAAAAATACTGTTTAACATGAAGGAAAACCTACATAGGAACATGAACTGAAAATATCAAATAGAAAAGGAATAATTGTCTATTCTTAGCATTTCAGATATTAAGATATTAGTTCATTTAAGATGCTAATTACAGCATTTAAACTGGTTTCTATGGCATATTATTAGAATTTGTGGATGGGAGAAGACAGTCTGTGAAAACAGTAGTGTTGGTACTGTGGATTTAAAAACAGGATACCAAGCATTTTCTGTTTCCTGAGAAATAGGGGGGTGAAAAGAATAAAATTCCACAGTGAAATAAAACTGGGAAAGGGAGAATAGTGAGAATGGCATAGGAGTCAGAAAGAGCCTGAGTTGCTCTGTCAGCCAGCTAATGAAGCACGGAGCCAAATAGCGCTGCTGCCATCGGCCAGCGCATGGCCAGCCCCACGCACAGCACAGCAGCAGGGTCGCAGGGCAGGAGGAGACCCTGAACCAGCAAATCTGCTCCAAAAGGGGCAAGGATGGAGCACATGGCGTTCTGGGCTGTGCAAATGCCAGGGTTCACGATTTTCACAATCTGTTGCGTTGGTTGCGCTGTCTGCTGATCGATCATTTGTCCCAAAGACATCAGCAGAGACTTCACCAAAATCAGACTTTAAAACATAACATTTACAGTCCTGTGACAATGCTTCTCTTAATAGATTTATGCTGTTCCAAAGCTTGCAAAGCCAGAACTATTGCTATTTTCTTATTTGAAATAGCTGCAGTTTAAATTTTCGATGGTGCGGTTCCATTTGCTCCATGTGTCCTAATTGCATTGCTCCCTCACAGATCTTTTGGTTTCTTTGCGTGGAAATTTGCATTTCCATTTAATATCATTATCCTAATGACCACATATGGTCACTGTTTCAGTTGCTAATTATTTCTAACAGGTAATGTATAAACATGTCATTTGATTAAAAAAAATACCTATTTTGACCATGGCTTATAGCCAAGTACCAAACTACTAATTTTGCTAAATTTTGCTGTGTGTTGTTTGAAATTACTTTCGCTATCATCATAATTTCAGTCTGAAATATTTCTGTTTTGTTTATAAATCAAAACTGGTGGGCAAATGTGCAATAAGGATTTGGTGATTATGAAAGATGGATGTATAGAAGATCAGAAAAGAGATATCTGACTTAATCCAGTTTGAGAATAAATGGAGTGTTTTGCTGTTTATCAGTCCTGGAGAAAAAACAAATCCATATTCTGCTTCAATACCAATAATACCACAGAGACCATTTGTAATGAGTGAGATGCTTCTCTTCCCGGGCTTCTGTAGTGAGAATATTAGGCTTTTGAATTCCTCAGATTATCCTCTGTCACGGACAGAGTTGAAAAAGAGATGCAGAGAGGCCCAGGGTTGGCTGGGCTGTATTTAGTCTGGCACCATTCCACCAGCCCTTGCTCTTGACTCATTAGGAGCTGGCGCTTCTCTGTTTCTTCACGGCTGCAAGGGCTCTGCTGCCTGCCATCCCCAGGAGGGTTAACAGCATCAACACACACAAACGTGGTGGCCAAGGCTTCCTGGCTGCACAAAGCAATGATTTACCAGAATAAAAATCCGATTTTGCAGGGATCACCAGGAGCTTTTTTCACAGCGCTTAAATCTGATGAAGGAAATGAACGTTAGCACCCCTCAGACCACACCACTTGCTGTAATTCTTTTGTTTCCCTTCCTTCAAGTGAAACAACTAAAGCACAGGAACTTCGTGAGCCCTCTGTCCTTTGCTATCTCAGGGCCTTACTCAGGTTACCAGGACCTGCATTCAGCAATCACTGCTGCAGTGATGTCCCCAGGTTAGTTTGAAACCAAAGCCAATCAGCTCAGAATGCTCTCCTACTATCCCGCAAACTCAAAGGAAATAAAAATAGTCCTCCAGATATGTTTCATTCAGAGTTACAAAATAAAAAATCTGATCTATTCCAGTAATTTTCTTGACAATCTTTTATGTGACAGACTATTGAAAGTTTCTGTGAAAACAGATAATTTTCTTTCTCTACAACCATAAGTACTTACTTTGTTTTTTCTTAGATAATTTTAACTACAGTAATCATGTTTTCTGGGTGATCTAGCATATTTATATGGATAAAATTTTGAAAATAATCAATAGAGAATGGTAAGAGTAGAGTAGAAAATAAACTAGATTTGCTAGCACAATATATTATTGACCTAATGAGATTAGATTGTGCTCCCTATTGCACTTCAGGCAGGATAATTCAATCTGTACTCACTTGCAGTGGTTTAAAACACTCTTCTTGTTTTTAATATAGTAAGTATCTATTCAAATGGCTTCCCCGTCCTGAAAAGCTGAGCCTTTTTCAAAGAGGCATCTCCAGCAAAAGTGTCTCAGTTTCAGGATGGGATGGTGGGTGCCTGGATGAGTCCCATTCTTAGACAGTCAATTGAAGAACTGACTCAGTGGAACCTCAGGAGATGTTCGAGTCTAAGCTTTGGCTCACTGTGGCTCTAATGCCAGTGCAAATCAGGTCAGTCGTGGATTCGCCTGGAAAAGTCTTGAAAACCTCTGAAAATGGAATTAATATAAAATCTACGACACATCACCCGCCTGGTGCAGAGCTTTTCCATAGTGTCCAGACTCAACCTACCCAACTGGTTTGATTTGTTTTATGAACGAGGCTGAGAAGGGCTTGGCTTTGACACCTTGCAACTACTTTACACCGAATTGTAGGCTCCTGTTAGGCTGGCTTCTCAGCCCTTCCTCTGCCACACTGTGCATGTCTGTCCCCTCTCCCTCTGTGCTTCAGTCCCTTCATCCCCACGGCATCAGCAGGACCTTCTTCAGTTTTAATCTCTGAAACTGGAGGAGAACCGAACTGGGTGTGGTCACAGCCTGTCACTTTCTGGAAAAAAACTACTTAAATAGGTGATCCAGCAGAGCAATTACTTGTGAGAATACCTGAAAATATCTGCCTCTATACCTTACCTTTTCATACCAGCTGTACTGCTGCTGGTGTCCTGTCAAGTGTTAACAGCAGACACATGAAAAGGGTTGGGAGCGATAGGCTTTTTTCATTAATCAGTAATATTAAATTAGTCAGCTAAATATTGCTGTGCTGGCAGAAATTCAAGACAGTCTGAAAAGGATGCAAAATCTGATCTCGGCTGGAATAAAGATCCTGGTCTGAGTTCCCATGAGGGGCTCTTTAATGAGGAGGCAAGTGTAAGGAAGCAAAGTGCTTTTTGTGGAGATATTGGCAAATCTACTGGGTCAGGAGAGTTGTTAGACTCCTGATCACAGCTGTGGTATCTGAGTTGGGAATGGTCTTGCAAAGGCTTTCAGGCATCCTCTGCTCAGAAACACTTTCCCAGACACAGGGCAGGATTTTGGGGTCCTGCAGAGAGATCCATGTGGGTCCCTTCCGACTTCGGCTATTCTCTGATTCTGTGATTGATTTGCTGTTATTGGGAAAGCACTTAAGAAAAGGGCTGGGGAAAAAAAGGGTATTTGTCAACCAGATACTCTAGGGAGATGTATTTTAAATCTTGGGATTTAAAGTGTTTGCTTGTGTTCGAAACAAAGTATTGATTGCCACTGTAATCAAAGAAAGATTTTATTGGTTCTCACAAGTACTTTCCAAGCAAACAAGGCGAGGGTTAGTGAAATGACTTTCCATCCTGCAGTAGGAGTTATATTTATTGATGTTTCCCAGAGTCATCTGGACTTTGTGTGGGATAAAGGCTCTTCTCAATCAAATTTTATGGTGTGGCTTTATGTGACTAATGATTTTGAAATACACAGTTTGAAAATGATATTGTATATTGCTTACATAACTGCCTATATGTTAATATTTGTTACACTTAGGATTTTTAGCAGTGAGTTAATGAATATCGCAGCATTATTTGGCTTATTTTCATTTCCTTTCCTGTTTTCTGAATCACAGAACTGTAATTAGTCTATATCTGTAAATTAGGTAATAAGACAGTCTTAAGAATCCCTTTATTCTCAGAGAGCTGTTGGTCATGTAGCAATGTTTGTTCTAGGGTTTAGTCAAGTTGGTAATAGTGGAGCAGAATTGCCAAGCACTGGATCAATTGTTTTCCTTAATCAATAAATCTGTCTCTGAATTTGCTTTAGGGTAAAATCGTATTTATAGGCTGAAAGTCATAATCAAACCTTGCCTGTAGTTTGCCTGCTAATTGAAATGATTGTGCACTGCAGTGTTTATATTTTGTTGCCTCCGGTTTGTGCTGCTTTTTTGACTTCCTGAGTTCTGCACTTATATGAAATATCACTGTACATCATGCAAAAAGTCTAATTCAGCCCCTTCTCATGCCGGACTTGTGAGCATCAGAGCAATATTATCATTTTTCTAAAGCTAAGCCAGTAATTGTCAGTGGTTTGTGTCATTATCTCTATAACTTGGCAAATACAGCCAGTCCTTTCAACTCCAGAATTATCAGATGTTTATGAGAAAATTTCTATTTTTGTGTGCGTGTGATGTATTTCACTCTAAGGAAATTATATTTAAGCAGAAGTTATTTGCCTGAATTCACACTATTGGTTATTGCCTGTGGTGACAGTGCAGAATTGCATTATGCTTTATGACTTTTCGTCGTCTTGAATAATGACATTTCTGTTTAAGAGAAACTGTGCTAGAGCTTCGATCAAAAATGCTGAGTGTGAGATGAGCTAGAGGGTTAATCAGAAATTCCTTGGAGAATTGTAAAGCATACACGTTTTACATTTATGGACACTGAACCAGATCCATTTTTTTTAATGGTATGGATTTTTTTTTCTTTATTAAATGATGGAGCTGGCCGTATATATTCTTGTCATTAATCAATAATTTCTACTGTTTTAATTTTATGTTATGAAAGGCAAGAAAGCTCAGCCGACTTAGAGAATACTAAGTTGACTCAGGTAAATGATTGCCAAGGGATGGCGATTTATTATGAAATCTGGGAAAGATCAGAGTGAATCTTCCCACTCAATCCTTTTTTTTTTTTTAATCAAGCAGAATCGGATTTGCCAAGTAATGGAAACAAAAAGCCTCCACTTAAGTCAATTATTTCAATCTCAATTAAAAATAATGTTCTTGTCAGAAAGTTTTTAATCTAAGTAGTCCTGCTGGTCTGAGTCTGCTGCTTTGGGTACTGAACACCTCTATTTCAATGGTATTAATGATATGAGAGTTTGAGTATATTTAGGCAAGGCATAAATCTCTGTAGGATCAGAGTCCCATGTTGTACTTAAATGTAGCAAAGTTGTCGGCTGGGCTGGTACAATTAAACTGTAGCCTCTATCATATGATACAGAACACTGTGATAAATTTTAATTTGGTTTTTTTTTTTTTCTATTCTTAGTACCACAGATGATTGTTGTGAAATTGTCCATTGTATTTATACATGTATTTTTATTTTGGTAGAAAAGGCAAGCTATATTAGTAGAGGTATATTTTAGTTTGATGGCTCAGCAATAAATGTAATGTGTTTACCATCTTCAGGACTGCTTTTTGTTTATCAGCCTTCAAGGTTAATCTTTGGGTTTATATTTGCGGTATGTGTCTTTTACAAGATCATTTAAATGGTAGCCATTGGTGCAGGATTACAATAATAAATAATAATGATTCCTAGTGGAGTGTTCAAGCGCTGAACTTTTTCATTTCAGTGTTCTTGAAGGTAAGGAAGAGAAGTAATCCTGTTAATTGCATTAACCAGAAGGTTCCCAGCTCTGTGGCAGCAGAGCAGCTCAGCTGTGAGTCTCTTGCACTCTGGAGCTTCATCCAGACGGAGCTCACTAATTTATTCCTACATTTGCTGAGCAGAAGGAAAGATCTTACCAAGGAATCTGTATGAGATGGGAATGCAGGCAGCTGTGTGCAGTGACAGCTAAATGACAAGGGAACGCGGTAAATCCAGTTTGTGTGCGGAGCAAGCCTTGGTGAAGCCTTAGATTAGGGATTCAGTCACATTTTCCTTTCAATGACTCTTGCTGTGCTTCAGTGTGAGTGTAAATGTTACCAGAGCTGGGCAAATGCACCAACCAACTTCAGTTCATGGAATGGAATGTGGCGTGGGCTATTACTTTGGGAAGCAATGGACCAAAGCCCCTTGGCTTTAGCTGTAGCTCAGCAGAACTCTTAAAGATGACCCTGGCTGGCTACAGCTGGATTTTTGACTGCACAGACTGCTCTGGTTTAGGGCTCTTTTAACCTTAAAATCCCCCGGGAAACTGCCCTCAGGGATGACGGAATAGAAAAGAGCTGATGGCTTTTTAAAGACATTTTTCTTACAGCACAGGAGCTCTCGATTCTCCTATGTGAAAAATCAGGCAGGCAGGGCAGTAGAATAATGAGAGTGAGTAAGGACCTCCTGGTGGAACTTTAAAAAGGAAATCTGTGCTGGGAAGGGTACAGGGATGTTGGCAGGATGTGTAAGGGTGGGATCAGGAGAGGTAAGGCACATTTGGAGGCTGGAATTAGCTAAGGAATTTGAAGAACAGTAAGGAGGACTTCTACAGGGACATTGGTCAGAAAAGGAGGAATTAAGAAAACATTCCCACTCACCCACCCCCAGGTAAATATAAATAAGAGAGGAAATCCAGTGGCAATCAGCATAGACAAGGCTGAAGAATTTTCACTCCCAGTCACTCCTCCCACATCTCTCAAGTCCCTGAGCCTCACAGCAGGGACTGGGGGAAACACGAACCTCCCATTTAGGAGAAGGCTGGGTTTGAGACCACCTGAGGAACCCGAACCTACACAAGTCCATGGGATCTGAAGAAATGCGCCCCAGGGTCCTGAGGGCATTGCCAGATGTAGTTGCTAGGACACTCTCCATGACATTTGAAAAGTTGTGGCAGTCCAAGTCTTCAGTGACTGGAGAAAATAGAACATCACACCTATTTTTTAAAAGGGTAATAAGGAGATTCTGTGAGTGGAGATGCTTGACTTGGAGAATTTGAGGAAATAGTTTCCATTTAAAATAATCAATGCATCCTGAAAGGAAGTTTTGATAGATTTTTCCTAGTCTTTGTCGCTTCAAAATGTGGGCTATGGAACGATGTTTTTCAAGAACTTGGATCCCCTCAGGCAGATACAATGGTTTGCATTTCACACACCAGGACCTCAGCCCAGCTCTTGGTGAGCAGACCCTTAAAACCTCATCGGTGTTGGAATATTTGGGGTTTATAGAGTCTGAAAGCTCCTTAGTGCACATTATAAATAGATGAGCGTGCGTGTGTGACCTGCATTGTTCTCTTCTCTTGTTTGAGAGAGTATTTATATCAGGACGCATGCAGAGCCCTTTCTAGTCGAACTCTAATAATACGTGAAATTGTGGTGGCTAAGGAATAACTGAAAAGATTGCATTTTCTGGGTCTTTTATGACTGTAAAACATAAAAAGCAGCTTTGTTGTCCTCCTTATAGCCAATAATCTGGATAGATGTTTACAGATATATATATATTAAAATACTTATCTCATCTACTTATAAATCACCATAAAGAGGTAGCAACTTTATGAAAGTAAAATCGATACAAATTGCATATGGCTCTTGGGATAGATTTTATAAACTGGGTGTTTTTCTTGTAGTAACACAAACATCTATGAATATTAAGCCACTTTTTTTGCAATTCAATTTTAATCTTTCAAATATAGAACAGGGACTATTTTCCCCTCACTATGTAATTTCAATTCCCATTTTTGCTGATGGCATTTATGATCATAAATAGAGATATTAAAAAATAGCAGCACAGAATTTGCTGAGGTGATTTGCTGAGCAGGCTTCATGTGCATAAGTAAAAGATGCTTAAGTAAACTTAGAACTTTTAAAAATAGTCTCCTTGATCAGTTCTTTTCATAGCGAGGATTGTGAAACTTTACTGGATTATAGCAAATGTAACTGAGATTGTGACATTGGCACAGATTTAATTTGATGGTGTTTTTTCTATCACTTGGGACTTCATGAAATAATCAATCCTGAAGAAGTGTAACAATAGAAACAATTTAGAAAGTTTTACTGTAAAGTGCTTAATTCTAGCAAGAATTTGTCTTGTGGGGTTTCTTCATTTTGTTCCTAATTTTACAGTTTGCTGCTTATATGTGCCTGTACATCCAACTCTGTCACATGGGAAGGGAATAAATGCGGCCTGTAGGTATGGGAGTTGCTTGCAGCCAGTATTTTAGAAAATGTTTGAAAAACAATTATGGCGGAATTATTGTGATTTTAATGCCAGCACAGAAAATAAGTGTCAGGTGTTTCACGCATTTCAGGAGTGCAGTCTGTAGAAACCCAATATTGCTGAAATATAAGCTGATTTCCTAGATGGAAAAGACATTTCCTATGATGGTGAAGACATTTGATAAACTTCTTCTAACTCCTACACCGTTGTACTTACAGTATAACTTTATTCCTGCAAAATTTGTGCTCATGTGATTTTACTGAGGTTTGAAGGCCATTAATTTGCTGGTGAAGTTTCTGTGTTTTTTAAATTACGCAGTGAATGTGGCTGACATTAATCACGAGGTGAAGAGCCTCTGCTCGGAGTGACAACAGGGCTATGTGTCTTAGTCACGAATTTTCCACCAGCTGAAGTGACTGGAATGAAATAATTTCAGAAGATAAAACACAGAGGGCTCTAATCTTATTAAAACGTGTCAGTAAATAATAGTTTTTTGTTACTGGTTTAATTTCCAAAATTTCTGAGGTATTTAGTTAAACACTTAGGGGGACTAATTGTAAGTGATATATACCTATTGTTACTTTAGTTAATAAAAATGGTAATACCTGTGCAAAACAGAACTTTCAGTGCCTTAATGTAATTACATCTTGGAAAACAGCATAATAAGCCAAAATGAAAACCCTAGGTATATGTAATTTCAGGTTCAATTTCCTCTGGATTGAGAAATGCTCTCTAGGTGTGGGGATTGCTATTAAACTGGGCAGAACTACCTCTATCTTATTTACTATTCCCTTTGAATAATTAATTCCAAGTGTAAAATTGTACCAGGCTTTTTGGAGTTTTCACAAACTGAAATCAGATTTTTAAGCTGATTCTGGAACTATAGTTAGTTCTGTGCTTTTTCCTTGTACCTCTCTATCGTGATTATTCATGCCCTGAGTACATCAAAACCAAACGAAGGCAGAGCCAGCTCAAAGTGTCCCTGTCTGCCCTGGAATATCCTGTGCCACACTTGGATCTGTCTGTGCCCACATTCACGGCTAGAAATCATTTCTGGAGTCAGAATGCATTTTCATCTTTGAGATTCATGTTTGACTTTGGAGAAATGATAGGGAAGAGTCTTAGACATAATCAGAACCCAATGGTCATATTTCTGAATTTACTGCTTGCATTTCTTTTTCCAGACTAATTTCATTAGGAGCTAAGCTCATGTGATAGCCCAGCCCAACCCTCTGCTTGTCCAATATGTTCACACACAGAAAATTTAATCTGGAATGTATGCCTGTGTGAAACCTTTCGTATGGCATTTATTTTCACTTCAGAGACAAGCTTTTGCTGTGATAACATTGCCACTGTAGCTGTGGGAACATCATGTTTATTGATGTTTGATGCCTGCATCTTTAGGCCGTTGTCTTCTTTTTTGGTGGTAAATATAAATAATTTGTCTTATTTTGAGCATTTAGCCACCTACTTACGTGGTGCTTGGACATTAGCGAAGAACATTATTTAAAGAATCTTCATTTTCTAACTGTTGTGGAAGCTGGAGAATAAAATAAAGCAAAAGAAAAATGCATTTAGTTAAACGTAGCTGCATTAAATGATGTACTTAGAGACACTAGCTCAGATCCCTACAGAAGTGTTTTGTTTTTTTTCTTTCTTTTCCTTGCAGGATGAAAATGTAGCACTCAGGAAACACGGATAATTCCACCATCAAGTAAGATAGCAAATAGTAGCAAATGAAACAAACTCCTGCTTTAAAGTCCCCAGACTAAGTCATAATCCTTCCAGGCAGATCCTAATAAGTTCAATTTCTCTATAAAAGTAGAGAAAAGGGAATGATTTCAGAATTATTTTGTATCCCAATGGTTTCCCAAAGAAGAGGCTCTGGCTGATAACATTAAGAACTTTGTAGCTTTGAAGTGTTTAAGTCGCTTTTCAGTCATTTCTCAGGTGCCTTGTTCGCAGATAGAAAATTAAGTCTGGTTTTCACATCTAAGTTTATATGTTCTCTATTAATATGGTAATGATATTTGTTTGTCATTTGATTAAGGATGTTTCAGATTAAATCTCCTGAGTCATCCAGCTAATGTTCTTCTGAAATTCTGCTGTGATGATCTTTAAGAACATTGAGAGATTTCTCTTTATGATACCCAGCAGGTAACAGCTGCTGTGAGCTGCATGAGAGCTGTTCAGTCTCTTAGTTTCGATTTTCTCATATTTCCTAAGATATTGCATCATCTAAAAAATTCTCTGAACCTTAACATCTATGTGAGTGAATGTAAACCGTGTTTCTGCACTGCTAGAAATTTCTTAGAAGGTGTTTTTTCAATAGCTTTAATTTTTGAATGAGGAATGGTGTTCTGAGAAAATTCAACTCTGTAAGGTGTGGTAACCACCTCCACCTATCCTTTCATGTCTTTACATCACCAGAATTTTAAGATAAGCGTTTTCAGCCTCCTGTTATGGCTGTTACTTAGCTATGATAGCTTCAAGTTTTCTGTTTTATCCTACACTCATATCAATGAATGTTAATCTATTTTATCGACCACTAGTTAGGTGTTCTGTAGAAAATAATCAGACAACACGTTTTATGCTAATTGCTAATTCAGTCACTCACTATAGCAGGTGTAATAACAGTAACAATATTAGTCTGAAGCAGTGGGGGTATTTTTGACTTTTTTTTTGTTTTATTTGTTTGTTTATGTTGTTTGGTTCGTTGGGTTGTGGGTTTTTTGTTTGTTTTTGGGGGGTTTGGTTGTTTTTGTTTTGTTTTTGGTGGATTTGTTTGTTTGGTTTTTGGGTTTTTGTTCGTTTTTTTAGTTTTTTATGGGGGTTTTTTTGTTTTTGTTTGTTTGGTTGATTTTTTTGTTGCTTGTTGGTTTTTTGATTTTTTTAGGGTTTTTTTGTATTGTGATAGAGGTTACTCACAGAAATGAGATAACCTCTGATTCTCTTGCCCGCTCCTTGGGTCAATATAGCCCAATTAAAAGTGTCTAGAAATGTGAGATCACTAAGGAATCAACCTTATATTTCATTTCACTGGTGTTAGTTTCAAGTATCTCCGTAAGACATTTCTCACACAGTAAATAAAACTCTTGAATAGGCATAATTTATGAGAAAAAAGAAATAAAAAAAGCAGCACAGCACATCAATGTCGTCCAATCACTCCTGCAAATGATCCTCTGACCACAGGGAAATCACTGCTCGCTCCTGTGGGAGCTCTGAGCTGACTGTGAGCTGATGAAAAGGGCTTGGAAAAGTCACCTGCAAGGCTTTCTTTTTACTTAGATTTTCTTTAATAGTTTATTTCAAATTCAGTTGTGAATTTTAAATACTAAACTACCTTCCACCAGGTTTCCCTGCTGCCACACACAGAAATAACTGCACAGACAAATCCTACACCTCCCACCTTGTGAGGTGTTCTGCACAGGACCATTTCTACCTGAACTGCAATTGCTGTTGGAGATTTACTGTGCTACAGGAATAGCTTTATGTGAGATCCTGTGAGTTTGGAATATTCATGTCAGATAAATTACTTTTAAATCGAATTTCAAGAATGCGATTGATTGTGTTTGCCTGGGAAGAATAAGGAATTATCCACACAGTTATCTACGACTTAGATATGCTGTTTCTGCAAAAATAGGAGAATAATTTGGGAATATTTCTGATAAAGAGCAGTACATTTCACATTGCCTTAGATTACTTGAGAATCAGAAAAGCAATGTTTTGGTAAAGTATATTTTCAATCCATCATCTATAAGGTAAAGGTTGAATTTTCAAGTTATAAAAGCAGAAGTATCAAAAAGTTTCTACCTTCATCTCTTAAGACTTGTTTTCTTAAAATCTTTGCACATCTTTCAAAGACTCTTTTGTTGCAGATTGTTGTTTTCTTTCATAGTCAGCATGCATTGGAATTTGCTCCAACGTATGTTATTGACCAGAATTTTCCAATGGTTATGAAAAAGAAAAAAAGGTCATAAGGCATGAAATTGGATAAATGGCTTGATTTTATTCTGGCATTCAACATTCTTAGCTATAAAAGCTTTTCTACATCTGTCAACAGGGAAATAATTCTTGCAAATTCTTCAGTGGTAGCAAAAGGTAAAATCCATCCAGAAGGGACAAGAACATTGGAAAGTCTGTTAATTAGCTCTCTAATTTACAGTGAAAATAGATTTTTTAGTTAGTCATGAGTAACTTGTGTTACTTGAAAAAATAATTTGTTTTTGACTGCAAAGGAATCAGCTGCTTTCTGAGTGCTGGGTTAACAATGAATATCTTGCTCATGAAGCAGAAATTTACTTCCTCATCAAATGAGTGAAGAAAGAAACTCAAATGAACACAATAAACAAGATTTTCTGAAAAAACGCAACACAGTTGGATTTGATTGGAAAAGAGGAATAGCAGGCATATGTCATGTGTCATTACAGGAGAGAGCTGGCAACAGTATTATTCATTATGTGGTTTCAGAGTGCCCTAAATTGGAGTATAAGATTATTGGAAGTGGTTGATTTCCCCAGATTACTGCTTAATAGTGACTAAAGGGCCCACATTACTCATATTTGCAAAGAAAACAGTGCCAAAACCCAGCAGTGGTTGACTGGAATGAAATGTGGAGCCCTGAGGGTTTTAGCTTGAGATGCAGCTTAATTGTGTGTCTCTTGCTCAATACCAACGGCCCCGCGCCTCGGAGGCTGCCGAGCTCTCAGCACTTGCAAATTGATCCAGCACCTCCCAAGAATTTGCTGGGGATTTTTTCTTCTCTGCTTTCTAAACAAATGATTGCAATGACTTCACAGAGCAGAGTGGGTTTGCCTGATTCTGGCTGTTTATTGTTACCAAGCTCCTTCAGCTTCCTGCCAGCTTTTGTTTATTGCCTTTATTGCCTTCAACTTCTGCAATGGCATGGCTGGAAGAGGGTTAAGGCCTCTTGATCTGAATTTTCCAAAGGTTATGGAAAAAAAAATTCATGAGACAAACCCTGCACATCGCTGGAACTTTCCTTTTGCACTTCTAGAAAAACAGAGATGGAAGAAGGGCCCAGCTGGGGTTTAGGGAGAATTTGCTGTCATAGCTGATGTGTTGGCTCTTGGTAATGAAATATAAGTGTGGGGAATTACTTTTAAAGTAGATCAATTCATATTTCCAAGCAGATTTTAAAAAGTACTTTCAGAAAGAGTTTGAACTGTGAAGTTTCTTATACTTTTAGGGGCATATATTAGCCCTCTTTGGACAATGTTTTGCTAAATTGATTGTGGGGTATGCACAGAGCATCCTTGACAGAAAACTAAATTAGAAACAATCTGAAATTTCCACAAATTTGACCCAAAAAGACCCCAACCAAACAAACAAAACCTCAAAAACCAAGAAACAAAACAAACAAACCCCAAAAAACCAACCAGCCAACAACAACAAAAACCCAAACAAACAAACAAAAACCCCATCAAAAAACCCCCCGTTATATTTCTTTCACAGTATTTAGAATTTGTCTGCCAGATTCTATGAAATTAAGCAAAAATATTACATTACCGTGACAGAAAATGGTTCTGCTGTGTGAAGGTGCTGGACTGAAGTGCATAGCAACAAGTTTTAATTCAGTGCTCTGTTGAATTTCTGGTATGGCACACAGGACTTTTAACTTCTGTCCTTCTTTTCCCTGGTGATGAAAGGGAAATTAAATTACTTTCTTTTTGCCGAGTGAGAATGTCAGGTGTGAGTGGGCAAGACTTTTACATAGAAAATACCTTGGGAAAGGAGCTAAGGACTCATCTCGTCCATCTGCTTTAGTAAGCAATGCCTGGAACTCGAGTATTTAAATGCTCTATTACAAATAGGGAGATGAGCAAAGGGAGAAATTATTCCTATATCTGTCTAGCAGTGATCCTGATTTCTGTCTTTCCTGCAATGCCTCATAAATTTGAATAAGGTTTAAAAGAACCTCCAGATTCTGGAAAATTATGTTTCCAGCCTTGGAATTCAGAGGGATTGCTGAAGTCTTTGAGTCAACACCTTGACTCAGGAAGTAACCAGGACTGACTGCTAAAACTTAGAAATATGAATGAACTAAAACCAAAATCTTAAATATATTCAAAATAAACTGAACTGAGCCCTGAGTAGTGCATCTCTTAATACTGATGTCATTGCCATGTTCTTCAGAGAGAAAATCACTGATGAGGATTTTTAATTGTTAGTTTTCCTTTAGCTTAGAAGATTAAATTGCTGCCTTACACCACTCAGTGAAATTTCCAGTGAACGTTTGTAACTTCTGTAGATCAGAGCTTTTTCTAGTATTTGTAAGAGACATTGCTCCCTGATTTCAGCCACTTGCACAAATGAAGTTATTGATTATATTTTTTTCCATTGCAATTTTCTGCTTTTCAGAAATTACGTTTGAAGTTCCTATTTCTGCAATGTAATAAAATATTAACAGTGCAACAGGAAACATGATGCTGGAGAATCCCTGAAGTGTCATGCAATTAATTCAGTGGCTGAATATCAGGAAAGGTGTCTGAGGTGATTTGGTAGGAGCATTTTTTAAAGTATAGGAGAAATTCAAGATGCAGAATGAAATTGCTTGAGTTCATTTCAAGACGAAAACTCAGAATTTGGAAATAAAATTTTTCTAGGAGAAAAACTGCAGCAAAAGTTACAAATGGCATTTGAAAATCATAAGGAATGCTTAAAGCAAACACATGGATGATCACGTGGTAGGCTTTTTCCTAATCATTATTTATATCTCATGAATTTCTGAGATCAGTTATTGGGTGATGAAAGCTCCATTCCATTTTTCCTGTGTGAAACCCCACTGAACAGATCACATTTCTTCCACTTCCATGCAGCAAAAATTAATTTTTTTCAAGGTTATGTTTTCTTCCCCCTGTACAGTTTAATATTGTTCTTCCACCCCTTGGGCAAAGAAAGGACATCTTTGGTGATGTTATGTTTTTCCTAAATTAAAAAAAAACAAACAAACAAAAAACAAACAAACAACAACAACAAAAAAAATGGAGCTCTGGTGTCTTCTGCTGTGTCTGGTTCCCATAACAAGTGTTAGTACAGCTGACCAAATACTGGGCAGGAATGTTTTGGGGTTTTTCCTCAGATCATCTGGGACTTCTGTTTTTCTTTGGGGTCTTGTCTGCAGCAAAAACAATTTGAGTAGCATATAATCACCTCCCTGCCGTTTTGGGAGTGGCATTTATTGACCCTGCTCTGGCATCTGTCTTTTTGCTTTTTGCCACCTCTTCGCTGCCCTCTTGAAGGTGTCTTGGGGCAGATTTGAGGGCCTGTGGAATGGATGTCAAGCCAGAGGACTGGGGCCCTTCAGCTGTTGGTTTCTCTGAGAGCTGTGAAGTGTAGGGGCTCCAAAATTGACAGTCCTGGTTGGTCACTGGCACAAAAATCACTAATGTGCTTTGTGCCTCAGAATTCCCAAACCTCAAAGCTTGGCTGTTGTTTAGCTTCCTCAGACATCATATACATATAAAATATGTGGGAGATAATTGGAAGTTTAATCTAATTAAAATATATCAAAAAAACAAACTATTTGGATTTGATCTTCCGCATATTAGAGGAAGATTGGAGCTCAGATCAGGTGTTAATTTCTACTGAAATTGCACTTTTTTTGTTGAGCAATTCCATACCATTAATCTGTACATTGCAGAGTGGTGATATTCTTCTGTTCCTTCTTTTCCTGCCCAGTGGATGTGGCGCTTTGGCCATTCCAGTCTCTGCTGTTAACGTTTCACATCGATTAAATGCTGTGTCCCAAAATGCAGAGCACGTGAGGGAGTGCTAATTGCAATTACTGCATTTATTCCTCTCTCAGGAGAAGCACAGATGCAGGATCGCTGTGTTTCAGGGCTGGAGAGGGTGGAATTCCCATCCACAACAGCAGCAATCACTTTGTGCTGCAGATAACAGGAGACAGAACTTTGCTGGGAGCAATGACTTTCATGTCTGTTCTGTTGGGTGAAGCCAAAGCCTAAGGCACTCAGACAACACATATTAGTAGGGACAAAACTTACAATATTCTGAGTGTAAATATCCACCACTTCCATGTTAATCCATCCACTTCGATTGTTGGGTAGGAAACCAAGTGGAGAAGTGTCTGCTCCGCTGTGGAGGGAATATTTGAAAGGGGAAATGACGAGCAGCAGTGCTGTGTGCAGGGAGCTGTGCATGGAGGAGATCTTCATTACTTGCACCTCTGAGAATTATTGGAAAACCTAGGTTGCATATGTCTCTGGAAAGAATCTGTACTTTCCCTTATTTTCCACAAAAATTACAGGTAATCTGGATTTCAGCTTCACAGGAACAGGCTTCTGCTCAAGGTTTGCATAACCTTTGCATAATATTGATAGTGCTTTTTCTGTTGGCTGAAAAAGAAACTTTTCCCAAGAGCTAGAAACTTGCATTCTTTACCTAAATGAAATGTGTCCCTCTGATTATTGGGTAGGTTTATCAGCAATCACGGCAATGTAGGAACGAGTTGGGCTTGCCATGAGAGCAGACACACCCTGGCAGAGCTTTGCTTTTATTTCTCAGAGCTGCTCTGTAATCACTGCTGTTGTTAGCTGAACTTCTTATCATTTAATGTCATTAACAGCAGCTTTTGGCAATAAAACTTTTTGTGAGCCTCACTCTTCCTGAGAATGCAGTGTACACTGCTATGTTCTTGTTCCCAGACTGCCACAGTGTGGAAATTGTGCTTTTTGTGGCAGGGCACCGAGCATGGACCAGGGGAAAGGGGAATAACTCAAGCTGCTCAAGCACTTCTGCTCCAGCACATAGATTTTGTGCCAGAAATGAAATAGCGTCCTAATGATGTTTAGTTAATCTCTAATAATGATCTTAATGCAGCCTGCTGTGGCTGCTGTGTTGGTTTGGGTGTTTTGTTGGGCGCAGAACTGCTCAAATCTAACAGCTGAAATGTATGTGATGTTACCTAATCAGAGATGCAGCCTGCAGCAGGGTTTATTTGCATGTCTGTTTGCTGCAGAGTTATGCCCACTGACAGTAACAGTTTGCTAAAAGTTTTGGGATCATTTTAGCAATATTCAGTATCTGTCTGCATGTAGTGCAGTCGCATGTAAATTATGTGGGGTTTATATAAGAAATCTCTTGGATGTATTTTGAAAGAGGCATTGTGTGGAAAATTGCAATCCCAAATGCTCCTGTGATTTCTAGAAAATAATTTTGTTCGTTTGAAAGAGGATGTGAAGTACTCCAAATGAAAGGATTTTAAATAATCGTGTTAAGGTGCAGTGAGAAATCTGATGGAAAAAAAAGGAAAATTTGAAAGCCAAATATGATTCTCTTGTCTACATTTTAGCATGAAAAGCAGAAGTCTGCAGTGTGTGTATCTCTACTTTTGCCTGACTTCTCCTCTAGTGTCAAAACCTTAAAACCCTGCAATAATTTTATTCCATTTTCTACTCAGCTCTCTACAAGACTAAAAGGATTTTAATTAGACCGACTTCACGAGCTGTACGAGAGCATCAGCAGGGCCTGTTCATGAAATGAAAAAGTAAATGAAGCAAAAAGATGCTCGAGTCTCAGGCACATTTTATTGGGGGTGACAGTGTTAACTTATTTAGCAGCAAAGAGGCATTTTCCTCAGGCCTTGAATTACTGCAGCAGCTCTGGGTCAGTGTCCTACAGAGGTGTCATTAGAATATCATAAATACTCTGTCTTTGCCTTTAAAGTTTCTGTTTGGCAGTGTTTTGGCTAGCACACAGATTGCTATAAAATGTGTTGTTTTCCATTGTTTTTCTCATTCAGGTTGCAATGATAGATAATAATAACAGAGCAATGTTATCAACGTGGCACTCACAAACCTGTCCACCATGGGTTTGGTTTGTCCAGCATTGATTTGTTCAGCTTCTTTTCAGGCTTTTCAGAGGGAACAATGGAGTTTTTAAAAAAAAATAATTCTAAGTTTTCAACTGTGAGTAAAACTGGTTAAATTACATTGAAATATCCAGATCTAGTGTGAAGTTGGCATGGGGCTGTAATGTAGCAAATAGAACAAGAACTTCCATCATTACAACCCTGAAGTATTTCATAACAACCTATTGGGCTTCGTTTTGTAATTCACTAATTTGATATTCAAATTCTGTTTGATGTTGTTCATGCAGCATACCTACCTAAATTAACAGTTCTGAATTGTAACCTAAGAGACCTATCTCCCACCCACACTTTGATTTGTCAGACACTATGAAAAATTAGTCATTTATTATTTAGCAAAACATTATTGTCTATTTTCTCTGATCTGTAAGCAAAATTTCAAGGCAGTAAAAAAGTTTAGAAAATAGCAGTGGAGGTTTACATCAAGTCATCAGTTCCCAGCAATTAATAACTGCATAAATGTATGAAGGCAAGCAAACTTTTCAAACTAATTTTTAATTGTATTCCTATCCTTGGTAAGTATTAAATGGCCTGTTTTTCTTGCTCAGTAGGTTCTTGCCTGTGCTGCCTTCCTTGGGAGGAAGGACACCCATGGAATAGGGCATGGAATGCATTTCTGCATTCCCACCCAGGCCTTGGTGGCTGCTCAGCTGAGCAAAATCTATGCTCATTACGTGAAGCAGAACTTTTTGTCTGGTTCTTTAACCCATTTTTTATTAGACTTATTTTTGCAGTTCTGTTATGGTCAAATCTGGTGTACATTCAGTGATCAAAACTTAGAAAATGCATTTTGCTTCCTCCTCCCTCACCCCCTCCTCTAAAGCAGACCAGTGTTGTGTCCCCTGTTCCCTGCAGGGCACAAGAGGTGACATTCCCTGAACCGGATTTCTCTCAGGAAGTTCAGTTTGAGTCTTCTCCCAAGGTTGCAGTGATTGATATTCATTTAGCCCCTGTTTCTAAGAAAGCAGCAGGCGGAGCTGCTGCTCGAACCTTGTGCAGTTTTTATCCCCATCGGGTATTGCACTCTCAGAATAAACTCAGAAACTTGTAGCTATTGCAAGGCATTTCACACACACCCTTCCCAAGGAAAATAGTGTGTGGGCAGTGTAATATTTCATTACAGTTACTAAGTCTGGCCTTTTTAGAGCAGCACAAGTGTCAAAGGACTTTATTCCAAGAATTATTTGCTTTTATTGGAGCAGGCAAGCCAATAAATTAATTTAGCTGCTGAAAGGAGCTGTGGTTTCATTTGTGGTGCTTTGTTCCCCCACGTGTAATTATCTCGCAGTCCCTAAACAGATCTGCTCTGCCCTGGTGTGTGCAGGGTGCCTGCATTGCTGACCCTGCTTTATTCCTGCAGCTTCACATGTCTCCTGCCATCTTAAGATAAGAAAAACTTTCAGCTGAGACAAAAGGTTTGCAGCCCTCAAAAAAAATTCCAAAAAACTGATGCAGGAATGCAGGAAACAGTCAACTATCTACTTTTTTCTTTTTTTTCTTTTTTTTTTTTTTTTTAGTGTCACACACCTTACTGGCAAATAATTTAAAGGATGTGAGTCCAGGCTTTTGGGCTGGATCCAGGGAAAAAATACCAAGACCTGGTTAATGCCTGTAAGTTCAGAATTGTTCCAGTAAGGCAGAGACCCTGAGGTCAGACGTGGCAGAGTCTGAATGTTTTGCTGATTCGATTGCTGAGGTTCACATTATGAGTATTCTCTTGTCTCTGGAGGAGTATTTCCCAGGTTTTGGAATTTGTGGTAGCTTGCTCAATTCCTCACATCTGCTGGAGTGATTTATATAGGTATCATCTGCTTAATCCCATTACTGGAGGAATATGACCTGTTTTCCTTAAATTCTGGAAACACCACAACTCTATTTTGAATTTTGGGTATTTAAGAGGCCTGGGGTGGGGGGGAGGAGTAAAAAAATGTGTTTTAAGTGAATGAAAATAATTTAAGGTGAACGACAAGAAAGTTCTTCCTTTTTCCCCTTCTTACTTGGCAGTAACTCCCTGATGTCTGTATAGGAAAAAAAAACCTTAATATTTGTATACAAATGTTTGCCAGCCACACAGAGAGAAATGCCTTACAGTAAACCCAAATCATGGGGTGGTTTTCCAGCACTCCCCAGCCATTATCCACAGCCAGAAACATCCTGCTCCTGTTGCCTGCCCCTAAAAGCAGCAGTCGTGCACTTTTGTGATTTTTCTGAAGCTGGGCTGAACAGGCTCTGTTTGACATCTGTTGCTAATGCTGCAATCAGATCGATTGCTACCCTTTGTGCCAACTTTTCACAAAAGCTCAATTTTCTGGTTGTTTGGTTTTGTGTGGTTTTTGTTGTTGTGGGTTTTTTTGTTTGTTTTTATTTTGTTGGTTTTTTGTTTTGTTGGCTTGGTTTTGGGTTTTTCTGTTGTTGGTTTTGTTTGTTTGCTTTTTCCTTTCATTTACTTCCCAAAATAAACCCCAGAAAACCAAACCTGTTCTTGAGAAGAATTTTATGCTCTTGGCAGTTAAAAATATATTTAATTTTCTTATTTGATTTATTTTTCTTTTTTTCAAATTCTGCCCATGTAGTCAGCTTGTATGAGTTCATATATTCTGGAGCAGTGCAAAGGACTAATTGTAATATGATAAAAGGCAGGAAATTTGCTGATACTCCTTAAAAGTCAGTTCCAAGTAGGATTGCTACATGTGTGATAAATGGGTTTTAATTTTGCATATGGCTAGCAAATAAAAAATTATAAAAGAATTACCCTTTTCAAAATTAAATGCTTTCTCTTTTGTGTATTTAATTAACATTTTTTTCCCCTTTGAAACCCATTTTGTGCTGAGCAAACTGGGCCGAAATCCTTAAGATTTGGTTGCCTTTTACAGGCTTTAGTTAGCAAAATCTAGCCTTTTCAGTCTAAACGGAAACTTCATTTTATATTATACAGAATTATCAATTGGCAAAGCACATGGTGTGGAGCAGTGAAGAGCAGAACTTGCATTCTCTGCTAGTGAACAGCCAAGGGGTTTATTTTCTTCAGTGTATTTCTACTTAATTTCATGTCCAAAGACCATGTGAACAGAAAACTGCTTTTCAGGCAAGAGGAAAAAGTGTTAATGTTCACATGAGGTAATGTCAAAAACTGAATTTGAAGGAGGGGGAAAATCATGTGGGAGTGAGAGAGGAATATCTTGAATTTGTGGTAGCAGTTAGTGAATGATGGGATGCAGTGAGAGTTTCAGAAATCACCTTTTAAGGCCTATTTACTTAGTGTGTATATATATATATATATGTGTGTGTGTGTGAACTGGAACTGAAACTTCTCAGCCTCTACATAAACTGATTAGAACCAATGGCAATATTTTAGCAAATTTATTTGCTAAATTAAATTTAGCAAATTTATTTGCAAATCAAGAATTGTAACATTTGTGGCTGCCATAAGGACCTTGGGTTGGGCTATTCACCTCACAGGGACACTCTGAGAGGTATAAAATTCTGTAAATTGTAGGAAAACACATCCCTTGCTGAAGAATACAAGATTTCTGCTTGCCCCAAAATATTTCTGGCTACTGATGCCTGAATCAGAAGCCAAAACAAATTAGGAGTATAAAATGCAGACAAATTTATTTGGGGCCTTCAAGGTACATTTGGGCAAGCAAAAGGTGCTGGGAACAGAGGATTTTAGTGCTTTGTAAGAAGCACAAAACTGCAGCAAGTTAGAGATACACGAAGAGTAAAAAACTAGAAATACTTGAAGGCATCACTACAATCTCAGCTGCCATATCTTCGTGCTCTGTGTTGTTCAATCAAATGCTTGCTTTTCCTTTCTCTGTCAGTGATTTCCTGATGTCACTGTGCAAGTCTCTCTTAATTCCCAGCCTGGAAGGATTTGCTGATTGCTGGTAATTCTTTGATCACTTCTTCAAACAACTGATCATAATAATTATAATGCTCTTATTTAATGAGGCAGCACTCCTCTGAGGACTAAGCAAATATTATTTATGGCTCAAGTAATTCAGGTACAGAGAAGTTTAAATCATCGTGTAGTACCCAAGGGAGGGCTGCACTATTTCCGTCTCAGATGTCGGAGAAGAAATACGAGTGCTTGCATCCTGTAAGATTTGCTTAGCTGATCTGATGCTCCTCAAATTATACAACTTTTTATGCATAAATATGAGGACATTGCGTAGATCTTTGCTGTGATAAAACAGACAGTTCCTCCAAGATTTACTGCAAAGTATTTGTTCATGTATTTTTCAGTCCATAAGCTTTTATGCTTTTCAGCTCAACTGTCCCTTCTTCCTCTCTTCACAGAAAAAACATCCAAAGTTTTATCAAGTTTGTGCTTAGGGACAATAGAGCCCAGTTCAGTTCAGAGCCCAGCTTCTGCATATAACCTGTTTTGGTTAGGAACAGGAGCAAAAAACCCCAACTTTCCTAATTACACAACCTCTCAACTCAAGTACCTCTGCAAGCACAAAGCTAAGAGTGATACAAGAGTAAGGATGGTCCTTGACCCACAAATAGCTCATTTTGTTCAAAAAGGGAATTAAACCCCATGGAAGGTTTGTGCTGTTGACCTGTTGAGCGTGGGGCAGGCTGCCCCTCGAGTAGCAGAAGGCAGGTTGCTCTTTCTTTGGTGCTTTTCACACAAGAATGTTTGAATTAACCTCCTCAGAGTGTTGTTCCTCCCAAGCCTCAGCTCCGCTGCAGCATTGCACGAGTGGAGCTAAATTCAAACTAACACCTGGAGTGGGTTAGGGGCATGGAAAATGTGCAAAGAAATGCTTTAATCGTAATTAATATTTAGAATAAAGGTAATGAAGGTTAGCCAAGTGGCTTTACTTGTTCACTTTTTGTTCCTCCAAACCCCCTTTCTCTGGGATTTCCTGAAGGGCTCTGTGACAGTGCAGGGCTTTGTCCAAGCAGCAGCAGGACATCGGTGTAGGATGTCCAGTGGCCCTGGGTGCCAGCCAAGGAAAAGGAAAGGAGCTCTTCCCGAAACAAAGCAGCTGAGTGTGTTCCCAAACTGCCCAGGGGGTCGGCCGCACCGTCGTCCCTCCCTGGGAACATCCCCGGAATTCTCTTTGCTGGTTCCCACTCTGGGCAGTCTGTGCTGCTCCTTCCCTGCACAGTTCATAAGGGGAAAGGACTTTAGAAATGTCCACATCGTCCTGAATGGTTTTGTGTCTCTTCTAATCTGCTGCTCCTTCCCCTCCTATCACACCGTGGTGATTTTCCTTGCACCAGCAGCTCTTCCATAGTAATGTTCTTTTCCCTTGCATATTACCCTTACTTGATTTTTTTTTTCCTTATTTTTTCCGGATTTCTTGGTACTCAGAGTGGAACTCGATATCTTTCTTTAAGTCTGTTTTTGGATCAGAGACTGGCTGAGTATGACAGGAATTTATACCAGGGACTGATTGTGTTTGTTTCAAATAGAAGTGACCTATGGGAAAAAGGATTTATTGAAAGGTAATGGCATTTGCTGCTAGTCCAGAACTGAAGGGAGCTGCAGGGTCACTCAGTTCAGTGGAAGGGGCAGAAGATTTAAAATGGATGGAGTAGATTAAGACCATCATGTTCAGATACCTATTTTTCCACTTGAAGCAAAGAAAATTCTAGTGGGACTGGGGAAAAAAAAATCCAAACAAAAACAACAAAGACACAGCCAAAAGGGTAGAACGTATAACAGTATCTTTAAAACTACTAAATGGAAAAGAAATGGGGATGGCTAATTGTACAAAATATATTCTGCAATGTTTTCTACCAAGCAAGTAAATAAATCATTCACTTGCTTTAATTTTTAAGTGCAACAGAATAAAAGTGAAGATGATCAGCTGGAGAGAAAAGGAACTTTCTTGGTCTCTTGAATGTGTACACCATTTTATAAATGTAGTTTCATGAATGGATATTCGGAATTAAATGTATTTTTTAGATTCCTGTACTGGAGATGGGTATTTCCCCTTGAGAATTAAGACGTACTTAGAATGGATAAATCTTACTGTTGAATATTTCCAGATTGAGGGCACTGAGGGTGATCAAGTTATTTTTATATTATGACTGCTTGATTTAATTTGTTTTCTGAAAATTTGAGGATGCCCCTACTGAAATTTCTGGGAATTGCTGATTCTGAAGTCTTAACTATTTCCTTCCAAAACAGGGAGGTTTTAGAACTTTGTGCCTGTATGTATCTTGTACGTATGCTTTTGTGTGTTCCTAAAAAGTCCAGAGGACTGCTGATTTTTAGGCATTTCATCAGTAAAAAACATGCATGGAGGGGTTTTGTGTTTATGGGTTTTTTGGTAGTTTTTAAGATATTTTTTGTTTACAAGTTCCTTCTCTTTTGAAATAAATTTCCTTTTTTTTTTTTTTTAACTGAGGTCAAGCTAGTCTTAAGAAACTTGCAAAAATCAAGAGTGTAAAGATTGTGTTTTTAAAGGCAGTGTTTCAACCACTGAAACAGTGGAGAATGACCTTGTTTTTTGCAGTGTTCCATAATTTTCTAAATGAGGCTCTATGTGGTTATGACCTTATTAAATCAGTAAAATCATAATCTGAATAATTTACTAGTATGAGGTAATCATAAGGACACTTTTAAAAAAAATAATTTAGTTTTGGAGTCTTTAAAATAAATTTTATGCTTTGGTAATTTGAAGAAATCATAAAAATTATTACAATTAAGGAAGTGGTTAATAATGTATATCTTGTATAGCTGCATTATGGAAACCAAAGTAACTCCTGGTTTAATTGTAGAAATGTTAAATTTTAGTGGTGGCAGGCTCACCATGGAGGGATTAATCATGGAATCAGAAAATGGGGCTGACTTTCTGCTTGACAAGGAATTTGAAATATTTGGGGTTGGGGGCTGGAACAGCCCTGGTGGCTGCACTTGGGGACATCTCAGAGCTCCCAGAGGGACCCCAGGGGCTGTGGGGCTGCAGAACAGACTCTGCCAACCTATTTAGGGTCAGAACGAACCTGTCTGTAATGCCTAAAACAGGGCTTACCTGAAACAGAGGCCAGGCAAAGTTCGGAGAATAAAAAGCAAATAAATTTATTAAAGGCCTTTAAGTTACATTCAGGGCAGATAGAGCCCACCCAGGGGCTACACCCAAAATGGACACTGAGTCACGAGTTCTTCACATTTTGTAAGTTCTGTCCACTAACATATTGAGCCTCAATTCTCCAATTACACCTTCAGGTGATGGTGTCAACCACCCCAAGCCTGCTCCCCCAATTCACTGTTGGTTACATATTTTGGGGCTCTGAGGCAGTGAATTGTCCTTGGCTTTTCCACTGAGAGCAATGTTTTTTCTAAAACACTGGGAACAGAGGTTTTAGTGCTTTATATGGAGCCCAAAGCTACACACCAGAACTACAGACACATGAAGAATAGAAGCTAAAAATCCTTAAGGCATCGTCTGGAGCCCCAGGGCTGTGGAGTTCACCCCCAGGGTGGCCAAAGGGCTGCAGGAATTGGTAGGGACCATGGGCCAGGTCAGCTCTGTGATGCTCCCCAGAAACAAGAGCATCACGTTTTGCAAAATCCTCCTTACTCCTAAGTGATTTAGGGCTGCACACATCAGGGGCAGGGCAGACTCTGCTCAGAAGGGAAGTCACCCCAAGTGTAGAGTTCCCGACAAGATATAACTCAGAGCTGCTCAGTGAATTTGCTTGGAATTTGCTATGGACATTTATCTTTACAAGCTCTGCTGACACGGTCATTGCTGTCCATAGTACTGAATAAATTAAAACAAACAAAAAAAAAAAAAACTATTTCAAAAAGGCAGAATTTCTCTTTGAATGATGAGCTGTCCCAAGAGAGTAACCTGGAGAAAGTAACCACATAGGATTATTTAACCAAGGGAACAACAGGGGAAGGAAGGTAGGAAAAAGAAGGGAGAAAACACAGTGCGACTGCAGAAAGAGTTAAGCCATTTTTCTATTTACATGGTTTATTTCACAAGTGTCTGACTCATTGGGCATAACCAGCACAGTTAAATTACAAAATTACTATTTGGTTCTTTTTTATTGACTACAATTCAAAGCTGCTTCAAGCCTTCCAAATTTAATCCCCCCAGCTCTTTGCCAAGAACATTACCTTTTATTTTCAGCATTAAACTGAGTGAGATACCCCTAAGGCTACATGTGAGCTCACCCTCCATGATAGGAGCTAACAGAGTGTATCAATTGTTCATGATTTCCTATTCTCCTGTAAATTGGGAGAGGCGGGAGAAGCACTGGAATGCGAATTTTGTGCTGTCAGCAGTTCCTCTGCAGGCTCTGGCTCAGGCAGAGCATGGCGAGGTAATTAATTGGGGGATGTTTGCAGCTCCTCACTCGCCGGCCCCGTTTAGCAGCCTGTCAAAACCAAACTAATCAGCCCAGCGCGTGCATTTTGATATGCTTACTTTACTTTGACTTTTGGGATGCTCTTTCTCTCCCCCCTCCGTGGTTCCACTGAAGTTAAGAGGCTGCCATGAGACAGTTAATAGGGAGGAAAAGGCCTTTTCAGAGACATCACACAGCCTCTCGGTGAACCTTTGAGTCGCTTTGTGTCCTGGCAAATCCTCTGGGTTAAAAGTAGCAGAGATCTTTATGAGCATATTTTGAGTATTTGTCCTCCTCATGCTTCACCTCCTCTTCTCAGATGAGGAATTTTCTTATTAGTTGATTGGGTTGCAGGTGTGAAATGTTTATTTATAACCATAATTGCTTAATTATAGTATTTTTTATTTGTGGAAATGAGTGCTGAACTTATAGGACGAATTTTAACAGGTGCCTTCTCAGGGATATTTTGAAAGTCAAGCGCTAAATCTGTTTTTAATGGAATTATATTTTAAAATTCTTCCTCCGGTGTTGAGGAATCGCTGTTTAACAGCAAAGAATGGATGTGGCACTCAGTGCCATGGTTTAGCTGATAAGGTGGGGCAAGGTCATAGGTTGGACTTGATGATCTCCAAGGTCTTTTCCAACCTAGCTGATTCTGTGATTCTGCAAAAATAGTCAGATGAAAATATTTCAAAATCTATTTATTTTTATTTCTAAAAGAAACCGTAACTTTTAGCCACTCCCCTCCCAGCATTTTTTCTATTTTATTCACTACTATAGACACTATTTTCCAAAATGGCCCACAACGGATTTTGACTTTTCTAATGTTTGCAAAGATAATTTTCCTTTACAATTTGATACTGTTTTGAGTTTAAGATGGAGGTCGGGGTGAGGATATGGTTATGAGGAAACACACGTATGAATAAGTTCAAGCAGTTGCATACATCAGTGATTTCTATCCCATCAATAATGTGTTTAGTCTCTGCACATCTCTGTGGTGTGTGTGGGTGATGTGGCATTAACAGCACTGCAGTTATTGGAAACCTCATGCTTCCTCGTCAACTTCTCCAAATTGTTTTGAAATCTCTTTCCAAAAACAAATAAAATCTGAAGAAATGTGATTTGTTTTTGAAGCTGTCCCTGCTTGCATAGGGAAGGACACTGTGGTGTGTGTAAAAAACCAAAGTGTTGCAAGAGTTGAATCACAGAAAGGATGTGAGCACTGACAGAGACTGTGTACAGCTGTGCAGGTATGATAGATATTAGTTTAGGAGTTCATGTATGACCATTGCAACTGAAGATGAATTATTCTGGGAGGGTGGTGAGGCTCTGGCACAGGTTCCCAGAGCAGCTGTGGCTGCCCCTGGATCGCTGCAAGTGTCCCAGGCCAGGTTGGATGGAGCTTGGAGCACCCTGGGATAGTGGAAGGTGTCCCTGCCCATGGCAGGAATTGCCCATGTTTGTTAAAAAACTGACTCTAGTGTCCTCTCCTATTTCATTTTGGCCATATATGTTTCGGGAGAGTTCTTTCATTTGTTTAAGGGATTTTTGTGGGGTTTTTTTAGCAGTCATGTCATTTGCTTCTTCTCCTGACAGTCACAGCTAACAGGTGATGCCTTCTACCTTTGCAAGAGCTGATAAGTCTCTGGGAATCACTGAGGTGAACTGTGCACAGATAGGAAGCTTTTACTGCCAGCAGAAGTTATTGTGTTTGCAGCTGGTGTAGATTTTCCAGGGAGAATCATAAATAAGTAAAGCTGTGTAGTCTACACCTCAGAAATAATCATGGATTTTTTGGTAAAAATTGAGATTCAAATTAGAGGTTGATACATGACAGTGTCTTCAGTACCTCTGTTTGCTGGAGGACTGATAAAACGGCATTTGTTGCCAGTATTGAATATATATATATATAGATAAATAAGGTTTCTGTTCTTGGGATTTTATGACATTCTTAAAAAAAAGTATTTCAAAAAAAACCAAAAAAAAATCCCCCAAAAAACCACAAAAAAACCTCAAACCCACAACTCAAAGCCTCACTGAAGGGAAAAGCTCCAAAAGTAAAGTAACAAGAGGGAAAAAGAAATGAGATTGTATGATTCAGAGGCTGATCTCCAGAGATCTGAGACTATTTTCCAGTTCTGGTTGTAAGTCTTGTCTAGGTTCGGGAATTGATTTTTCACCCAAATCAGTGGAAGGCTCGTCTCCAGTGTGTCCCTAGCAGAGAAATTCACAGTGCAGTTTCCTTTTATTTTCCTTCCAGCTCAGTGTGAGCAGACATTCCCTTCTCTGAACAGGCCTTCAAGAGATGGGTGTAATCTTAAATATCAAATTCCAAATATCAAAATACCTCATGCAAATAACTCGCATTGTGTTTCAAGACTTTGGTAGGTTCGAATTAAAGGAAAGTGACATTTATTTACCAGAAGGGATATTTTGAACAATTTACGGAATATTGTGATAAATGCTGCTTGACTGTTGGACGACAAAGAAATGTAAACAAGTAATGAAATTGTGTAGGAGGTGGACATGTTTTAGCAATCCATGAAATCTCCAGGTTCTCTGATCTCTATTTTAAGTTTTTTAAGAGTGAAACCCCAACCCAAGTGCTCTACCCAGGTGTCATAGGTGGTATTTGTCTGTTGTTATTTAACAGGTAATCCCAGCCTATCAAGCTGTCATTTTTAACTATGTTTCCTGTCACTGCTTTGTTTAATCATTCACCTTTTCCCATTTCACTTGAGCTGAAAGGAAACACACAGCGAGAATTTTGAGATTGGCTCTTTGGAGGAGGAAATGCTGAGCAGGTTTTGTTTGGTGGCCGACAGTGCCAAACGGAGTCATTATTCAGTGCACACTCAGAAATCACACAGATATCAGGTAGCCTTATGTGCTGCCAGCACTCCACTCACTCCCCAGCTTCAAACTCTCTCAATTTCGTTAGAAAGCAGTCCTTATCTGAAATATTTATAGCTGCATAACTGATCCCTGGAGTTTTTTACTGTGCTGCTGGAGCTCAGCCACTGAGCATCCTCGCTGAGCGCTCTGGTTTTGTCACTCTGGTGTTGACCAAGCTGCCACTGGGGCTGAGACGTTTGTGGCAGAGCAGGGACCTGCAGCAGAGCTCAGGTGTTCATGGAACTCATGCCCCTGATGGGAGTCACTGACTCCCATCTCGACATGCACAAATCCAGTTTAAGGAAGAAAACTCATAAGGAAAGGTTTTCAGCACAAAGAGTCTCCTTGAGAGCTCTCTGGAGCCTAACAGAAAAATCAAGGGTAAATATTTGCTGTCTCTAACCTTTTCAAATGAAATATAAACTTTGTTAGACTCTTAAAAGTAAAGGAACATGAGCTGCAATTTGTACACTTTTGTTTTCAGCAGCTTGGGAGATAAGGTTAGAGATCATTGGGATAAATGAATAGCAAGTGATGCTACACTTCCTGGTAAAGACTACGAAATTTTAAGTGTCAGAGTTTCCTTGGTGTATTTTGAAGTCTCCTCTGGCTTCAGAAGAATGACAATGGCAGTGCCTGAAGGCTGGGCCATGGCCACTCTGTTTTCTTGGTTCAGAGTGGGACATGAGCTGCTGCACAAAAAGCAGAGGCAGAGGAAATCCCACCTCTGGTGTTGTGAACTGGGAGGAAAAAGTGTCCAAATTGTGAAGATGAAATGTATTAGCTCACACCACTGAGGTTACCTTGTGCTTCTCTGGGATCTTTGTAATATGAGTTTAGGAATTATAAGGACCTTAGATACAGCACTGCCACACCACAGCCTTAGAATGTGAAGATGGATTGCATTTTTAAAATGTGTTAAAGTACGTGGAAGAAAAATAGTGAGAAAAGGAGAAAAGGTGAGGGGACACTGCATGGGTAAGTACACAGACATAGGATTAAGCCCAGAAGAAAATGAAGGTGCAAGAAAATATCCTGTTTTAAAGGTTGGCAGGGCAGAAAATGACTTGGAGAACAATCAAAGAAACTGTTTCCTTCGTTTTTTCAAAAAACAAGACTGCCTGCTTGCCTTTTAAACAACATCAACAACAGAAAAGAAATAATCTCTAAAGCAGGGACTCAGTTAGACCCTAAGCTTAGCAAAAAGAAATTGTGTTAATTCATTAGAGAAGTATGATTTAAAGTAAAAAATATTCATCTTGCTTGGCTTTGTTCCTGCCACATGTGCTGCAATAATCTAAGGTTGTATAATACAGATATTCCAGAAGGGTATCACTCTTTTATTCAAAAATATCAAAAGCAGATAATCCATCATTTTTAAAGTTTAGGTCAATACTTAAAATAGCCATCTAGTAATGTGAATAATTACCTGTTTAGAGATTCTTTCAGTGCTCTGGTTAATTGTGTAAGAGTGAGCCCATTAAAGGAAATGTCTGTGTACCAGATTGTCTGAAGAAATGAGGTTGCACCAGGGATCAAGTACAACTTAGGAAAAAAAAAATCTTTAGTACAATCAGTAATGGGCAAAAAGAAGAAGAATCCAATTTGACTTTCAGATCTCAGGTTGAGGTTGAGCTCAAAGTTAAAACAACTTTGAATTTGCCAAGACTTCTGATAAATCTTTAGGGAAAAATAAATTTGATGCCTCAGGATATGAGGGGTACCATTTTGATTTTACAGAATGATTCTGTGAGTTGAGCTAAGTTGGGAAATGTTTTTTTGTGAAATAATTTTGATATATTTTCCAATTTTTAATACGGTACTGTACTTTAATCATGTCCTCAACTTAGCGCAGGTAAGCAGCTCGCAGTCCAGAATTTAGAATGACATTAAGTATCGCCTCTGCAGCAAACCCTGCAGCTTTAAGCCTGCATTCACACAACGAGATTAATAAGACTTAAAGCTGCATTTGGGAGTTCTGCTGTGCTGCTGAAGTCCCTCAGTGGTTTCTTTAGCGGCTCGAGCCCCCTTGAAGCGCTCACGAGGTGCCTATTGCTTGTGCCCAGAGCCTGTGCCTCTCCAGGCGGGGATGGAATGGCTGCTGGAGCTCCTCCTGGGCTAGGGCAGAGTGCTGCTCCAGGAAAGGCAATGCTAAGCTTGTGTTTGTGGCTGTGACACACGAAAAAGTCACCCCTGTCACCAGAACAGCTTCATTTGTGATTGTGCTGTGATTACAGAGCAGAGGCTCCTCAGCAAACCTTTCCCTGGGTTTTTGTTTGGATTATGTCTTTTCACTCTTGGCTGGAAATTCATAACTGAGGCAAATATGCCATTAAACCTATTTATTCCGTTCTTGGGTTTTCCCTGTCCTTAAGCAAACACTGGTTGTGCTACTTGGAGTGTTTCAGAGTACACTGCAAGACTGTAAACACCTACATTTAATTTTACTAACTCAGAACTGCAGATCTTCACAGCGAAAACATTCTGATTTGTTAAAGTCTGAACATAATCAGTGTAATAAGTAGGGGTAGATACAATTTTAAATCATCTTGGAATATAGTCGATAAAAATCACTTTTGACAGATTAGATTTATATTTGCAGTAATTCATAATAAAATAAGACTTTTATATTCAATTAATAAGTAAATTTTTCATCTCCACAGTAAAGTACTTGAAGATTTTGAATAAGTTGTAGAAAATCAAGTATTGCTTTAGTACTGCTGAGAAGAATAACTTGCCCAGACAGAGATTCTGTTTGCAGTAGGATTTACCTGAGCAATCTCTGTAATCTTAGAACACAGTTTGGAATTTTCCATCCACAATTTGTACACACAGGTAGGAGCAATCATCACTCAACCATTTTCAGATGATGAGGTTTATATTAAAAATCGAACAAGAATGTTCTTTCAATTTATTCTTTCTCTTATCAAAGTAAGTGGGGGAAAGATTAAAGTGAAAAAGGAATGTGTTAAGAGGTCAATAAACTCAGACCTGTTGTTAGATAAAATCCCTGGGTTCTTGTATCAAGATCCTCCAGGGCATTTACCGTCATCAGGTAGGAGATGAGATTAACTACAAATAACCAAACCCAGCTGAGTAAAACACTCAGCGAAAGACTTACCACAAAGCTTCGTTGCAACATTTCTGGAAAAATAAATGGATGAAATGACAAAGTGTATTTTTAATGTTCCTTCCCTAGGATTACATAGTACTTAATCTCCTTGGAAATTATTTTTCTAACCTGTAGAAGTTAGATATATAGTTATATATCTGTATTTTTAGTGTAGTTTCCCCATACATAAATGCCAACTTCTAGCTCACAGGCTCTGAGTAAATAATATTTCTGAGTAATTCACATCTAGAAATTTCTGGTAATTCACATCTTGTGCTTCAAGCTGTGAGCACAATACTAACTTCTGTTTTATGAACATGAGAAAACCGCTTATCACATGAAATCAGAACTTATCTCATGCTAACAGATGGGGAAATCCCTTCCATACTTCTGAGTCAGGAACCCACCAGAGTATTATTATATGCTCAAAAAGCTATCTTTAGATATTAGGGGGGGAGGATTGTTTTTGTCAGGGACTCCTTAGAATGTGAAGGTTTGGGGTTTTCCTGTGTTATGATAAATGCTTGCAGTATGCTTTTACAGAGAAGTGGATTTGTGTACAGAGAAAAAAAGGTGTTTTTTCCTCAGAAGTGTTAGAGCAAAATTTTCTAAAATTAGATTCTTTCAATTCTGGGTTTTTGTTTGTTTTTCTTTTTCATTTTTTAAAAAATATGACTTTTAGGAATAAAAGATCAAACTCAAATGTTTGCTAAAGATTTTGAACTTTTAAGCATTTTGTCTGCATGATCTTTCTCAGATTGTTTGCAGCTAGGATTGCATGTTTCTCTTACTGTTATTGTTTTATGGCTCTCCATTGTATGCAGAATTAATATTCACACATCAGACAGTTGAATAAGTGTAATGGATTTTATTTCGGATGGGGATACAGAATCCTTGACTTTCAGATGGTGGTGGGTTGACCTTTGCTGGCTGCCAGACCCCTCTGAGCCACTCCTGCTCCGTCTCTGCAGAAGGTCAGGAGGAGAGAATAAGATAAAAAAGCTCCTGGACCATGGTAAAGACAGGGAGATCACCTATCAGATACCAGGGGCAAAACAGGCTCAACTTAGGGAAGATTAATTACATTCATTGCAATTAAAAATGGAGTTGGATGTTGAGAAACAAAGACAAAACCAAAAATAACTGACCCCAGCACCTTTTCTTTCCAAGCTCAACTTCACTTCTTCATTCTCAGTTCCCTCCTCCTCCCCCAGCCCCAGGGACACAGGGGGAGTGGAAATGGAGTTTTGTGTCCAATCTGTATTTAAGCAGTGAGTGTAAAAAATGAGGGGTTTCATATTCAGCATTGAATCCTTTGAGCCTAGAGACTTTGAACCCCTGAGCACTTATGTGATTTCAGATTCTCCTGATGTTTTTCAGTACAGAAATGTAAGTCTTTGGGAAGGGGAATGTGCAGTTGAGAATGTGCTCCCCACAGCAGAGGGAGGGAGCAGCAGTGTGAGTGGAACTGAGGTTCACAGGAAAGAAACGCTGCTCATCCCAGTTGGGACTTTCCTGGAAATGTTTTTGAGACCAGCATGGGAGTTCCTTGAGAGCCAAATCATTTTACTTTGCTTTTTTTAAAAATAAAAAAACATTATTGGAAAGAGCAAAATCTATTCCAGTCTAATCCAAAGCACTTCTCCCTAGCTCCTTTTTTTCCGAATAGCAGTAAAGAAACCTGAATGAGGATAGACTCGCTGAGGAATATTTCTTCCACATTAAATTGTATGATTATAGTTCTTCTTCATCATCACTGATAAGAAAAATATTTCTTGGAACCTGAAGTCTGACTTGAGATGGCACTGATAAAGCACCCAGCCTGACTGAATTTTTATTATTTCACCTGTTCCAAGTTTAATTTAAAACCTGTGACTATCTTAAGCTTTTTAAAAGATCTCTTTATCTGGGTGTATTTTTAAACTCTCTGAAATGAAAGACTCTTGATGGATGATATGGTGAGGATGAATCGCTCTTGAATCATATACATCATGTACTACATCTTTTATGTAACTTGAAACAATGAATGTGAGCTTGGCTGTGACAGTCAGATTTTTACTTCACCTATCAATAACAAGTCTCATAATGCAAAATTTTAAAAAGGCAGAAAAGGAAATTGTGTGGATATTATTCAGGGAGTTTTTACACAGCACAGTTTAATTATTTGCTTCAGTAATGTTAAATAATTATTTCAACGTGGAAAGCCCTCACAATCCCATCCCTTCACAAACTAAATGGTTTCATTACCAGTAACTAATTTACAAGGCAATTTCAAAGTCTCATGATTCCTTGTCTGCCTGAGATTTACATTCTCTAATAAAAGGCCCTGGTTAGGAGATATGAATTAACAACTCATTAAAAGGAGAACATGCATTTGGTATCTTTATTTTCTGTGCTCACCCTCCCTGCTGGAGCAGCCCTGCCTGCTCCTGTCCCTGGGCAGGCAGAGACTCTTACAGCTTCTGCACGTTTTGATGCCTGTCAGGGGCTGAGGAAAAAAGCTTTCTCCTGCCTAAACATAAGCTACTTCAGGATTTTTTTGATCCTAAGAAGATAATTCTGTTGCTGTTTTTTTTGCCTCCCCCCTCCTACCCCAGAGTCTGGTTCTGGCCTTGGGCTTAAATTTGTTTCTTCCTGAAGAGAATGAATACTCTTTTTGAAGACCCCATATGTATTTCTGGCCTCAGGTCTAACTTTATTTACATCATTAATGATTTCATCCGTATCAGGGATCTAAAGTCAAATTTCTGGCTACTTCAACAGCAATCTTTTTGTAACTTAAAAAACCAGAAGGAACAACTGTGGTATCTTTGCTCTGTTTCAGTGTTCAAGTCCACCCCTTCAATTTTGTCTGCACTTTTAAGCAAACATTTAGTTCTGCTGCTCTCAGCAAAATTGTGGTGACCTTTAATACCTTTGAATCCCCATACTTTCTCCCTTACTTTGCTTCATCAAAAGGAAAAAAAAACCAACAAAAAAACCTCTAAAACAAATCTAGTTTGATCTTTTAAGGTGTTCGGAGAATGGAGAGAATGGAGAGAATTCATTGAAGCAAAATAGAACCTTCTCTTCTGCCGTCACCAATGCTTTAAAGGTGCTCTCAAACTCCTCCCTAGCTTGTGTGTGTGTGCGTGAACACAAACTTGCCCAAAAATTGCACAATTTATGTGTTTTGAATCACACAGAATGAAATCTCTTCGTTGATTTAACAAAACATAGCTAATTACGGTCAGAGAAGTGTCCCTTAGGGATCAGCACCGCAGCAGAGCAACCCAAACTGCAGGCACTTGGAAAACACCAACAAACACCTGAAATCCCATCCTCTCAGGGCACATTCCCATCCTCTCGGGGCACATTCCTGTAGATGCACTCTTTTGAAAGTCTTTCTCTTCTTTCTCATGGAGAATGGAGATAAGTTGCATTTTTGTGCTTTTCTAATCTCTTTGTTTTGGTACTGGATGCCGTAGGGCTGTAGCTAATCATCTTGAGGGGTGGAAAAATGCTGACCAATAGTTGTTAGATTATTAATGCATATATAAAGAAAGTATTGTAAATAAAGTTTGCTCTTTCGCCATCTTGCATGCTGCCTGCCTGACTTGCCTGTGAGCTTCTACGAATCTCCACGAATCTCAGAAAAATCGCAGCCAACACATTCCCATCCTCTGGGGGCACGTTCCCATCCTCTGGGGGCACGTTCCCATCCTCTAGGGGCACATTCCCGTCCCATCCGCGGATGGCACCTGAGCCCAGGCCCCAGGGATGCTGTGAAACTCTGCCCACACTCTCACAAACACATTTTCCATCCATCTGAACTCCAGTTTTCCATCAGAACTGCAGAGCAGCTGCATCAACTGAAGCCACTGCCTGTTTGATTAATTTAAGAGTACTTGAGCAGCTACCCAAATCAACTTTAAAACCACGGTACTGGAGGGATAATGTGGGTTTGTTTTTCATTTCTCAAATAGCTCTTTGCTTTTGATGTTGCCATGTGCAAGTGAGAAGAATGGCAGCCCAGCACCAAAGTTTCCCTGACTTTCAGAAGGAGGGATTTGTGAGCATTTCTGGCAGTTTGTTCTTGTTACCAGCCCCAAAATTGATAGGGATTGGTTTGAAGATATCCAAAGAATCTGGAACAAGAATAATAACAAAAAAGTGTCAGCTCTGTGCGTGCTAATGGAAGATGACTTTTAACTTCTTTGCTCACACTAACTAAACATCAAATATCTTTATCCCCCTCAAAGTGACCAAAAGATGAATTTCAAACCCATAATGGCATTAAAATGCATCAGAAACGAAAAGAACATAAGGATTCATCATTGGTCAGAAAACAAAAGTGCTTTTAAACTATCAAGAGCACAGTATATGCTATTCTCATTTTTTCCCTACTTCAAGTTTCTGAAATATTTATTAAGGAATAATCTGCAGAATAATGAATATTGCTTTCTTATAGAAGTACAGAATGTATGCTATATTTCTGCTATAGCATCTTATTAAATATGGATGTTGTGAGTTTCTAGTCACTTTGGGGCCAGCTACTGACTGCTCTGTCTTTTAGCAAACAATGCTGGTTCAGTTGAGGTAAAAAACCTGAAGCCATTAGTTCAGTGATGGCTTCTCAACACTAAAAAAAAAAAATTCTTTCTCTCTCTTCTCTCTTTTGATGGTTTGGTGATATTAGAAAGTTACATCCAATAGGGTACAACTCACTGTCGAAATAAAAGATTGATTTAATTTTTGAAAATATTAAATGTTTCAGCAGAAAGGTCTTGTGCTAATCTCAGTAGTTAAGCACATAATTCCTTAGCAGGTAAACAACAAAACAAAAGAGTGGTAAAAGAAAGTACCTAGGATGTATTCATATAGTAGTAAAGCAAAAAAAAAAAAGGCCATTACTAAATTTTGGCCACAAAATTGTAAGAGAAGCTACTTCAAACTCAGAGAAAAAAAAAAAGAGAAGACACAGCATCTTTAGAGGCTGTCACAGCTCCACTGTCTTATCACGCTATCCAATAATTCCTACTGGGATAGGCACAATGTGTCCCCAGTGGCTTCTGGGAACCAAAATATTCCTGCAGACATGTCAGGAATGTCTGCCTCCCTGAATCACAGCTCCAGTTCTGTCTACTCAGAGCAAAATGCAAAAAAACAGATATTGCCTGATTTAAATTACTTGCTGAATCACCGTGACTGCATTGACTGACGTTTTGAAAATCTAAAACAAATGTTCAGTTTTATTTAGGATTTGGGATTTTCATAATGTTTTATTTTCTATGTAATAAACAGCTGAAGGAAGCAAGTCACCAGCATATTAGCTGGGACTTTCAAATTTGCAGAATGTACTTATAGAAACCATTATTAATGAAGTAATTGATACAAGTATCATCTATCAATATCCCTCTGATAGAGCATCGCTGCCGAGATGAGGATTTTGCTGTTGGTACCAAAGGTTCATTTCAGATCTATGCCGGGGTATTTTTAATTGGATAATTTGGTATTGCTAAATTAGGGAAACACAATTTGAATCTTTTTAGACCCTGCTTTTTTTAACCAAGTGCAGCTGTCTGTTACTGAAAATCTGAATTAATGCCCCTGCTTTATTTACATACACCGTGGGAACAATGCCATTTAAGGCTGATTCTGTTAAATCACTGTTGCTCTTGTGACAAACACAGTTGGTTAAAGGGTCCTTCCATCAAAGCCTTCCCTTACTGTGATTATTCAAGGCACTGCTCAAATTGCCTTCATAAATATCCAGCTGCAAGAACTCGAGCATCAAGGTGTGATCTATAGACAGCAGCAGCTTCTGGAAATGGCTCCTGGCTGGGATCTAAACTTTGCTATAAATAATGCTCTCAACTGCCTTTCCCCCCACGGTATTTACAGCACTAACTGGGAATTTCTGCATTTGCCACCCCTTTTAAAAAACTTTGCAGTCTCTTGTCTAGTTTTTTATAAGCAGCACTGACAAAGGGAAAATAGCAGTTAAAATAGAATTGAAGTCTTTAGTTTTCAAATACTGTGAAACAATCTTGATTTCTAAAAAACCAATTCTTGCTAAAGCACACTGTCAGAGTGGGAAGACTTTGAAAAATTAATAATCTTTATGGGACAGGAGGTTTGCTTGTCAGTATTAAAGCCCAGAACTGGGTTGGTTCTTGTGTATCATTGATCAGCTGAAGAGGCCAGAGAAAAAAAGCTGATTAATTCCTACATGAAAGTTTTACACAGAGGTTCTTTAAACAATAATTAACAACATTTGATGAAATTTCAGAGGAAGGAAGGATAAACATGCCTATTCAGAACTAGAACATATAGATGAATTCTGTTTATTTGATCCTTTAGTAATTCTGACTCTCTCCCATTTGTTTATTTTCTCCCATCACACTTGCTAGTTCATTTTCCAGTAGCAAAACTTCTCCTTGGTAGTCTGTAAGTTCCTTTAATGTTTTGAGTACTTCAGTAGTACTTTCTTGATAGTACTTTCTTGACTTTCTGTCAATAAACTGGTGACTTTCTTCCAAACCTGCTGTGCTGGGTTTTTCTTTCGAATTTTCCCTTCTCACCAGGAAATGTGGTATGTGCATCATGGCGAGAGCAAGGCAGTAACTTTGTGAAGAGAATTTTTTTTTGTACATCTGAATGAAAGCTGAGGTGCCAAGGCCAAATGGTGAATAATTTCAATATTTTGGAAGGAAATCTGAATTTAGTTAGTCCTGTGCCATATGAAGTGCAACTGTGAGCTAAATGTAATTGTGCTGTGCAGTTTGGTTCTTGCTGTGGAGCCTTAGCTCCAGCCCTGTCCGCTGTGAAGAGAGTCCCAGGGTGTTTTTGTCACCTGCAGCTCTGTAGCAGTGCTGGAGTCGGTGACAAACAGAAATCGAGTGACAAAAATTCCACTGCACAATCAGGAGGTGAAAACAGCCTGGAGAGGATTTGACAGTAAAGTAAATGATTAATTAAAAAAAAGAAGGCTATCTGCTTGTCTGTGGTATCTGAGAGATCAAATGGGGGAGTATCGAATGGCATCTGCTGAGCTAAGAAATTGTGATTTAGTTAAAGACAAGATTTTACACATGGATTCTGCTTTGTAATACAGTGAAGGTGTGATGGAAGGGTGTGTCCTGGAAATGAAAGCTTTTGCTTAATTTCCCTTGGTAACAGACTTTAAACACTGCCACCTTTTTTGTTAAACTGATGGAGTTTACCTTGAATGACAGAGCCGGAGATGGATACGAGCAGTGCTGAATGAAGCAACTTTTGAAACATTTGGGATGTCCTTATTTAAACCCTCATATCCATAATTTATATCCCACATCTGAGTTTTCCATTCTCAGAGCTTCTGGGCAGTTTATAAATCAGCAGCATCTCACACTGTCAGAGTTTAGCTGATACTGTGAAGTGTCCTTATGTATCAAACCCATCCCTTGCATTACGTTCTGTATTTGTCTGTTGAGAAATGAGGGTAAAAGAAAGATTGTTTGAAGTCATTTTGAGGCCCTTGATGATTTTGGTTGTTGGACTGGTTTGTTTTTTTTTCCTTTTGTTTGCTTTTTTAATGAGCACTAATGGGACGATAGGTAGCTCTGTATTTAGCTTTTAAGTTGTCATAAAACCTTAAAATGAAAATTAGTGTCATGCTTGTTCTGAAAGACTATGTATGGCTTATTGAACTCCCTGAGTGCATCTTGGTTTTTGTAATAGTTCTGTGTTCAGGCCTAAGGTCCCTTAGAGTCTTTTTACAAATTATAAAAATCTGCTTTCCTAAGAGGTATATGTAAATTGAGACCACAAAATCTTTGTTAAATCATGTTACCAAGATTACATTTGCCTGACAAAATATCACTGAGAAGTTGATTTTTTGAGTACTGAATTTCCTAAGGAAGAAATTTACAGATAGAGAACAGTTTTTGAAGTGGAGATCTTACATTAGTGACAGATATTTCATTATTGAGGCTGTCACTTGTTGACTAAATGGGCTTTCTGTTGAAAAGAATGGTTCATTTTCTTCATGACACTGCTGCTTAAAGTGCAGCACTGAGAGGCTCAGGGAGAGGTGCAAAACTGAAACCTGAGAGGGGCACTTTTGGAAGAGCAAAGCTTAGGGCCTGTTTGTGTTTGCTGCTTGTCAAAGAGTTCCTTCTGTGCCTTACTGGCTCCAGCAGGCAGCACTGGCCTGGTTTGTGGAATTCATAACCTCTGCTGGGTTTGGGATATGAGCAGAGGGGATTTGGCTCCGAGGGAGGGCTGGGCAGTGCTGCACCTTGCCTGTCCTTCTGAGACACTGGGGCTGCTGAGGGCTCGGTCATCACTCACGGCTGCTGCCTTGAGAGTGAAACCAGACTGAGTCAAGCACACATTGCCCCTTTGGGTCCCACCGGAGGGGCAGCTTTAGGTGTGCCCAGGTGGAAATTTGCAGCTCAATGCAATGAGGTCACACCTGAGCTGATTCCTGTGCTGAGGAATGAATGGCTCAGAGGTTCTGCTCTTCTCCTGTTGCTTCTTTTCCTGCAGGAGGCAGGGGCTCTGCTGCTCCTGGGGGCTGAGACACCCAGCTGATCCTTTTTGCTGTACTGGACACTAATTGTTTTAGCATCAGTTTGTCATTTGTGTATGTACACGCAGGAATACTTCTTTAAAATTCTGTTATACTGTGAAAAAATGCATAAAGCTGAGTCTCAGAATGTAATGTACAATAAGAGGCAGACATCAGCTGCAATAGATTTTGACATCTTCAGGCATGGTTAAAGGAAATCTAAATTATACATGGGAATCAATCTATCTTTTTGGGGGTTTTGAAAGAATCAAATTCAGTGGTGTAATGTTATTTCATTAGGCTTCCTTTTCTGTTTTCAAATAATGGCTATTTTCAAATTTCAGTTCAATTTCTCTTTCTTATGAAACAATTTGATCTCCATACAGTTTCCATTTTTGTCACTTATCCCTAGTGTAAAGTATAGAGAATATCCTAGTGCTGCATTCCTCCTTGTAAACAAGTACATTTTTTCTGGTAAATGACTATTTGATACAAGTAAATTACTTATTTGTGTTATCCTAATTATTACAGCAGGAAATAGGGATGAATACAAAAGGGAAAGAAGTTCCGTGCCAGAAGAGCAGCTGTAACAAGTGAGATTGATCATTTTGACAAGGTGGAAGGAGAAAAAAAGTAAAAAAAACTACAAAGAAACAAGGAGAACAAAAAGTTTTCAGCTGAAAACAAAATTGCTTGGAGATTTCAGTATTCTCTTCAGGTGAATTTTAGGTTTAAAAAATACTTAAAGGCTTGCAAAGGTTACTTTAAGAAGGCTCAGATCAACTGAGCAGAACTGTGAGTGAGTGCATATGTTCTGTGTGAGATCAGCAACCTTTTTTTCCTTGTGATTCAGCCACAGTTGGTGACCTCAGACCTAAAGCCCTGCAAAGATGCTGCCCAGACTGTGATGGTTTGGTTTTGGCCCTAAGGAGGAGAGTGCAGGGCTGGCTCTGAGAGTTAGAAAGGTTATTTAACACTTATGGAGAAGCAAACCCACTATTCAGAATGAGGAATTTTCTAAATATCATCAAGTCTTGGAAAGAGAGAGAAAGGAAAAGTGGTGCCTATATTTTCCTGTATTGACAGTGAGGTTGGGTGAAGGGGAAGGAAAAGTTGTTAAAATGGAGGGTATGTCTGCATTTTCCATAAAATTATGTTGAGCCTTCAGGAGAAAAAACTTAAATAAATTTTGGAGTGAGTAGAAAGAATTTAGTGAGTTTTTGAAGTACCTAGAGAGATGAATATTGTGCTAGGGTGACAGGAGTGGAGAAGGCAACAGTTCAGATGCTGTTATGGCTGTTGCTGCTTTGCAGTGATTTCCCAAAATCAACCATGAGCTTGGGTTTCCCCACGATTATTGCAGCTTGTTATCCTGGGAGCACTGAGAGGTGATGTGTGAGTAGCCAGCTGTTACAGAGGGACCATTTGTTTAAAAGAAAAGTGCACAGTATGAGGAGAGTAACTTTGCAAAGTGGCTCCCAGGGCCATCTAAAATCCTGAATATTGCCATTTAGTTTATACAAAACCATAAAGACAAGCTGGCTTTCATAACACCAAGTTCCTGGAGTTACAAATTGGTGTTTCTGAGCTTAATTCAACAAAGTGATAGCAGTTTTAGCATAGAGCAGATTGGATGGAGATGTGACTCCTTTGTCTTCACGGCGCTCTCATAGCCACATTGATAATCATTATAACCCAGTTATTGCTCGGCTCTTTTTCCCTTGCTGAAGTGAAACCGAAGCAGTTCATCTCCTTGATGGATTTTGCAGAGTGAATATGGAGTGAATCTTGCCCATAAAAGTGCTGTTGGGGTGACAGCATTGTGAAATGAAGTTCCCGGCCCAAATTAATATGGCCCATATAAGAGTACAAGGCTCTCGGATATTGTTTAGCTCATGAAGGTTAATCTGCTCAAGTCCTGTGTTTTGCAATCCTTGTTCCATCACTTTTTGGATGGCCTGTCAAGACTACTAATAAAAACACACTTTGCAAATATTTCACTCATTCATGAGCCCATAAAATTAACCCTGGTGACACCAGATACCATGGGGGAAGAGAAAACAAGGCACTTACAAGGCAAAAAAACTTCCAAAGAATAAAGCTGCATTGATAGATTTTTATCCTTTCAATTTGGATCGGATCCCGGCTGCACCACCTAAGTCAGAAGTTCTTTAGGTGTTCTTTTTGCACCTCCAGAGGGAATAATTTGGGGTGTAAAGGTACACCCTGATGGGCGGGGAACCTTCCAGAACGAGGTACCTGGGGCAGGCAGGACTGCTGTGGCCCCAATCACACTGGGAACAGTTTCTATTGCAGCAGCTCTGTGTTTCACTGCTTTTCTTCTGTAGCGCTGTGCTTCTTGTAATTCATTGCAAAAGAAGCAAAACTTCCTTTAGAAATCTTAAGATACTTAAGTATCAGTGATGCAGCTTTGTTATGTTTGTAGTTTTGAATGAGAATCATAAGATGCAATAAGGTTATTTCAATTGTGATCAGTGATTTTTAGCATCCTGCCCCATTTTGTCTTGTCTGTCCGCAGGCCATCGTGCTTTTACCTTTCTCCTGAGAAAAGACTAATAAATCCATTTCATTTGCTCACTGGATTGGGGGAAATAACCAAAAAAGCAACAGGAAAACAAACAAACAAACAAAAAACCCCAAAAGCCCAAACGCAGGCAGAACAGCTCATCTTTTCTGCTGGTCAGAAAGCGTGCTGTAAGTACTGCTGTAAATTCAGAGTTGGATGATAAGAGCACTTATTCTGATTCCATGTTGGGTTTGAAGAGAAACAAATTAGAGCTGTTAATTTTGTGAGAAGTTCCATCTAGATGAGGCTTTACCTTGAGCTCCCACTCCCTATTCCCTAGGACAACAGAACAATAATTTGTTGTATAAACAATAGCAGTAGGGATTTGGTCTCTCTGGATGCCCCATCTGGCAGAGGAAATCTGGTTGTTAGCATATCAAAAGACCTGGTGAATTTCTTCAACTTATACAGAATTGAATTAATAGAACTTTGTAAAACTTTCTACCATTTCTATTTTTTTAACCAAATTAGAAATTCTATACCATTTATGAGATGATGTTATTTTTACTTTTAAATATTGAGAGGAAAATCTCTAGCCTCCTTTATGTACAGAATTTTTAATTTCTTAAAAACCAAAATCCCCAACTCATCTATTCTCAAGTTCCTGCTTTCTTTATGAAGGTAAGTGCCCACTGGAGACAGAATTTTGCTTTCCTGCAGCAGCTAAAAACAGTCTCAGGATCCCTCATGGTCATTTTTTGTTTCTTTGCATAACAAAACCATTTCTGCCAAATTACCATTGTCTTGAAACACCAACAAATAGCACCATGTTCAGCATGTTAAAACGCCTGTAATGTTCTGAAACTCTGGCTGATTTGAGCTTTATTATTATTTTCTGCCACTGAAGCTTTCAGAAAAGCGTGGGCTTGAGGGAAGGTGTTTGTCCTTTTGGTGACACTTCTGGTTTTGCTCAGGGTTACCTGGGAAATGAAAGGAAGATGAATCTTGGGAAGCACAGGGTTAAACTGATGTGTGTTTATTCCACTGTTATTTTTATTGCTTGTTTTTCTCTTCTCCTTTTGGTGATTTAAGCCTCTGTTTTCTTGGATTCATTTAAAAAGGATAAAACACACCCCCAAAAAATTTTGGTTGCTTTTATATACGGGAAGAAGAGGCAAAGTTTTAAATAAAAATCACTTGCCAAATATTTTATTTTCATTGAAGTATCTGAGAGGGTTTTGTACAAGCGCTTGTGCCTGAACAGAAAGTACATATGCAAAAGCAGAATAACAAAAAGATTTATTGGCTGAAACAATTCCCACTGTCATGTGGTACATAAGAATTAAATATTTATACCTACTCACTGGGATAATAAAACTCTATTCAATTATGTTGCAGACACTACCAAATGATTGTTGAGGCCTCTAATAATGCTGCAAATGGTAAAATATATAGTATAAACAATGCATGAGAAAACATTATGGGAAAATATTCTTAGCCCACAGAGTTTGCTTGTTTGTTACAATAATTATTGAGACAGATGGAAAAGCCATCAGCAGTCCGTGGAGCCAAAAATGTGGATTTCAAAGGTGTTCTGCTGTTGATGAGCCCAAAAGCTGCCATGATTTGGGGGTTGAAGGATGGTTGTCCCTCTTGACTGCCCTAAGCCTTAAAAACTCCTAGAAATGCAAGAGATGTTTTTTTTTTCTTTTGCTGGGTTCGTGGAACAAAAAATCTCACTTAGCCCTTTTTTCCTAAATAAAAGTAATTCGTCCTTCCCCAGTGGCACTTTGCAAGGTGGGCGCATTTCTCACCCTCCCTGCCAGTTTTCCATGGGGTGGATCCCATGGGGTCCTGGGCTGGCTGGAGCCCATTTGGGGCCCTGTTTTGTGGTGATGAGTGTGGTAATTAGCACAGCCTGGCTTTCGAGGAGTGAGAATTCTCCTCTGCTCTGCACCTTTGGCAGAAGCTTCCTCCAGCCCCAAACACAAAGCAGCAGCAGCTTTTGTTCAGCGCAGGTTTACAATTCCTCCTGGCCTTGTTCACTGCACGCAGGTCTTTGTCAGAAATCCTCCCCTTCCTTTCTCCCGGGACTGCTCTGTGTGACTCTGCCAGCCCAGGAGCCGGGGCTGTGCGGTGACAATTTTGTAATTAGCTGCTCCTGGCTCTAACTTTGCCTTCAGAGCATCCCTAGCCCTTGCTTTCCCCTCATGCCATATTTCTCTCTTATCTCCAAGAAGGTGGCGTGTGCTTTTCTTTGCAAGCAGTTGTAACCATTAGTAATCAAAACCCAGCAGAGCACAGCATTTGTCAGAAATCCCATTGCTTCCAAACTGTTGCTGGAAATGAATCCATCCCTATGCGAGTATGATAATTTTAAAAGCATTATCAGAAGAACTGGAATTATTTTCTCATTTCCTGCCGGCAAATGGATCCATTGATCCTTAATAACTGTACAGTTATTCTGCTAATTGTCATGTTTCCGTTAATAAGTTTAAAAATATGCCATCAGATGGGTAGGTGTGTGTGTGTGCATCTCTATGCCTTGAGTGCATCGAGCTATTTTGAAACAGCAGTAATGAATTTTGGCAAACAGAGAAATGTTTTCATACTCCTGTTAGTCAACAGCCTAAAGTAAATGGAGCAAATGGGACAATATCAGCAGTGCCCATCGTCTGGGCTACATGCCAATATTGATAACAAAATAATTAAAAGATAACCGTGTTTAAAAACAAACTGCAAGCCTGGCCAAAGTAAAAATCAAACCCAATCAGACTAGTTGGATGCAGGGTGTGCACAATATAAGCTTGGATAATGTTGTTTGCTTTTATCCTTAGGAGCTAAGGAAGAGTCAGCACTCAAATGCACATTAGTTCTTGTAGGACCCTGATGATTCCTAATTTTCAATTAGTGTGCTGTAGAACTGTAGTATGTCTTCTTTTTTTAACTTACTTTGTGCTAAAGGGGAATAAATTAAGGAAAGTTCCCCAATTTAGGACTGTTTTGCCTGCAGTATGCACTCTTTTCAGGGTGTCTGAGTAGCAAACTGCCACAAAATATTTAATGTTGGGTATTTTTTCTGTTGAAATGGCTCACTCCAAATCAGGGAATGAGAGGAGGGTGTTCCAGGGAGAGAGGAGACCATGCTTAAGAGATTGAACATGTCACAAGAAAAGCAATTGTCATTTTTTCAGCTTAACACATACTTAGGAAGACTTTTATTATAATATTTTATTATTTTGCATTAGCAATGGCACATTCTTCCCTAGACCGAGACTGTTACAGGTAGCGAGCATTTCATCCCCCTTTAAACCGCAGCCTCCTCAATGCTGCAGCTCTTCCACAGCAAACAGAAATGCTGCAAAACCTTGGAGATCAGAAGTGCTCAGCAGAGACTTTAAAGCAATCTGCCTTTAGAAAATTCGAAATGTTAGAATTCCTCAGGAAGCCATTGCGTGTCAACATCTGGCTGGGTCCTGGAACGCTTTGCCAGTTGTGACCCTGAGCCTGCTAATTGTGCTGGGTTTGTTTCGTTAATTGTTCCCGTGGCAGCTCCCCAGCCCCACCTGCAGAGAAGCTGTTTTTTCCTGGTTTTTGCAGTAATTTCGGAGGGGGATCCATTCCCAGGGTGGATGAGTAAGCACTGCTGTACATCTGTACTCTTGGCATTGTGGCCAGCATGGACAGAGTCTGGGATTCAGGGCTCTCTTACCTGTAGTTGCACAATTTTAGAAATCTTTCTTTTCTTTCTCATGGAGAATAGAGATAAGTTGCATTTTTGTACTTTTCTAATCTTATTGTTTTGGTACTGGATGTTGTAGGATTGTAACCTACTGTTTTAGGAGATGGAAAACTGTCGACCAATAGTTGCTAGATTATTAATGCTTATATAAAGAAACTTTTATAAATAAAGTTCTCTCAATTGCCATCTTGAGTGCTGCCTGACTTCCCTGCGAGCTTCTGCGAATCTCCACGAATATCAGAAAATCAGAGTGACACTTACCCTTAGGTGCTGAGGGGAGAAACTTTTGTCTGCTCTCTGTGATGAACATGGGTGATGAAGATCGGGGGAAAATAGCATCCTTTTGCCATTTTTATCACCAAAAGCTCAGGCCTAATTGCCAGTACTGTATGCAAGTAAACCCATATTGGGACTTGCTGCATAGAAAAAAAAGACGCCCTATATCACAATGAATTAACTCTAGAAAAGAGGAAGGAGTGGACATTTATTCCCTGCTTTTTTCCCTTTTTACTTTTTTCTTTTTATCCATTACTTCCCTCCCCCCCCACCCCACAATAATTAAATGAATGGTTAAAGCTCTTTAACAGATGTTTTCTTATTTTACTCACGTGGGATATTTATGATGCATTAGTCTCTTTTATGTCATTATATCTTGGCAGCTACATTCTGAACTAATTAGCACACCAGAGAGCTCTCCCAGTCAGAGCACATGGGCAGGCAGTGGTTAAGTGTCTGGTAGCACATTGCAGAGGCGGCAGAGTGTTTGCAGTCCCTGCGTGGGGCATAACTGCATTTCTGAAACACTGAGCTGCTGGTGCTCTGCAGCTTCTGTTTGTGCAGCTCCAGAAAGGAAGCACCAAAACCCTCTGAAACTGCTGTGAATTACAATTTTGTAGGAGTTACCCTGTGCTGGCTCACCAATGTATATATTCTGTTGTGCGTGTGCTTTGTCAAAAATGCCTGGAAGAAATTAAGTGAGTGTGTGTACATATTTATATATGTGTGTGTGCACTTGCTGTGTGACTGAGATTTGGAATTTTTCTTTAACACAGCTAAAATTTTTACAGTTGCATTTACACGATGCTGATGTGGAAGGAAGGAATGCAACAAAACTAATTTCAGATTTGTGCTAGAAAATGGTTTTCTCCTAGAGCATTTTGTGTCCTATCAAGCATTTATCTGTACCATTACATCTGCAGTATTTTTCTTCCAGAAAGCATAAACTTTACTGTCTTACTGAAACGTGGAGTGTCTGAGCAGTGCTGTAGCAATCGTAACTCACAGCCCACCTGATTGGCAGTGGAAGAAACCAGAAGTAAAACTGAAATATTTACTTCTATTTGTCACTGAAGTGAAAGTGTGAGAGAGAATGAGTTGGTCAAAGAGGCTGGAGCAGAATGGCTCAGGGAATAGCCAAGGTGGAGGAGACACAGAATCCACAGCTTCTCCCCTTCCTTTGGGGAGTTTTAAAACTGAAAAAGCTCAGCAAAAAAAAAAAACAAAAAACCCAACCCAAAAAACCCCCCAAAAACCAAAAAAAACCCCCCCAAACCAAAAAAACAAAACCAAAACCCACCAAAACAAAAAACCCCCCAAAACCCTGAAAAAAGGTCAGCCCCTTCTGCAGCTCCAATTGCATGTTTCGTGTCAGAAGTAGTAAGGACAGTTCCCTTTCCATCCTTTGAAGGAATTAAGGTTTTTGTTTGTCTTTGTGGTTTCAAGTGAGCTGCAGCAGCTGAAGTGAAGATATGTGAAACAGGAAATTTGCAATAATATATGAAACAAAAGCTTTTCTTTCACTTGTTTTTTGTCAGTGTATAATGGAGTTCTCAAAAGTCTTGCTGGAAGAGTAAAATTATAGAATTACTAAAAAAAAAATTAAATTTTAACATAGGAATTTCAATGGCATCAGCATTCTGTCTATCCAGCTGTTTGTCTTTTGACACGAGGCAATTTTTTGTTTATAGATGAATATACACAGCAAAAGTAGCACACTCTCTCTACAGGAGAAGTAACTCCCTTGTCTTCTTAAAAATTCATTGCTGATTTGGCAGGAGGATTTCTACTTTTTCTAGGCTCTTTGATCCAAAGATTGATGTGCCTGTAACCTGGAATGCCATTAAAATAGAGCACAGCCATCACTTTGCCATGTTGAAATTAGTTCTATTGAGAATCACTTTTTAATTATATTAGAGAAATCTGAAAGAACCTGAGCCAAACCATGGTATATCTGAACTGTAGTATAAAAGCGAAATTAAGTTCAATACAGTTTTGTTGGTAGTACTTCATTGACTGTAAGGAGCATGTGAGGTGTTTGAAGATTGAATTCAGAAGAAACTGTGCAGTAGAAACAGTCTTTTATTATCTGGGAAAGATTTTAAAATCCCCCATGCAGTTTTTCTCTCACTGAAATATGAGGATTCCGCTCACTATTCTGATCCTCTACTTGAATAAGCCAAGAGCCTTTTTTTTTTTTTTTTGTGCACCTTTTAGCGATAAATCAGTGCCCTTTCATAGCAGGCCTTTGATGTATACTCAGTAAAAGATGCAAGGGAACAAGTTTGTCTTTATTAATCATGGTGAAAACAGAGCTTTCCACCGCAGTGATGAGATTTGTGTAACTAAAGGACAGCAGGAGCCTTCGCACTCTGCAGCTTCCACCACTCTCCAGAGTCACTTCATACATCAGTGTCAACCTTGAACTGTTCTCTCCAGGGACAGCATAATTGTCTCCATGAAGTGCAGCTGGATGGTGTTTGTGAAGAGGTAAAGCTGGATCTCAGCTCTGCACAAATCCTTATTAATAATTTGTTTCCATCTGGCCACGGCCCTGGTCAGCTCTGGGTGTCCGTGCTTGAGCTGTGGGGCTCACCTGGACACATTTGCTGCTTGGACAATTAAATTATGCTTTTTTCCCCATGAGTCCGTTTAACACTGAGGTTCATTAGTGTAGGCTTCACCTTCTCCATTTGCTGGGTGATGGAGATCATGGGATTGATTCTGAAGTTATGTAAGTGTTGTTATAAGGTAGCTGATATTTGTTAATGATGATGCATTCATGCAAGCGATGTGAGGATCAGTAAATTGAGTATAGGAAAAAAATGTGTTAGGCTGGGAGAGAAAAACCGAGCAGGAGGATAGATCTTGGTAGTGAGAATGTGAAATTAAAGAAATGTATCAGAAGGAAGGGAAAAGCACATGCTCTGTTCTATTTTCGATATCTCCCACCTGGCTAAGTTTTACTGTGCTCTGCATACCACACCACACTCAGGTGTATTATTTCCAAAAATGTATTAAAAAATATTTTTATCATTTATATAAGGGAAATTGTAACAAAATGGGCTTTCAAAGCTCTTCATCTCTTTTCTTCAATTTTTATTTTTGCTAGTGTTTGTTCAAAATTTCCAGTGATCTACCTTTTTATAACTAGGTCTGTAAACAGTGAAAAAAACTTTTTAAAATTACATAACATTAAAAAAAAAAGAGAGAGAGAATAGACAAAATATAGTTTAAAATGATGTCTGCATTTCATTTTAATGCTTGCATTAAAAGCCAACAAAATCAAGTCTGGTCAAGGATCAGTCAATAATAACCCCAATTCCTAGGGATCATTGTTACTATTTTGTGGTTTAGTTTCTCATCAGTTCTCCATGCTCACAGCTTTTCTAATTGTCCTCTCCAAGGCACGATACTCTCCTTCATTATTTCTCCCTTCTGCTCTGCTTTTTATACACCTGCTAAGGCATTTTCCACTCTCACAATTAACAATTATCCCACTACTAAAAAGGATAGTGGGATGCACTCACAGTGTGCAAAATGATGTTTCAACTTGTTCTGCCAACTGGATGCATAAAATAACTTATCAGCTGCTTCATTGCTGAGAAAACTTGAAGTAATTTATTCTTCTTGAAACATGCCGTGCCATTTGTATGTCTCAGATATGGTAAATCTTGCTTCATTCATCATTTTCAAATAAATGCATAAAGAGCAATGGCCAGTCTTCAGTTACTCATAACTACCCATGAAATAAATACTGTGCCAATCTCTTTATTTTTTAAATTTCATTTGGATTTCAACTTAGCACATACACTGGTGTTAATTCTTTGTGTATATGGAGAATAGTGGAAAATTTTTTTCAGTTCCTTTGGAAAATGGAAGTATAGATGTTCTGTTATGAAACCACATAACAATACTNTCACAGTGTGCAAAATGATGTTTCAACTTGTTCTGCCAACTGGATGCATAAAATAACTTATCAGCTGCTTCATTGCTGAGAAAACTTGAAGTAATTTATTCTTCTTGAAACATGCCGTGCCATTTGTATGTCTCAGATATGGTAAATCTTGCTTCATTCATCATTTTCAAATAAATGCATAAAGAGCAATGGCCAGTCTTCAGTTACTCATAACTACCCATGAAATAAATACTGTGCCAATCTCTTTATTTTTTAAATTTCATTTGGATTTCAACTTAGCACATACACTGGTGTTAATTCTTTGTGTATATGGAGAATAGTGGAAAATTTTTTTCAGTTCCTTTGGAAAATGCAAGTATAGATGTTCCATTACGAAACCACACAACCACACATATACCTTACTGACACTTTAGGTAAGATTATTTCCCAGCTGGGAATTTTACACTGTTTTCCCAGTGTGACCAAGGCAGGNTTTTTTCAGTTCCTTTGGAAAATGCAAGTATAGATGTTCCATTACGAAACCACACAACCACACATATACCTTACTGACACTTTAGGTAAGATTATTTCCCAGCTGGGAATTTTACACTGTTTTCCCAGTGTGACCAAGGCAGGGGATGATGGCAAATAATGGACACTCAAACTCATAACTACCCATGAAATAAATATGGCACAAATCACTTTATTTTTTAAATTTCATTTAGATTTCAACTTAGCACGTACGCAAGTGTTAATTCTTTGTGTATATGGAGAATAGTGGAAAATTTTTTTCAGTTCCTTTGGAAAATGCAAGTATAGATGTTCCATTACGAAACCACACAACCACACATATACCTTACTGACACTTTAGGTAAGATTATTTCCCAGCTGAGAATTTTAGACTATTTTCCCATTGTCACCAAGGCAGGGGATGATGGCAAATAATGGACACACAGGAGACTGGATTTCTTTAAGAACTGCAGTACATAGTTTGAGGCTGATTGTTGTGGGGTTTTGGTGGCTGTGGACCTGTGTCTTATTCCTGAGGGGAAACTTAAGATTTGGCATTAGCTCTAAGTCCTAAACATGGTAGAATATTCCAGAAAGAGAGCCGTGCTTTGAGCCCTGATGGGATAACTCGGTGGATGTCTGGGATGGCGTGGAATCTGAGCCTTTGGCCCAGCAGGGTTTGGTCTGCTGAGCGCATTTTGAGCTGTAATGGATGGAAGGATCCACACACGGAGTTTAGACAGCTCACCCTGACCAAGCACTGGGAAAAAAGGTTAAGGGGTTTGGGCTCCAATTTTCTGAAATTGTGCATTTTTTTAATATAAACCATTCAATCAATACTTGGTTGATTGATCTCATCAACCAAGATTTTACAATTTAGCCTGCAATATTTTGATAGGAGTTTCCCAAGAAAAAACTCCAGACATGAAGCAAATGCCTTTCAATTGTGGGACCATTTTGTTTGGCTTACCCTGACTTTGGAAATGGAATTCGAGCCATAGCCACTGATAGCGTTTTCACAGGGAGCAATAGGGTGAAGCATTTTGGCCGGTTCCCACCAGGAATAACAGCATTCCTAATATCCTCCTTTCCTGTATCAACCTCTTGTGATTTTTGTGTTGTCTGTTGTACTACTACACTTTATACTTCAACATGGTATATTCTTTAAAATAGCTAATGGGATGTCGTTATTAGAAACTCTTTTGGTAGCAATGCATTGTAATTATTGAAAGATTATCCAGATTATCCTCTTGGAACACATGAAGTGTAAGGCAAATATATCTAATAGTTTTATATTCACTTTCTAATGACCTTGTTTCCCCAGGTTTTTTCCATTTAAAAAAAAGAGAAAAGTACAGATTTTCAGGCAAATTGGTTTTCACATTTGGGAATTTAGTGTGGGTGAGACAGTTTCTCTATTACAGTATTTTAAAAAAAATTAAGTCACTCATCATTATTTATAGAAACATACCAAATTACTTTGCCAGGCTGTGGATAAGTGTTCTGAGTAGAAATTTATAATAAAAAGAAAAAAAATAAATAGCTTGTTACTTGTGAGAAGAAACATTTTTATCATGTTAGATTAAAAGAATAAAGGCTTTATATTCCAAAGAGTTTCATAAACTGTTTTACTTACTTGCAAAACATGTTATGTTTTGGTTTTTTTCCCTCAGTGCTTAAAAATCCAGCTGTGAGGGAGAATGACTGCAAGGTGTCAAAATAATACATTTTTTTAACTCAAAAAACAAAGTGCTTCTTCAGCTTACATTTAGAAGATCTTGTAGCCCGCTTGCATAACTAGTGCATGAAAAGATGTGATACCAGTGGGTTGTTTTTCTTTTAAGCTATTCATTATTTATGAAGTGCAGAGAAAAATAGTTACAAATTATTGTTGCCGGGGATTTCCTGTAGCTATACTATTGTGTTCAAAGGATTTACTTATCATGGATTAATTCCAATATGAAAAGTTCAGGCTCTTGTTGTCCTAACCTAGATTTCAAATAAAGTTACTCCATGTCTCCATAAGCCTATACAAATATATAGAAGAATATTGGTTGAAAAAGTCCCATTTGTTTAGTAGGTTAAAATATGTACCAAAAATTTCTGAAGTTTGCAATATTTTCTTATTTCAACCTCAGTGTTGCTTGAATTTGCAAATGGGCACAGTAATATTTGCAGGTAAGTTTTTGGAAACATTTCATATTCTGTGTTTTTTAGTCTCTTAAGAGGAAAAGAGTAATTCCTGTGCCCAGGGAAGAGTTAGGTGTAGGAGTCCCTGCTCCAATGTCACGGGAAGTTCTGGGAAAGCCTCACTGTGGCTCTGGGATTTGCCACTGGAAGACACTGTACTGAGGCCCCAAATTCCTGTTGTTCCACAGAAGGCACAAAATCCATCTTAGCCAAGCAGTTAAAATCAACCCCATTACTGTTCTGAGTTTCCAATGATCATTTATATAGCAAATGTCCCAGGCATAATAATAGGAATTGCAAGGCAGTTGGGAGTGCAGTGACACTGAACTTCACTGAACTTCTGAAGTGTGTTTCAGGTTCAAAAGAGTTCTAGGACTTGAAACTCCAATTCCCATTTTTTGGCCTTAAAAGTTATTTTGTAAGTAAACAAGAATATATTTTTTCTCTGCATTTTCTGAAACCAGAGGAAAGAAGCCCACTAAACTATTCAGGAGAAAGTTAGCCTTGTATGTAACTGAAATTTAATGTACTATATTGTAATAATACGGATTATGTTGAATTTTTTAGTTTGGGGTGACGACTGTCAGAAATATGCATGTAAAGTTGGAAAATCCTGTCCTAGACTGGTGTATAAAACTAGCACGAAGTCAGAAAGATTAACTCTTTCAAAAATGTCAGTGCTGTGTTGCAAGAATAATTTTTCTTTTTCCAAAGCCTGGTAGCAATAATAGAAATATGAAAGTCAAGGCTTTCTCAATGGTATTTCAATATGGTTTATGTTACATTGGCAGCAGAATTTTGCTGTATGTTTTCTGCCCTGGGGTGGGTGAAATTTCCTTGTTCTGTACTCAGGGTGGTGCAGTTTGTCCTGCACAATTCTGCATCCAGACTTTGGTGTGCAGATCACTCCTTCGAGAGATTTCGCTTGGTTTCGTTGGAAAGAGCAAAGCAAAATTCTCACTATGCTCCATTCACCGAAATCTCAACAATGTTTGGTGCTTGAACACACAATCAATGCATTAGACTGAAAATTGTCCTGCTTACTGGAGAATTAATTAATCTGTTCTGATACTGCATGTAGTCTTCAATGTTCCAACAGATGCTGACAGGCTGAGATGTTTTCCCATTCTATTTTGCTCTTTTTTGGCTGTCAGTAATATGATCACACACTTACATAATGACACCCTGAGTCAGCTGGATCTTTTAAGTGGATTTAAATAGACCTCCTCTTTATAGAGCACTTCCCAAAGCAAGCTCAAAGGCTTTTTGCATATTTTAAACGACAGGTTCTGTTAGAATTAAAACTAGAATACTTAGGGTTTGGAACAGAAGACTCAGAGCAAATAAGTAATAAATAAAAGGGATTTATTTGCAGCTCTTCTGCCTGCTGTGTCCATGGAGGCATTTTCTTACCTCCAGATCTGAGTTCAGCTGGTGGCTTTGCTCTGCCAGATTCCCTTTAGCCCCTGCGAGGTTCTCTGCTCTGAGAGTCCCTTCTACCTGCTCCCTGCTCATCCCTGTGTTTTTCTGACTGAGCAGCCACTTCCCCTGCTGCCTGATGATTTTTTGCCTTTTCTTTTTATATACCCTTTTATACATTTTTATACCCTTTTTAGATTTTCTGTACCCTCGATACACTATTTGTTCCCTTAGCCTACATGCTTGTAATTTTTGTAGTCTGATATTCTAACTTAGTTTAAGAGTTTCTGCAAGGGAAGAAGACCAAACGTTCACAGAAAAAAGCCAGAAAGCCCTAAACTATCTCAAAACTCAAGGTTTCAACGTTGAAACCTCCTCTCTAACACATGTTTTGTAAACTGAGCTCGAACCTCATTTAAGGAGGCAGTTTTTAAAATAAAGGAGACATTACTTCATTTATTAAGTTTCTTATTGGGGCATTTTTGACAGATAAGCTAATTGGCAAGGTCCGTAAAATTGTACACATGTTAGACGGTGTGTGTGTATCTCAACGCGTTCCACCTTTAAAAAGCTGTGCACCTAAGATCCTATTAAAATACCAAAGTAAAACCCTTTTTACCCCTTTTAACCGTGTCTGCCTCATAATTCTAGCAGCAAAAGGCAACATCCCTCTGTCACCTTGTGCTGACCACCCTGAGCCCCCCCAGGGAACGCTCCTGGGAATTCCCAAAGGAAAGGCCACCCTTTCCTTCTCTGCAGGGCACTTCCACCCCATCCCAAGGCTCTTCTCAAAGCAGCAGAGATTGTAAACAGCAGCACCACAGATTCCATCACAACAGCTTGATTTCCATGCTTTTAAAATCAAGACCTACCCTGGAAAGGATATAATATTTTCCGTAATAAAATCAACACCTAGATCAACACCACTTCTTCCCCATGAGTGTTCTCACAACTGTAGTCCTTAACTGGTGTGCTCACGTCACAAAGTCATATTCTCAGGAGGCTAAAAGTGATATTCTCAGGAGGCTAAAGTCACCCAAGCTGTCTTTATTTTAAACTTTACATAATTATTTGTATTGAGGCCTTGGCTGTTTGTTGTTATTGTCATATGATACCTCAAGAACTGAAATACCTTTGGGGTAACCTGCTGTTAACATCCATGGTCCCCCAGTATGGCCTTTAGGATGTGTAAGAAGTCAAAAGGAGACATTCCAAAGATCCTCCCTTTGTCAGATTCCCTTCAGTGCTGTGCTCTGGTGGAACTGCCCTGTTTCCCTCCTGGGCCATGCCTTTCCCTGCTGCATTCAATGTTCCACAATGCACAGTTTGCACAGCAGGTTTTTAAAGCACGTTGGTTTCCTCTGGGGGGAACGGTGTGACTATTAGGGGATACTCTGAAGCTGCTGTGTTACCTCACAGCAGTGAGTGGGTGACTGGAATGGTAACAAGAAGAACAGAATGGATCCAAAAGGGGCAAAAGGCAAACTTTGTGGAATTTCACCCATCACATCCCTAATGCACAGCACGTGAGTTAAACAGCTGCCACCTAGCAGTGCTCTTACACAAAACAGGGACTTCCAAAAATTCAGAGTATTTTTTGTTTGTGTTTAACCCTTTGTTTCTCAGGGCACTACAGGCACTGCTGTGGGATGAAGAAGGAATAATGCAGGTGTTCCTGCGGCTGCGCAGGAGCTGGTGCCTTGGTCCTTCATGGAAACCTGGTTTCCTTCTCTCCAATCATCCTCTGCATTAGCACTCTGTTCTGGGGGTGCAGGGCGATGCCACCCTGGCCTGAAAATGGCTGTGTGAGTTATTTGTTGCATGTCTTCCCCACTCATGAGAAAGATCTCTTCTCTTGTGGAAACCACGGCAGAAGAAAATAATTTAATTTCTTTCCTCTGCTAGTAGGTTCCTCCTGCTGGGTTTTATTGCAGGGTTCTCTGAGGCCAAGGTAACCTGTTTGTTCCTGATTTGGAATGAGGGAGTTTGAAAAAAGAATGCTTGTGAGGTAGATGACTCCTCTGTGTGCTCCACACTGCATTTTCCCCTTTGAAGTAGGTTATTAGCCTGGCTGGGGTTTGTGGCTATGTTCGTTTTCCTAGAACAGGAATTTTCTGTGCAAATGCTTGATCTGCCTCTTATATTTCTCAGCTCTTAACCATTTTTTTTCTGGTAGTATTAATAATAATAACAATAACACCAAAAATATTAGTAGTATTTAGTAGTAGACATTATTTGTGGTTTTGTTGATTGTCTATGGATGGTGTCAATTAAATTTCCTTCCAATACATTGAAAATCTTGCTCTGTACAAAACAGTTAAGGGCAGATTTTGTCATCATGAATGTCTACAGGGGCAGGAGCATAAAGAGACAATAGTTAAATTGCAGGGCAGCTCCCAGCAAAGGACATGAAAGCATTGCTCAAACTTTAATGATCTAAATCAAGGAAAAATAAATGATGAAATTAAGCAATTTTGAAACCAAACCATTTTCTACTTGCTAGAAAGCACTGGGAAAGGAGAAGGAATAATAATATGCATTTTCCATCCAGCTCCAGCGGCACCAGCTCCTGTAGTTTGTGAATTAACTTTATATTCAACATTTTGTCATGTACATTAGGTGTTATAATGCATGAAATGAATACACAGTCACATCCCAGTGGCTGCAGTTCCCAGTAATGATCGACAATACTGCCTCCAGCTAGCTAACACTTTCCCCTATGAAATATTTTCTGCATGGCCACATCCCATGGCAGCAGGCAGCAAAGGAATTTATGAACTAGCTGGAGCTATCAGTGCTAGTGAGGAAGCAATAGAGAAAGATGTATGTTAAAAAAAAAATAAAGAAAAAAAGTGGTAGGGGGAGAAGGCAAAAAGATAAATAGCCAAGCAGAAAGAAGTTGTCAATATGTCACACAGACATTCTGAACTAGCAGCTTAATGGCACTGCAAATTCATGTCTGGGTCCTATTTTTAAAATTTCCAGCTTTTCCTAAATATAGCTTCCAGTTGAGCCTGTTTCTTTCAGCTATAAATAACTCAAAAGAACTGACACAGAATGAAACTTTCAGCTTTATGTCAGGTTAGAACCATGATTTGTTTGCATGACTGGGAGTTAGGAATGTTCAGGTTCTTATCAGATCAAGTTTTTTTTCTGAAGCCAAGTCAGAAAGTATGATTCTCTTAGAGAAAGGGGCCTCAACTTTTCTCTCAAGTTGCAGTGGCTTGAAATGAGTTTTATTTTTCCTCCTTTTCTTGCTATACAGCTGTTTTTCAGCCGTTCTCCCCACACAATGCTACAATACTTATGCACCATCTGAGAGAAGTAGATTACAAATGATGTTCTATATAAATATATATAAAGGCACTAGGAAAAGCATAAATAATTTCTTTTCAGGCCTCTGTACCTGTGTTACTTTCAAGGTGTTTGAGACTGTTATTCTTGAAAGCAATAGAGTGCAATGATTCCAGTATTGTTCAGATTTCCAGAACCAAATTCAGTGAAATACACAGCAGTGAGATGAAGTCAAGACTCAACCCAATCACGAGGTAGTAGGAATATATAATCCATAATATTGTGTGCAGCACTGTAGCCTGTCTTGGTTTGTTAATCTCACTACACAGTAGGTTATGCAAGGAATATAGACAAATAAATACAGAAAAAAGATAGCAAAAGAATAATATTGTAGAAATTCCTAGCTATTTTCTCTGCATTGCTCTATTTTAAATTTTACATGCAACAAAAATAACTTAAAACCAAAAATCCGAGTTAGAACACACGATGTCTATGATGTAATTCTATGGCTGCATTTTATATGTGGCATTTTTGTGAAAAATTAGAAAAAAAATGGCATTTCTGGGCCTATATTTAGGATTGGTGCTGAATATCTGCTCAAGCAGGGCTATCCTGGAGCAGGCTGCTCTTTAGAGCCCAGCACCTTTTGAATGAGGAAGATTTCCCACCCTGGCTGGGCAGACTGCTCCGGGGCTCAGTCCCTCTCACACTGAAGAAATCCGTGGATTTCTGGAATCTCTGGGTGCCAGAATGACCCTGTGGCACATCAGCCACCCCTGCCAGCTTTGTGTCCCCCCGAGCCTCGCTCAGGGCACTCTGTGCCCCTCACCCAGGCTGCAGCAGCAGCAATTTGTTCATCAGTGCTCTCCACATCTGAGAGCCTTCTGGTCTGCTGTGCCTTGCTGCACTGTCCATAATTCTGCTTTCTGGGCACTCCCTTGCTTTGACACGGCTGTGCTTGAGGAGACTCCACGAAAGCCTTGCAGGGTTGATTTTGTGTTCCCTTTGCTCATCCCCCCTCCACAAAGCTGCTGGTCGCTCTCGTCCTGCCCTTTCCTAGGTTAAAATCAATCTTTCAGGTCAGCCATTCTGCTGGCAAAGCTCCTCTCTTTGGGCAGTTTCTTTTGGGCTATTGCCCTGGCACCGTCCTTGGTGCCCACACAGAACAGGTGCAGTAATTAAAGGTAATTAAAGCAGGGTGGGCTGGGCCAGACCTTGGCACCTGCAGCTCAGGTGCTTGGCTTTAGGCTTGGTTGGGCAGTGATTATCCCCTCAGAACTCACTGTGCCCCAGGTTTTGGGCCCCTCAGAAGTCCAAGAACAGGTCCCAGCAGGGCAGAGGGTCCCCCAGGATGGTCAGGGGTGCAGCACAGCCTGGAGGAGAACCCAGAGGAGCAGGGCTTGTCCCGCCTGGAGTCCCTGAGGACTGCTGAGGACAGGGAGAGAGCACAGCTGTCCCTCCACAGAGGTGCCCTGGCAAGAGGAGGGGAAATGCAAGTTAAGGCAAGGTAGGTTCAAAGTTTTTCCCTGTATTTAAGCTTTAGGACAGGTTGATCAGAGAGGCAGCTCTGGGATCTCCCTTCTCAGAGGTTTCTGCTTCAAACCTAGTGGTGTGATCTCACAGATGACTGTGCTTTAATCAGGATTTTCTGCTTGAAATGTCTTCAGGTCCCTTCCAACTTGGTGCTGTGATTCTTAAGAGAAAAATGCCACCAGGAGCAGAGAATTCCTTCTGTAGGGTAAACTGCAATACCTTCTTGGAAACATCCCTGAACATCCCTTCCTGGGAATGATTTGGCTTAATAAATGTAGTGAAGTATTCCCAGGAGTTAAATCTTCCCTCTGATGGGTTTCTTACCTATCTCCATGTGGCTGGAATGCTTTTTGCCTGTTGAATTTTTTTGATGGGAGGATTCCAACACGGGGCTAATAAATGCCCAGAGCAGCTGAAGTGATGAAGGCACCCGGCTGGAGGTGTCAGGTTCATGTTCAAATCCCCCTGGTTCAGTCTCTCTGATTGCTCTTTGACATTATTTTGTTTATTTGAGCTCTGCTCAAGGCCTGTGATTGAACAGCCAAAGGTACGTGCAGAAGGAAATGTTAGGCTGGAATAGAGGAGCCATTTGTTATAAATACAATAAAAGCAAATATTAGCTCCAAACTGTAACCCTTTACTAAATGCCAAAGTTTCCCATGCTTATCCTTTTCCCATTGTTTTTGCAGATAATGAGTAAAAGTGGCAGAGTTCAATGAAAACATGTATTTGAATAATTAAATTGAAGTAAGTTGCTAAAAGAACTCAGAATAGCAGTAAAGGATTAAAAATAAGTCTTGATTGATGTTCTGGCCCATTATATTAAATGTGTGCCTTAGCTTTGGCTAAGTCAGCCAACTCTTAGAAAAGAAATTTCAAGTGGGTCACGTCGTTGCTAAGTTATGTGAATTGGAGCTAACTTTGGCTTGTCTCATCTTAATGTGCTTGATCCAAACAGAGAGAATTAAAAAAAAATATTCTGAAGTTTCATAATATCATTTAATCTCACATCTATACTTGTCATATAAATACAATGCCTGTCTTATTTTTATTCAAATAGCAATCTATCAAAATTACCTTTTGACAGGATTTTGACTACTACTTATAGTAATAACTAATAGTTCTTTTTTACTATTTCCCAGGGGAGAAATAGTATGTATGTGTGTGGAGGAGGGGGGGAGGCTAGAAATACTGAAAATAATTTTCATTTTTACCCTTAAAATGAATCAGGAATTTTAGGTGTCTGTGAATTTTCATATAAGGCAGCAATCTGGAAAGGCCACTCTGCTTTGCTTTTACTCTGTTTGTGTTTCATTAAAGGAAGGTATAGGGGCACTTTTAAAAATAGAGCTGAATCTTTAATTGCTATTTGCAATAAATCCTTTAAAAAAAAAGATGAAATTATTGGTACACCTTGCGCTCAAAGGGCTTTTAATATATTTGTTCACTAGTGATAATGGGTTGGGAAAAAAAAGAAGTTGAAAAGACTGATTGCAAAACTAACAATAAATCAATCAAATGGTTCTGGTAATACATCTCATATCCACAGTGTGTGATGCTTGGTTTATGACATCTTAAGATCTCAAAAGCTGATTTATTCTTCCAGTAATCAGTGTTCTGATCCATTAGTTTTTATAATGTAGAGAGATGTCACTGTTTTTTTCATGAACGATTCGTATTTGAAAGTTGCACATCTGTCAATCAAGACAAAACCAAGGACTTTTTAAAACGTAGCACCTTCACTGTAGGTTTATTTCTGTACACTGCTGTTGGTGTATATCATCATTTGGTGAAATTCTTCATTGCATTTTACAGTTTGGGATTTTTTGGGTAATATGTGGCCTAAGCAAGTTTTTATTCCGCTCTGATAATTGTCTTGCCATTCTCTGTATGGACATCCCAGTTCAGAATAGATTTTGTATGAAGGGTAAGTTTTTAGGTGTTTGTAGTACTTATCAACATTGCATTTGACTGTTAATGCAAACAGCTTTGAAATCAGAAAGTGTTTTATCATTGGAGTTGATGATGTGCTTTCATCTGTTGTTTCTCAAATAAAAATTATTGATAACTTGCTGTATTCAGGTACATTAAAAAAAAACAAAACCAAACCCAACAAAACAAACCCAGAACAAGCAGATGTAAAGAAAGTAGTCAAAACAAAAACACTCAAGTGCACCTTGAAGCTCTACCTGTACAGTTCAGGGAGAAAGAGTTAAATTGTATGGGTTATGGCTTTATATTTTAATCAGCACAAAAATGATAATTTAGGTTTTATTAGTCTTTTGTGGGACAGTAAATTCTAACACTGAGAGCTTCTCCTAAAATTGCCTTGTTCTTGGCATCCAAGTGTGAGCTCTGGGAGCTTGGGCATCCTCTGTGACATTAGCAGCTCCCCCGTGAGTGTCAGGTGGCCTCTATTAAAGCGGAGCTGTGACCCAGGTAAAGGCTGGGAGGTGATGGCAGAGCTCTGCAGGGCGCGGGAAGGGAGTGGCGTTTGGGAAGTTGTGGTGTGCCCTGCACACAGAATTACCTTCCAAGCTCTGTCAGTGACTAAACCCAATTCATTCCCAAGCCTTGCTGACTGCAGGAGAGTTGGAAGCTGGAAAAACATTGTGGTTCTGTGCTTGAAGCTTCACTGATGATTTATTGGATAAAAACGGGGCCCTGGTGGTACTTTGCAGGAGGTTTTAATGTAACTTTTTCTTAATTTTGGGTACAACCTGTAGAGCACTGTGTGCCTCTACATGTGGATTGATCTCTTTTTGATTATTTAATTGTTCTTGGATATTTTGTGAACAGGGAGAGGCCTGAAGCACTTCTCTCCTGTCTCAATGTCTAGAGTGTGCACTGGCAGGAAGGACTCTTCTTCATCAGACAGATTCTTTTTAACGAAAAGTTTATAACCTGGAAATCCATCTATATTTTAAAATGCAATTATTGCTTCACTCTCAGTTTGGCTACTGGCTTGATATCAAACTGAAACTAGCAGAAAAACAAAAAAAAAAATTAGTAATTGGGTTCATACCAGTGAAATGCGATTGTGATCTCTTACTGCTGTATTCAGATTTTACTTTTTGGGCTTTGCATTTTAATAATTTGCTCCTCACATAGCACAAAGGAGTCAGTAAGGGTTTAGGTGGGAGGATTTTATTTTGGCAGGATTAAAAACAAAAATGTGGAAAAGGGTAAAGTTAACTTAATATGAAAAGCTACAAAAGTAGTGCCACAGCATTTTTTCCAGTAAGCTTGGCACTCTTTGCTGAGTTTTGCACTATATAGCCATTAGCAGGCTGGTCAATGCATTGCTTTATGAGGCAATTATTTCAGCATACTCTATTCAAAATACACATTAGAACTTAACCTTCTGAATCCTGAAGTAGCATTTTTATCACCCAACATTAGAAAAGAGTTGGAGTCAGCAATTTCCCCTTTCTTTTTATGATCCGGTATCATTAATAAAGCATTGGGCTGGTAGCTTCTCACAATTCTCCAGGATAATTTGTGACACAAAAGGTGCTGCTGTGATACAGCTGTCTGTTGACTTATTCAATAGCAGGGGAAACATAGAAATTGTGTTAAAAAAATACAAATGAGGAAGGGAGGGGGAAGAGGAGCTCTTAAAACAAATGTACAAGTGATATGCAGCATATTAGGCCTGCTGCTGCTGGATATGCACAGGCAGGAATGGGGAGTTAATATGGAATTTCTAATTAGGGTCACATACTAATGAACTCCCTCTTCATGTTAGTTTTATGCCGCTTCAGAAATTTTTTATCATATGCTTAAAAATTTATGGCTAGAAACATTAATGAAAATGAGGCGTGAATTGGAAATTGTGCTATTATGGAGATGAGTATGGCCATGGCCAGGCTGATTTCTAAGGAGGGATCCTTTTATTGCTATTTTTTTGAGGAATGAGAAATGATACAAGTAGAATTAATGACTAGACATATTCTTTGCCCTGGCTTGGCTGGTGTTATTATATTTAAAGTTATAAAAGCTGGATTTAATAAAATTTTAAATTAATTATAAGGGGAATTTTAATCATAATTGTCAGTCTTCTGTAAGAAATAAAACTGTAAATCAGCAGAAGGGCAAAATTAATACAGTGAAGTGCCTATGCTTCCATACACCTATACATGTGTGTATATTAAATAGACATTTTTAATTATTAAATATATTTATGTATATATACAGATATGCTCATACATATACGGTGAACAATTTTACAGTGACTTTGTTGCTGAAGGCTATCTCCTTTCCTTGCTGCTTGACAACACAATTGCTCTTAAGTTCTGTGGATGAATGTTCAGGTATAAATTTTCCAGAAGTGGCATTTTTGTCTCTGGTATCTTGTAAAAATCAATTTGGCTCGCTATTTAAAATGTCAAACCTCCAAACACTACCTGTTGTATTGTTTCCTTCAGTCCCATGAAAATTATCATGCAATCTTGTAGAAAATATATTGAAAACATCTAGTAGTCTGTCTCATTGGAATTGCCTTTGGAAATAGTCTAGTAACTTTTGACAGCTTGGCTTTACAAGGATATTGATTTTGCTGTGGCTTTATCATGGAAAACTGATGAATGGTCAAAAGCTGAAAGTGATGTAAAACCTGGTTTATAGTTTTTATATGAATTTGTGTAATAAAATAAAGTAGGTTTCTAAAACATAGTAAGGTATGCCCTTGTGAAAACATTTGAGTTAAAAAAGAATTTTGCAGCATTTTTGTGCTGTGGATTACTTGGGCTGGGGACACCAGAAACACCTCCAGGCCTGTAAGGGGTGAAAAAGGAAGGAATGTGTGCACATATTTAAAATAATACCATCTGCTGTTAATAATTATGTGATATTTGTGAGAAGACAAGCTTGCATAGAGCACTTGTTTTGGATTTTAAACATTCCCTTTTAGAATAGGCTTTCAATACTGTACAGAAACGAATATAGGGGAAATATTGTTTCCTCAGTCCAATAAGAAGGAGGAGTAGGCAGCAGAAGCACAACTAACTGATGGGACATGGGAAACAGGAACTGCAGTATGGACAAAAATACCTTTTCTGTAGACCTGAGGAACGAACAGGAAGAATTAGAAACAACATTGTCCGTCTGTATTGCACCAGCTGCAACAAAAGAGAGTAATGAAAATATAGGAAACGAAATTGATTTCTGTCTGGAGCAAGTAATTACTTCCCTGGTCAATTAAATATAAACACAATGAGAAGGTGTTGAAGGAGCAGCCGTGGTGTCAGTGCACAGAGCAGTGAATTCTGTGTGCCCAGGGTGCCCTGGGGGCTGGAGGGGCTCGTCCCTCTGCAGTCCAGCTGGGACCTGTTCTGCAGGGGGAGAGATGGGGAGGGGCTCTGCTCTCTCAGGTCTCGGTCAGAAAGGCCTGGAAGAAATGGCTGAACAGGGTGGCTGCTTTAATAAGGAGAATGAAGAGAGGAATAGCAATAGGGATTAAATCCTGCATCCCTTCCCGGGGTGGGAGCCACACACGAGTGTAGGGTGGGATGGATGCTGCGGGGGGAGTCCCCAAAGTGCTGCACACATCTCGGCTGTGCAGGAGGAAGTTTCCTCCTTTTTTCAGTCACTGTTGTATCATTTCCATACCAAACTCAGCTGTCTGAAGGCCAGGCAGTTCCACACAATCCGCACTGGGCATTCTCACTCCGAGCTGTGACAAGAACTGCCCTCCTTTTAATTAATGCTTTTACAATATTGCTGGCACTAACCGATCTTTCAAAAATACTTCTGTAATTGAACTCAATTTTTTCACATTGCTTCTCCCTTTCTGAGCTCCATTAAGAAATTTTTCCTCGTAATTTCAACAAAACACTTTTAGACTTTAGGAATCTGAGCCACTTATGAATGCTGCAATGAAAAGCTGAAGGAAGTTGATGTGAGAACATTACAGCACATCACTTGATGAGGTAACTTAATAGGATTGCTACTAGCAACCTTCCACTTAATGGCTTTTACAAACTATGGTTTATTACATCAAACTGCTGCTATAAGAAGTAAGGAATTAAAGAGAATGAATTAGACATGAAGGGGAAAAAAAAAAACTTACAGAACTTATGGCCTGTCTGAGGTTTATTTTGCGTGTTTTAATTTTGTTAGGATAAATAATTGCAAAATTTTTAATTGTGTATGTTTGTAGCATAAAAGTATAATAAAAAAATTAGAGTGCAACTCTAAAACAGTCATCAGCTGTAAATGCAGTCATTAGTCAACCCATCTCCCTGCAGAGCTGATGCTATTTGCCATTTTGTAAACCACAAAATTGTGCTGCAGCCTTGATGTCTGGAGCAGGAAGGAGCTGGGGGTGCAGCGTGCCCAGGTGAGGCTTTGTGAGCACCAGCAGCAGATCCAGCTGTGGGTTTGGGGTGCTCCAAGCTCCTGCTGTTCCAAAGAGGAGTGGCCCAGCCCCTGCTCACTTTGTTGTGCTTTTCACACGCACAGAGATGTCGCAGTTTTGGTTCTGTGGAAACATACCCTGACACATCCTGGTGTCTGCTTTTAGTGTAAGTTCATTTTTACAGTTATTGTCTTAGCATTTGACAAGCCTGGAGGATGGAGAAATTGTATTTTTTGGAGCAAAGCCAGACTGGGGAGGAGAGGGAGGAGTTTGGAGCTCTAAGGCAGCATCAGTATCACCTGACACAGCCATAATTATGGGCTCCACGCACCCTAAAGTGTATTTTTTCCCTAAGTCACCTGGCTATAAAATAACAAAGGCATTTAGTGAGTTTGAGTAGTTATGATTTCTATTATCTGAAAACCAGTGGGCTAAAATATCTTTCATAGTTTTGGGTTTGTTTTTTTTTCAAATGAAAATACTTGAAATCAAAATGATGTCTAACCTAGGACTGCTCATGTATCGCTGTACTCTTTCTTTAGTACCTAACACATCCATGAGATTTATGCATATCTAGCACTCACATAGAAATACATAGAAAAAACCATTGAAATAGAGCAGTTTGTTGGCTGAACAAATGTTTTGCTTGAGTGGAACATACAAAGGACATTTTAAGTATGTGCTGGGCTGTCTCCCTACAAGCTTAAAGACACCACATACTGTGTTACTCCTTCTTTTATAATTCAAAATCAAGCTATTGTAGTGTGCACCAATAGATTTTTTAGGCTCATATTAAATAATGAATTTTCACAGTACATGCCATAAAGCGAATTGGCAGGTTTTGTGAGTGATTGGACTGTAAATCTGAAATGAGACTCACTTCGTCACAGTTTCACTTCTTCCCACCAACTGTTCAGATGCCTCAGGTGCCAGGAGGGATTAGAAAACCCTGTGAGAAGGGATGGCAGTTCTGCTGAGGATGGGGAAAATGCAGCTCTGTTTTTTTCTGCTTTTAACTGAACACGGTGAGCACAGTATGAAGCTTTACATTTTACAGTCTTAGCCTGGGTCATAAGAAGATTCTATTACAATGCATCACTTACCTTTATGTTTATAATCAGGGCTAATGCTATAAAGTCACATCCTGCAGGTGTTTAACCCTGTTTTCCAGCATTCCTTGTTGTACTTTAAGATATGAAACATAACCAAGTAGTACACAGTGACAAAAAAATTTGAAGCAGTGGTATATCTTTAAAATTACTTTTCTTGACTCTCTGTTTTACAATAATGCAGTCATGTTTTAAAAAAACCCCTCCCTTTGTTAGCCATAAAATGAGTTTATGTTTGCAAAGGCATTTCAGGGAATGCTGTCATTCAGTGGGAGCGCACAGCAGGAGGAGCTGACAGTGGCTCTTTGAACCATCTTTGTCACCCTGGGACAGAACGGTGTTGCTGTGCTTTGGTTAACAACAGAAACTGCCTCTGACTTTGCTAGGGTTCCATTTGGCCCCCAAAGTTTAAAGTTTTCTCAGCAAAGTTTTGTTGTGCTGAAAGAACTCGGAGCAAAGCAGCCTTTGTCATAAAGTGAGCATCAGCTCCAGGCAGAGATTGCATTTAATCCCCTGTGCTACGGTTAATTTTTGAAGGTAGAAGAGCACATTTTACTAGGAGCTGGTGGATTAGCTATAGGCTGTTTAATCTGGGTGTCCTAGCCTGAATCAGACTGACAAAATGCCTAACCCAGGAAAACAAAATCTCGTTTTTATGAGGAATGTGTAGGTTTAGCATTAAATCAAACCAAGACGGTCAGACTCCTTTCCATCCCAGGCTGGTGATTCACCACTGCCCACACAGATGAAGCTTTTCCTGGTGGTTCTGGTGCTGCCCAGGTGAATCAGGCCCTGGTGAGAGGCGCTTGCCATAGATTGGGGTCAGGTGGCTTTGTGTGTCTGAGAACTGAGCAGAGATGTCAGCCAGGAGCAATCGCAGCAGCAGAACACACGCAGAGCTGGGGCAGTGCTCCCTGGGCTGGATTTCCTTCATGAACACACCTGGGCCATGCTCTGTGAGCTTCTGCACTGCCAGAGATTCACTGCTCCTAAAGATCGTTGGTAATGTTTGTGCATGAAGAGATTTGTTTGATGTATTGTTCCCTCTGCACGTTAGAAGTTACTCAGCAGCTCATGTAGGAGGCATGGCAATAATAAAAATGAGTTTTCTATTATTTTTTCAGGTAAAGGTATTTGTCTTGAGAGGAAAAGTAGGATGTATGATGTATTCTATGCATGTTTTGCACATATTTGTGTTTATTTTATGTTCTAAAATAACACAGTGTGAAACATTAAAGGTAAATATATCACAGCAGAGGCAAAAGCCCAGGAGGTGAGGCTGCTACCACAGCATCTCCCCAGGTGGGAGCAGATCTGTTCCAACAGATGCATTGGTGTATATGTGTTTATACACAGCCAACCAGTGGATACAATATATAAATATATGGATCTATAAACACAGGGATATATAAAAATATAGATATATTTGTACAGTCAGCCACACAGATCACAGGAAGACACTTAGGGCACCCAAAAGAGCACAGATGGCCTCATCCTGCTCCCAGTCTGGATGGACAGTCTGGAAGTTCCCCTGTGACAATATACATTAGTGTGAGGTGGATCTCTCCACCTCAGACATGTAAACACATCGAGATCTCTCTAAGATTCAGATATTGGTGATCCCTGTCCATGGCATCATCCTGAGTGAGCTGATTTTACTCTCTTTTGTGAAAGCCATTAGAACTTACCCTGTGATGCTGTCATCTTCCTTGGCTAATTACCAGGCAAAGCACTGATTAAAATTAAACTCAAACAAATAGATTGTGCCTTGTCTGAAGTACATAGATCAAAAGTTAAAGCAGAGTTCTTTTGAACAGAGATCTAATAATGATTAAGAGCTACCTTTTTTCTCTCATTCTTTTCAATTGATTGTGGGCCTGCCTGGCATGATGGATTAAAATCAGTAATTCAGAAGCTGACAAAACAATGCATTACAGAAAGGATAAGAGTCAACAAAATGATACAAATGATCCTGACTGTAACATTTAAACCTTTTAAAGTGTAACACCTTTGTACTTTTTTCCCCATCTTCCCCAAAATCTCAGCATTGAAAGCAAATTAATTGGTGTCAGGGTTTTGGCTATGGAGAGGGGAGCCTAAACCATTTCAAGAATAGGAAATAAGAAGGGAAAAGGTTGGACTTGTTCTCAAAGGTCCTTTTCAACCTAGTTGATTTTGTGAAAAGAGGAAAGGTGCAAAGGTTAGGAAAGGAGGGAGAAGAGAAAAATCAATGATGAACTGTGGAATCTTGCATTGTTTTCTAGATGTTAAAAAAGGGGTTCCTGGGCTATACTTTGGCTATACTGTAACCTTTAACCGTAACTTTAGGGGTATCACATCTCTTCAGAAGTGATATCACTTTCTAAAGGAATAAGGAGTGCTTTGGTTTACAAAGATGCAATCCTGCTGCTTCTGCCCAGGAGAGAGATGGAAAGAGTGGGACTGTCTGAGGGGATAGAGGGGGGTGGTGTAAAAAGGTCGTTGGAATGGTCTGAAGAATAATTTCACAAAATTGCCCTGGCAGCAGCAATCTGAAGGGCTGTGAGTAGAGCCAAGGTGGAAGAAAATGTTAATTATAAAGTGGTGTGATGAAGTGAGAATTTAAGTTTTCCAGCTGGATATGAAGTGCTAGATCTTAGAAATGTTACACAGAAAAAAATCTGCAAGATTTTCCATGAGCTCAAGATGATGAATCTATTGGAGGTTGAAAAAGGAGGGCCTGGAAGCTGTTGGGCAATAGGAGAATTAAGTTCTACTTTGAACCTGAAGCAGTTGTTTGATATCCATGAGGAGATTTGAAGTAGAGAAGTTAAGATTTAGTTCCAAATATCTACAGGAGAGGGCTGACCCCGTGAGTGATATGAAAATGTCTTTGGAGGTGATAAATGGCCAAAGATAAGATGTGTGGGGAAAAGAGTGGGGAAGCAAGGACAGGCATCTCAGAGAGGCCCTGGAGAAAGTTGATGGCAGACAAGAGGCCAACAGAGAAAATGGGAGAGGGCAATTAGCAACAGGAATTTTCATCAGCTGCCTGGCACAGAGAGCAGGTTATGGATTGGGTGAGCAGGAAGGCTTCTAGCCTTGGCTTACAAAACATTCATTGGAGTTAGGGATTTGTCAGCCACATTTCCTGAAACAGTTTGGAGCTGTCGCAGGGAAAATCCTGGATGTGATTGTGAATTCTGCATCCAGCGAGTCTGGAGAGATCATTTCACACAGAAATGCCAGGGAACTGTCGAACCAGAGCGAGCAGGGTGGTTACGGAAGGGTCTAAAGAAAGGAAACTGTGTCAGAAAGTGAAAAGATGGAATAATCTTACACAGGCCTTAAGGATTGTGAGGAGGGAAAGGGCTTCCTTGAAATAGCAAAAGAAGGGAATGAGGGTGATTTTAAGCATGCTTTACAAAGCCTGGTTGGTGTCTGTGGGAGCTGCAGAGGCTACAGGAGCTCAGAATTAGGGCTCTGTGTGTCTGTCCTGGGGCTGCCCTGTGCACAGGGGCTGCGTCAACAAGGATGGGAATTTCTGCTTTCTCTTCGTGGGAGAAAACCACAATCTCTATAACCAAAACATGTCTGAACAATTTTCACAAAAAGACAGTAATTGAACAGTGTATTCTCCACTTGTATAGTGAAATGCAATGTTAGAATAAAAATAAATAGTAGCACAAAACCTGTTCTCTTTAGGACTCTGAAATGGAACTTTCTTAACTTCATACTTTCTTGTTTTAAGGAGAAAACTGTTTATTTTCCTAATGAGATATTCTGGTGCAGTGGATTTTTATATAATGCTAATCTTACTCTCCTAGTTTTCCTTCATTTGCTTTTAATAATACTTAGAAAATAGAATAATCTGTAGGTGCTACCAAATCGGAGCCTTCAGGCTATTCCAATCACACAGTTAGAATGTAATTATTGTAAAGAGCCAAGTTGTTGTTATACCTGATTATAGCTGGAAGAGAAGGTAATTGAAATGAAATAAAATTAGAGTTTGCAGAAAACTCTTGTATTTCTCAATACATCTGCTGTTTTTACCATGTGTCATTTCAGTGTTTTGCAATTTTTAAAGTATTATTATTTACTTATTTTCTAGCTATTAAATTTCCTGACCACCTATTTTAGTTTGAGAAAAAAATTCTTTCTTTCTTTCCCTCTATGCTGTCCTACTGGAATAGTCATGCATAATAATGCTTAAAGTTGATAATGTCTGAAAGCTCATGTGTTATGACTTATTTTTTGCCTTTTTATATAGTTCTAAGGCAATTTTTTGGGAATAAGTGTCCTCATTTATGAGAAATGTTCACACCACAGGTAACATATTAAGAATGAATAGGAGAGCAAAATAATCATGCTCTTTGAATCCATGTTTGGGTTAGTTCCTTTTGTGGTATATTGTATATATTTTTGTGTAAAACACCTTAATAAGCACCTTAAGGTGCTACATGCGGCTCTTGCAGCAGAATGTTGCAAACTCGAAATCTTTACTTGGGCCCAAGAGAAGATTTGAGAATTTAATGGAGAAGAAATACATCAAGAAATAGTAAACAACCCCAAAAATCTCCCAAGAAGTTTCAAACCCACAGAGTGCCGAGACTGGGAGAGCACTCAGGGAATCCTCCCTCCCTCCTTTGCCCTTCTCCAAACGAGGAAATCTAAAATAAGCACAGTTCAGAGAGTGGAAATGGGAGAGCAGGAGTTGCCTTCAAACAGAGGAGCTCTCCTGTAATTATGAAATGGCTGCCTGGGGAGAAAAAATTTTAAAAAACCAGATGGAATGAAGCTGTTGTCCTCAAAGTACTATTAAAAAAAATCCAGACTAATTATTTTTCATCTGAAGCTTCCTGCCTTTGTTATTTACCTGCTCAGCCTACAGTGACAGCTCCAGGAATTAGTGGTAACCTAATTATTGTCATTAGCAGCTGTATCCAGTGTGGGTTTTCTTGTGTTGGTTTTTTTTTTTGTTTGCAAATCTTCATGACATCCAGAAGTAAAATGTAAAAGGGCAGACAACAATTAGGCATACCTAGAAAAATACCCGAAAAAAAAAGATATTTGGAATAATTATCTGTTTTGCAGTACCAAGTCAGCAGTTTTAGTGAACTTTAAAAATAAGATTAAAAAAGATGAAACAGGAAAGCTTGCTTCAGCTTTTAAGAAAGATGTAAGCAATTTTCAACTGTACTCTTTCCCCAGGGAGAGTTTAGAATTATTTCTAATGAATTAAAGTATAATAAAAGTATTTGCCTGGATGATAACATATTTTTCCTAATAATTTCTTAATTTCTAGAGTTCCTAATTGTAACTCTCAGGGGTGTGAGGTTAAGGCAGTATGTTCCCATATTAAAAGTATGCACTGTGTTCCTTTTTTTCAGCAGGTAGGGTTTTTTTTGGTTTGGTTTTTTTT